>CM023456.1:84801291-85261291 GCA_013339765.2 Haemaphysalis longicornis
TCCTGTAGTAGATACAGGTTGAGCACGTTTTTCTCATTGTATTTATGTAAAGATTTATGATGTCTGTATTCACGACATTGGAGGCCTCAAATGTTGTTTTGCGTACCTACTTTTGGCACCAAAAAAAAGTGCTTTTTAATGTCAAAATATCGCCATCTAGACACCACCTATTGAGGGAGGGCTTGAATGTTTAGCGTATTCACTGAAGTACTGTGCATTCGTGGCAGTTAGACGTCTGCATTGGCATTTGTGAAGAACACGCAGGAAACTGTGAAAAGCCCGCTTGTGTTGTGGAATGGAAAGTATGCTGTTCTTAAAAAATATTTACAGTATATGAACAGAGAATTTTGGAAATCTGTAATAAAGTAGGTGTTTCCACGAGAGTCAGTAATATCTGTAGAGCCGCTCAAATCCTACCCGAAAACCTCTAGCCCTACCCGGCAATCTACTGGCTTTTCAGCTATTTTGAGACTTTGGAATATTGTCTTTATAGTAGGTATTCACCAAGCTGGCTGAGAACCTCTGTGCTGCAAAAAAACAAATTCCCTACCTAATAAATCAAACCGTTCTGTAATCTCAACAAATTCGGCAGTCTCCACAACGATCAGCTATAGCTAGCCCTAAGGGTGAACACAGCGAAGAATCACTCACATTTTTCTGTAGATCAGCCAGCAGACCACCGCTGACACTGCCATTCGGGGTTCGGACTTCGTAACTCAGTACAGACGGCAGATGGTAGCTGTATCTACAGAGGCGGGGTCACACATTGTATTGATAATCATCAGTGTCACAGCATTTTAGGCTTTTATTTTTTTAAGCTGCAAGTTATTGCCGCAAAAATACTTAAAAAAAAAGGGCAACAATACATGGGGCGTACAGAAAAGGTTCACGACCGCCGAAAATTTCGGCTTAGACAATTTTTCGAGATATGTGAGTTCGAGGGAACGATGTGTACTGTAGTTTGGTTAGATACAACGTTAACTAGGTTAGGTAAAAATAAACTACGTAAATTTCGCGTTATGCATGGTTCGAAACTGGCCTTTGCTGATTTTGAGACAGACATGGCAAAGCCTCCCCCACCACCGCAGCTGCAACCATTTTTTATTGTTTTTTTAGCTACAACCGCAACTCCATTTACGCATGTATATACAAGCTCTACTGGCGCTCATAAAAGACTGAGAAAACAAGAGAGAAAACCGGACTCAGTTGCCCTAATATAACCCATCAACTTCTTAAATTGATCGAATATTTATTACTTAATCGACAGCAGTTTGTTACCGTTAACAACTATGACTCACGCTCAACAACTGTCACTTCTGGAGTTCCGCAAGGCTCTGTGATTGCCCCATATTATTCCTTATATATGTGAATGATACTGCGTTAAATCCAACATCTAGTTGTACGTTGATGACTCCGTCCTTTTTCGAGAAATTACCAGACAGTGACACGCATGCACCACAATCAAACCTAAATAACATTTCCACTTGGTGCGAAAATTGGCTCATGAATTTAAATAACTCGAAATGTAAGGCAACGAGGATAACACGTACTATTATGAGCAATATGAAAGGGAACACAGGAACACGTAGAAAACACCCTCAGACCCAGCTATGAGTGATACGCAGCGGCCGCCGTCGGAAACAAAGTGGAAAGGGGGAAGCTGTTCTAACAACTGTCCCCATTCCCGCCGTGCGTCTTATCGGCTGTCCGACGATGCAATATTATCGGCGAAATGACGTAGGCTGCTGCTTTGTAAAAAGGCCAGCGCGGTGGGAGTGCCAACAGTTAGTGGAAGAGCGCCCTCCTTTCCCCCTTTGGATCCAGCACCCTACCTCTTTACTTCATAAAATGACTACAGTTGGGAGTAGCAAAGCAATTATAAATATCCCTCGGGGGTGCACATATCCGACCAACTTACCTTGGAATGTCCATTGATTCACATCATTCATCAGGCGAACCGGACCTTAAGATACATTAGGCACTGAAACTTCGCTCTGGCCCCCTCCTTCTCCTGACGTTACTTTGTATTACAAAACACTAGTTAGAACAAAACTTGAAACTGAGGGGCAGCTATAGGGAACCCGGACCTAAGCCTACTAAATAAACTAGAAATGAATTCAGAATAACCCCTGCTCATTTTATTATCTCTAACGTTCATCGCACTGCCAAGTATATCATTCAAGAAGCTAACCTCATCTACCTGATTTAGTAGCCCTTCGCAAAATAAAACGAATGTGCTTGTTCCACGAAATATTTTATAATCCCACAATACGCAACAACCTAATTTCTCCCCAAAACTACGTATCATAACGTTGTGATCACGTCCACAAAGCTGCCATCCCTATGACTCGCACGCATTCGTACGCATGCTATTCATTCCGCGAACATCACGTGACTGGAACAGCCTGCGACTGCGACTATCGTAAACAATGCTGCTTTTTCATCAGTTATTAGTAGTAGTACCCACTCCAATAGCCATGAATGAATGCTGAATTTCCTCTTGTGTTGGTTTGGTCTTTCATTAAAACCATTGTTGGATTTTCCTTGAAGTCATTGACCCTTTGTGCACAGAATTTGTGAACTATTGTATGATGCGTTCTCGCGCAATTCCTCCTTTTTGTATGATGCTTGAGATGTACTGCAAGCTGAACTTGTCCAAGAATGTTAAAACCCACTCCCCTCTATAATGCTACGGCCGTGAGGGTACCTGTAAATAAATAAATAAATAAATAAATAAATAAATAAATAAATAACAACAACAACAACAAACGAACATTTATTGAAAGGGATGGCTTAAGTCCACATGGGGAAATGGAGGGAGCGGAGATGAAGGCCTCTATAGTGTCACACCATAGAGGAGTCAAGGACGAACCGCCACAGTGCGGATAAAGTCTGTCTAATGCAGCCCTTCGGACAGATCCGGTCCTCGTAAGCAAGTACCCAGGCAGGCCGATGTGTCTCATGTGGCCTTACCAGACCTATGCAGCCACATGCGTAGCGGACGTAGGAAGGGTCGGATGGTGATGCCGCCGCAGATCAAAGGTGTTCGGAAGCTGCTGCCGTGAAAATGCCGCGCCTCATTGTTCTAGTCGAGGTTTGCCTCCACCTGGCCACGACGTCATCAGTGAAAGCGTATCCTGAGCGCGCACGGTGGAGGACGACGTGGGGCGCTGGGAAGCCCAGGAGGCACTGGGTCCGGGTTGACGGGCACTGTAGAAAGGATATCCTGACGTCGGCGCTGTTTACGGCAGCGGCATTCGCCATCAGGATCAAAGCAGAACTCCTCAGTGCGGGAGCCGTTAAGCTGCGGGCGGAAATTTCGACAAGCCTCGCTCGCCAGCTCATGGGCCCACTCACTACCGAGGGGTCGTGCGTGCCCGGGTGCTAGGCGAACGGTCACAGCACTGCCAGTGCGCAGTCGCAACGTTGCACAGGAACGTTTAATGTTATGAGCCACAGAGTGCCGTCTGGGTGGGCCAATGAGATCCCGTAAAGCATCTGCGCTGTCCGTAAATAGGCTGACGCTTCGGTACGTACCGGAATCAGCTGCCAGAAGGCGTACAGCCGGCTGGACCCCCTCCTTGATGGCGCGAGCTCCAGCGCTGTGGCGGTAGGTGGTATGGTCATCCTGAAAGTGCGGGTTGTGTCTACGCCCGGTACGTGTCTAACGGCGGCGATGGACGCCGTTCGTAAATGGCGCCGCCATAAAGCACCCACGAAGACAGAAAATGTGTAGTCTTCTGCGTTCAAGGGAGTTGCGGTGCCCGAAGGAACATGTCAATGCGATGGTTAAATTGGAGTGGGTGCTGGCCATTGCTCAGTAACGAGCTCATCCTCCCAAGGTGGAATGTGCTTATGTATGGCAGGCACAGACGTGTCTAAATCCTCACCGCATGGCACAGTAAGCGGCGGCCCTGGTGAGTGAAATTGCGACGGTCTTTCGCCTTCTCTGCCCTCGATTGGGTTATTCTTTCGAGAGTGGGAAGACCAGCGTACCGATAGAGCTCCTCGATACGCGTGTGCTGTGGAAGCCCAGTTATAGCTCGAAGTGCTTCCCGGTAAAGGACTTCCAGCTGGCGGGTCTGGTGTTTGGTGAAGGAATAGCACATGGTGCCATATGTGGCTTTGGGCACAAGTACACCTGCACTAAACGCCGGCTACGTCCTGAGATGCCCCGCCAAAGGTGTTGGAGATGCGGCGAGTGAGGTGCAGGAGGCTACGCCACTGCTGCCGAAGTTGCTTGATCCCATTCTGTAGCACCACCGTTCTGGGAAAGCGGCACTACCGAGGACACGCACCCTAATCCTGTGGAGCAGGCTGGAGCGAAACGCCGTCAATGGTTAAATGAATCCGGAAGCTGCTCTGCAGGCTGTGCCCGTATGGACCAGGAAGTGTGTTTTCGACCAGTGATATTTTCATTCAGTGGGATGCTAGGCGGGCGCTGAACGTGTCTAGGCTTT
Organism: Haemaphysalis longicornis; assembly: GCA_013339765.2. NCBI lineage: Eukaryota > Metazoa > Arthropoda > Arachnida > Ixodida > Ixodidae > Haemaphysalis > Haemaphysalis longicornis. Next base: position 84,805,752 of record CM023456.1, read on the forward strand.
TGTAATTGACGCATCGCGGATGCGGTTGTTAGGTGGTCACCTGCCTCGGTCGAAATTGTGATGCCATCGGCATAGGCCGTGACATGAACACCTTCCCACGCAGTAACAATCCCATGAATCAACTTCCTCAGAGGCAAATTAAAAAGGAATAGGGGAGATGATACCCTCCTAGGGGCACCCCGCAGCAATTGGTAAAGGAAATAGTGTCGTGGTGGCCGGATCGGATCTCTTAATGTGCGGTTAGGCCAGGAAGCTCCGTACAAAATTGCACAGCAGCTGACCCGTATAATCCTCCACTAGGGCATCGAGTACCGCTGCGTGTGATACGGTGTCGTAAGCCTTTTGTAAATCAATAGCAACCAGAATGTGTGGCCGCTTATACCGGCTTGCTTGCAGCAACTTTCGTAGAAGGTAAAGACTGTCGTGGGTGCCTAAATTTGTTCGAAAGCCTGTCTGAGCCGGGTGAAAGTAGTAGATTTCTTCTTGTAAGTGATGACTCAGTCGAATCGTGGCCATCCGCTCAATCAACTTACAGATGGTAAGTGAGCGGGATGGGATGTAAATTTGCCAAAATAAATAAATAAATAAATAAATAAATAAATAAATAAATAAATAAATAAATAAATAAATAAATAAACTTCGGTGCAGACCCCTGGAGAACACTGACCAGAGATTTTATTGTGCCCAACAGTTTCCAAAGTTGGACCTTTCTTCTTCGGGGATTATCTTAGAATGGACGGAAAAACTTTTATAGACACTGCCTACGAGCAATTTATTTCCAGCTCACCCTCGCCAAGGAGATCGCTCTGGCGAGTAAAACAGAGGGAAAGTAACAATAACATCTTGTAACTATACGACAGAGGTTACGCAAGACGGGAAGAGGGAAAGAAAGGAAGCAGAAAAAGAAAAAAGAATAAATAAAAAATAAAAGTGGGAAAATGGGAAGGAGGCACATTTGAGACGCGAATCAGAGAACGCATAAGCATTAAGTGCAACCATTGTATGTCTAGAGATATAACGATGCGCTGCGTCTGGGAGAGGGAGGGTCGAAGCTTGAAAACCCAAACGAAAAGGCTCTGCATGGCATAGAGCCATGCCAAAGTGTGCCTACTGGTAATAAATGGTGAGAAAGAACGAAAAACAGCATGCGTTAATTGCGCTTTGAAAGACTTGTTAGACAAGGCGACCAGGACCACATTGCCAGTAGGTGTCCGAGGTAAGCTTATAGGGAACCAAACAGACACGGATGAGAGGGAAACGGACGGAACAACAGTGCACGCAGGCTAGCATGTCCACCTAAGCGGAATGATCCACACAGTTTGCGTTGTAATCAATTTCTGCCTCCTGAAGAACCACCGGAGGAGAATGATATATTACCTCAACGCTGCCAGAGCGGCCATTACCGCGTGAAACGTCCCGCACACACATCCCCAACCCCATGCACGGTCACCGTTCCCCTCATCTTTCAAATGCCGCCACAACGCGGTCTCCTAGCTGGGGCAGAAGGACGTCTTATACAAAATTTTAAAAAGCACAATATTAAAAATACCCTAACAAATTCAATGCATAACCACTCGTTTCGCCCTCCCCCACAACATATCACGGTGGTTACGTCAAATTTGAACGCAACTTAGTCTCCCGGTGGTCTCATTTATTCCTTAGGCAAACTTCCGAAATTTACGTCATACAGAACGATTTTCTCGGTTCCCGCTCGTATGTTGTGCGAAAACTCGGATTGAATTAAGAGGACCTGTATATTTTCAAAAGCGTGGCCCGGAAGTTGGAGATGCCGAGAAAGCGGAAGTTCGGGAATGCGACTCACGTGCGACTTGTTATTGTTAAACGTTTTGCGGGAGGGAATTTTTTTGGCCAATGTATTTCTCCTCACAAAAAAGGCAACGGAGTTTGTAGTAGGTTACACTAGGGTTGTTGTAGTTGAGGTTGTCCTTTTATTTCATATTTAAAGCTTGACAGACTGGCCTTGGCAATGTTAGTGGTGTCCATGAAGGTGAGGAGGAGGGGGCCAGGTTTACAGCGCGGCTTGCAGATGGCCGGCACCCCTCACTCATGTGGTTGTCTTTTTCCTCACTGAAAGGTCGTTCAATTTTGTGGCACGTCAGTACACTATGCACAGGAGGGGGGGGGGGGGTGCTGAAAAACATCCGACTAGTAGTCGCTCTGCCTCATGATATTAAAATGACGCCTGAAGATGCTGTTACTAAGTACGAAGAACTGTTAGACTCAAGGTGCGTTTCTTTTGGGCTTTCAGACAGAATGTCTTCTTTTTGTAAATTGCGTGCTAAGTTAATCGGGCCGTCTATAATTTATTCTGGATATTTTGACCAATAAGGGATGTCTTGAGAGCCTCAGCAGGTTTTTCGAATTAGTCCCGTCCACAGCATATCCTGCGCTACCGGTGTGCTTGTCGGTAGATTGTATACTTGTTTTACAATGTCTGGGATGGCTGCTGCAGAAGTAAAGATATTGTTGGCGGTCAGTGGGCTTTCTGTACAATGTTGTTGAGACGCTCCTTTGGTCCAATATAAACGTGACATCCAAGGCAATAACGGTTTCAGTTGACATCTCATAGGTCAGTTTGATTGGCGGATTCAGTAAATTGATTTATGAGATAAATTCTCTGACGCTTGCCTCATGTATTATTTCCAATGAAGGTGTCAGGGAGAATCGTTTATAAAGGATTGATTTCTGGCAGCGTTTTTCAATAAACTTCGTTTCTAATGGCGCCATAAAAGTATTGGCGTATGTAGGTGCCATTTCGGGTCCCATGACTGTGCTGTTAATTTTATATGTGGGTACTGTCGAATTCAAAGTGATTTTTTTCAAAGAAGAGGTGGAGAAGGGTTTCCAATGTGCCGAGGGCTTCCAACGTGCCCCTCAAAGATCTAACCCCTCAGCAAGGAAGATACGCCCACCTCGTGGTTGGTTCAACATGGTAGTGGACCGCCGAAGTCAGCTCAACAAATCGGTGAGACATTGCTATTTGGAGGCCAGTTTGGTAGATAGATCAGGTGTTGCACAGTGAACCTATGCCACAGAAGGGAGTCGAGCTCAAACGCGGGATCTTCAGTGCATCGTCGGAACGATTCTTTCTGTGTTGTTATCATTGAACTTGAATGAGCGGGCTATTTGATTGTTTTCTTCGACGTTACCAGGGCCTCTCAAGCCAGAGTATATTCAGTGACATCGGGATTGGTAGGGGGAATGCTCTTAATCTTATGAGATGTTTAGCATGCGCACACGAAGAAAAGTTGCAGTGTCGTTGGAAAACGTAAGAAATGGCAGTACATAGTCCCAGTTAGATGGGTTTGGCGACTTGTGTACCTAGAAAGCATGTCATAAAGGGTACGGGGAAAGTGCCCCATGGCCCCATTTTTTGGTGGGTTGTATGAAGACATTGTCTGATGAGCGATGCGACATTCAGCAAGCAGGAATTCAATAAAATCCGACCAAATAACCCGGCCTTCGTGTCTGAGGAGTTCTCAGGGCCCCCCGTGAAGAAGGAAACGTGACGGAGAAGAAACAAAACAACGTCTCGAGCTGTTGGCGCCAGAAGCACCCACATTTCGGCGCGCGTGGTGATATGATTCACAGCGACTATAGCCCATCCGGTTTCGGCTGCAGTAGATGGCACTGGGCCATACGGGCCAATGCCAATGCGTTCAAAAGACTGTATTTGACATGGTAGAGCACTACCGGCCGTTGGAGGTTTGCGGCGTTGACATTGCGCACACGACAAGACGTATTTTTTCTATGCTAGCAGTAGCTAATGTGGAGCCGCCTGTTTGTCTTTAGGACGCCAGCATTAGCGCAACTTGTATCCGGGTTGGTGGAGGCGCTTATTTGGCACGCAAATGCAGGGAAATAGGCCACAACCCCTTGCGTCCATCGGAGTAATAGTTGTCACGGTGGAGCAACTTCTGGTACAGCGTGAAGTGTAAAACGTATCTCCGCAGAGCCCGAGATCCAACGGAAGGTGACTCACTAAACATTAAATCAGTAACAGAAACAATTGACGGGTCCTTGCATTGCTCAACCGATATGCCAGTAACAGAAACTGACAATAAACTTCATACTGCCTCTGGCAGCAATATGTGAAGGTCAGCAGGCAGTGGTAAGCGTGAGAAGCCGTGGGCGTCACAGGGCTCACAGCCTAAACGGTAAATGACACAGATGTCTTCCTGTTGCTACCAAAGAGCCCACTGACCTTGATGACCACATGGGTGCCTAAGAAAGAACAGCCAACCCATTGCGTCATGATCGATGACGGCATCAAATGGGCGACCTCATATTATGTGCGCCACTTGTTCAGTGGCCAAATAAGCGAATAGCACTCTTTTCTGTAACAAAGAAGATTGATTTGACTCTAGTGAACGTGCGGGTCGAGAATGATACTACGTACTTTTCCAAGCTGTACTTGGGCTAGCACGACACCGAGACCAAACTCACTAGCATCAGTGCAAACTGCCGTAATATAGGTGCTACTATTGCACCTATATATATGAGGTTGTATATGCTAACATGACCTACATGCTATTATAGGTCGTATTATAGGTGCTTATGTGAGGAGACGAACCAGCATCGCAAACGTTGCATGCACGGTGGTTATCACGCAGAAACCTCTGGAGAGCTGCAGAGGAATGCACTGAAAGGCGAAATTATCCCGTAGAAGTTCTAAACAAAGCTTCGCAAATAGGAGAAAAGGCCAATAAAGCTCCGAAATGCTACCATCGAGGTCAGATACGGAAACTCTGCCGCGGCTCTAGACTTCGTATCGCATTAAGGAACACATCGTGAAAGCGATATGGCCCCGTTGACAATCAAAGCTTTACTGCGACGTTCCTAGATGCGCGCAGCCGATAGAAATTTTGATTGCAGCTGCACGCAGCCAAAGAAACTTCGGCGACAACTTCTGGCCTCTCATATGAAGCGGCGCTAGGTTGCTTTTTTCGCAAACTGAGCACTAAATGCGTGTGTAATGTTTTCGCAATAAAATTACTCCGAAATACGGAGAAAGCAAAATTACAGCAAACGACGTTCTCAGACGCCTAACCCGTGGCAACTGCACAGCGCACTAGCAAGACAGCATTGCACACAGAACTGATAGGACTTGATGCCGAGGAGAGATATCAGCGAGCAGGGACATTATGACGTGAAATATTATTGAATACGTAAATTACTCCCACTACAAATACCTATCTCTCCTTAGATTTTATGCTTTCGTAAGAATGGTGTGTTCAATTTCTTTACTCACGTGCAGTTGGTGACTTCTTTTACCATAGTGAACATAATGTCGGTGAGTCCCGTGACTTGAAGGCTTTTATTTACACTTTTGATGATGGAGTAGATAGGTATCTAGAAGTGCAACGAGAAAAAAACACTACAAGTCCCCAGAACTGGGCTTGGAGGAGATTCCGTGAGTATATCGGCAGTGGCATTGAAAATGGTGGCTTTAAAATAGCTGACCTCAATTTGTACGAAGTAACGAAGGAATTGGTATTTATATTCAAATCTTTAATACTAGGATTCACCATCGCAAGAACAACTTTCCCAGGCAGGGCTGGGACACTGTGTGGAACACTGCCTTATTCTGTTCCCTTGATTGACAGGTATCATGCGTTAACGGAATCGCATACGCTAGGTTACAAAGTGGAGCACCCAGCGCTGACGCTGTGAAAGCATGTATGTCACGGTTGTGACATCGCGTTCATTTTTTGAAGTTCAGTGATCTGGGTATCTGCTAAGGTTTGCAATACATATTAGACACAGTTAATACAGTACACAAGCTCTTTTAGAGCTAAACCCAATCCATTATTCAATGTATTTATGCAACAGCTTCGTGAATACTTGCCTTGTGAAGATTTTTTCCGTTTGAAAAGAAAACCCGAAATTTTGCTGGGGTCTACTTTAAAAAACACACATACCACTGCGTGTTCCCTTTTGACATCGGTGAGGCGTCCCATTTTCAGGCTAATAGTTTGGAACTTCCACAATATTCCCCAGTATACAGTCACGTTATTTCATTGAATATTTGGTATTTGGTGTTTTCTTAGCAAGCTGATGCTCGTAAACGAACGAATTGCGCATGCTTCTCTCCGTTTACAGTTCCTTGGCCCTTTCCAATTATTCTTCCAAGAATTAAGCGGAAGAAAAATATGCCTGCTCTCTATATTCATCCGGAACTAGTATGAGCTTGTGTTGTAATAGAGTAACCCTAGTAAAAAAGGCTGCGATTTACAACGTTCAAGTTGAGGCGTCGCTAACCGGTGTTGTCATTTCCACTGGAGCCTTACCCACCCCAAAGAAACGGCACGTTCGTTATTAATACAATGATCGCACCTCAAAATGTTTTTATCAGTCGCGACCGGTACGGGGCAGTTACAGCTCTGTCGTCGTTTGTGAAGCAATGGAAACAGCAAATTATCTGAATATGAGCACTGTTTTCATGAAGACCTCGAACAACACCACAAGACCGAAGTTGTCGTAATCTTGGCGAACCTTCGTGTAAAATTTGTGAAGTGTCTCATGATCATTCATGTTACTACCTTATCGCGGGGATGTTCAAAAAGATAAAAATACAATAATAATGGCCTCTAACCCGCCTTCCTCTACGCGTAGTCCGGAGCTGCAGTGACTGCCAGATGCGGAAAACACCGCCGACCAGAGCAGCTGACTTCTGCTGTCCCTCTCTGCACCATTGTCCTTCCAACGCGACCAAATCAGCGTCCTTGGCTATTTCTCTGCGACCCTAAGTTTCGTTAAGGTGATAATTGTAGCCACAGATCCTCTGACGCAGCACACAAAGACCTCCCCTCATGAAAATGGGATTACAGGAGATACTACAAATCTATTCACCAACAAGTTATGCTATGACATGACGCCCTTGAAGTAGTTAAAGCAACCCATAAAACAGCTTTCCTGCAGAGGTCACTCATGCACCACGCATTGGTCACCGAAGGACTACGGCGTACAGAGAATAATTTAAATTTGATATTGCTTGTTACTAATCACGTTGCGTCACTCTTGGCCGTGTGAAAATCTTTTTCTGACTACGTTGACTAACGTTGATTAATAGTGATGGCGCTAGGACGCGGGCCTCACGACCTTTGTCACAAAATACCTGTACAATAGTACGATATCATTTCCCGTTAAAACAACGTGATGCCTCTACCAAATTCCTGGAGAGCGCAATCTGGGGACTAGCGAAGAAATGAGCAAAAGGTAATACGTTTCGAGACAAATATAGTGGTTTGCCTTGCTTGACTTCAAAAGTGGTTTAGTCTGTTGAAGAAACGCGAGATGCCACTTGACATCATAGAGCACACCAGAACGCGTAGAATAAATCATTTATGAATAAAAAATGCGTGGAATCACGCTACGCATACCGACTTTCGGGCATGCTACCTGGCTTCCTGGTTGCTTACTTATTTCTTGTCTAGTTTGCCGAACAGGATTGTACGAAAGTTTCCAAGGCCACCTGGCGTGACAGATCAAAGGTTTTCCCCCAAATCCGGGGCACACGCCAATGCGCGGCTTCTATAGAGAGAGCATAAATGCAGGGTTTGGGCCTGACCTCAGCGGCAGCTTTTGTAATGCACGGCACACAAAAACGGCCAGTTTTACAATTATCGGCGCGTCTCAATACAGACAGGGAATTGAAATTAATCCGGGGCCAACCCGTACGGCGCTCCTCAAGGCCAGGTTCAACTTCTGCGCATATAACACCTTTTCAGGTATAAGTAACTACTCGCCGCACAATGCTGTGAATTTATTTTTGGTTCATTGCATGCTTGTTGGCTTATTTATTTACTATTCTGCTCCTTTTTTACTGCAAAGACTGATTTTGATACGATAGGCATTAAACGGCTTTTCAGTGACAAGTAAGGTTCTTTATGCTGTGCCACTTGATATTTTTACCGACGTTGATATTATTTAGAACGCAATGCCTGTACGCCATGCAACGGCGACGCAGTCCTTGTCGAGTCTCAAATGCTGTTTGTCTGTGTGCCCTTTCCGTGCCTTTTGGAGGCTGAAAAAATAAATGATTTTATTTTATTTGAAAGATTAGTCAACTTCCGCCTTGTTTCTTTGGGTCGCAGTTACACCTAGCTTCCTACTTATGAATATCCAAATAGGTATGGCTGAAAACAAAGCAAGGCAATTTACTACTCGTGTTCTGAAACCATTATTTCTGATGAAATTCCTTGAAAACTGAAAAACCAGCTTTGGGCACGTGTTATATGACCTTGCTATCAAAGACGGAGATTTCTTAATACTCGTATGAAAAATATTTACACTTCAAACGCCCTCAAGCTCGTTTCATATGTTCAATTTGTGTTCTATGTAACAGAGCCGCACTATATAAAACTGCTTCGAGAAAATGCGACGGAGACTTGTATTATATAGCCCAGTAGAAACAATGCACGTTCTTCAGAACGGATGCTTAACCTTCGGCACCATACGCGTTAAGGAAAGGTTACAAAGTCAGTCGTACACCCGCTTACTTACCGGAAGGACACCCACGCGCAAGTGGCAGGCCATGTCCTTTGACTTCCTTGAGATTGCAACCGCTAAGCAGAGAATTGTGGTACGCTGAACGGGACCCAGAGCTTTTATACAAGGCAGTTCGAATCTTCCTTTGCGCAACGCATGACGTAATAGCTCCTGTCCAGTGAAGAATACGCAGGATTGAAAGCATTAATAATTACCGAAATATCGCCCTTCCAGCGATTTATGACAATGGAGATGCTTTTTGCGTGTTTTAGAAAAAGAAATTAACATATAAGTTATGTTTGCCATAAACACATCCAATGAAAATGTCTGCGTATGGTCTGGAAACAACCTTCAGTACCGTGCGTGTTAGCCAAAAATACAACCCTTTTTGAGCCGTTCATTCACTGAATGTTTTTGCCGGCTAATGCGCACTTGTTTTTTTTCTGTAAGTGCGCACATGTTACCTTGCGGAAGGGGCACCTTGACATTGTCACTCATTATTCAGAATGCCCGAAGGCCGACTAAAACGAGGTAAATGTTGCTTCTCTGAAAGACATTATAGATTGCTAGAAAAAACAGCGGCAGACACTGCATTTTGTGATACTCAGTAATGCGAGATGACGTTTTGCTGCGGAAATGCGGGACCGGAACCAATTCGTGAGTCATATTCGCTTAGAAACAACATGACAGAAGAGACGGCTGTATAAAAGTAAGCTCTGAAAAATGCTCGTCGCCTACTGACGAGTACACGGTAGTTTCAAGTTCAGGGGCTCGTGAAATGACGCGACTTTGTAGTACAGCTCCAGTGGCGGAAGCCTAAAATGGACGACAGGAAGTGCTTCGTAGACAGGAGATGGATAATGTACAAATCGCTGCGCACATAGCAACACAACTGATACTCAGTTTTTCTGGTGTGGTAAAATTATAAAAGCAAAATAAAAATATATAAAATCGTTTCAAGCTATACAGACAGAGCCCTTTTTTCACAACCTTCCTATAACGAAGAGGGGCCGATATTTAAATCAACCAGACGTATGCTTTGGGTTTTTTTCATGGTTTCCCTTCCGGTAACATAGTCACGCTTGACAATAATTCGAACTTGTATAGTACTCATAGAATCATAGTTGTTGAGAGTCACCGGGCCGCTGTTGAGTTTCATCTGCATTACGTTATTTTACGGTAGTGTCTATTATCCCGGCAACCGGGAGAATTACTGTCAGAAATTTTTCACGGCAGTCACCTCTTATTGGCTCAGCATGCTACGAGGAGATCCTATGGAATAAATATTCATTAAACAGCCGTGTTTCAGCTGCTCCTCTAGCCTTGTGGTAGAGTACTTGGTTTTAAACGAGAAGGCTCAGGTTCGCGTCCGACATTGCGACGTTTTTTTTTTTTTTTTTTTTTTGAGCGTTGAGAATTTTTCGGTCATGGCGACTTTGCTACACTCGGTGACAACTTAAGAACGGCACCAGAAGTGGCCGCGGTGCCTTATCACCGTCACCGGATGTTTCTCCGCGCGGCGCAAGTAGGGCGTTACTGGGAATATTTTGAGCACGGCGTGAGCCGTTCCCGTGATTTTTTGGACTTAATATGCTTATAAACGACTCCAGTGACGACAACCAAGACAAGGCAGACGATATCACGCATTCATAGCAACCCCTTTCACAACGCGCGCGCACTGACGTCACGGGTCCGGCGCTTTGGCGGAGTGATACATTACATGAGGTGGTGCCGTTCTTGAGTTGTAACCGAGTATAATACTTTTTTACTCTAGTTTTTACTGGATTGCCGTGAACGATGCGTTGGGTTTGTTTACTTATGTCTTGTTTTGCCGACCGGCGGCGCCGGGCAGGGTTATGTTATCTGTGTTATTCGTCAAACAGAGTGAAGCGCGTGTTCCATTCTTCATGCCGCACGCGTTGTCTCCTTTGATAGTGAGAGTGTTTCGATTTAACGTGACCAGGCTAGAATAATATTCTTTTGATCGACAGTGCTCTGGATGCAATCCGACCGTTCGAGAACCACTGGCGCCAAGAGAGAAATGCCCACGGAGCACAGGCTGCGGTATTCGATTCGCCGACACTCGCGTGCACACGTCACTTTGTTGAATGCTGCTTCGCCGCCTCTGTATTTTTTTAGTTATTAGGGGAGATCAAGTTCGCTGCAATAAACTTCTTTTTTTCCTTCAAGATAGCTTTGTCGTCCTTATGGCTACGTGACAATATCAAGAGATCGACGCACAGGACTTCTAGAATGGGTTGAAATACGTTTAATAAAGGTTGGGTTCTTTGTCATTGGGCTGGGTTAGATTAGGTTTGTTGCAGTTGGGGTGGATTTGCGTAGGTTATGATGCGTTCGGGGCAGGTTAAGCTAGGTTCCGTGAGGTTATGTTATGTTAGGTTACGTTGGGACGTGATATTATTCAGCAAATTTTAGGCTAGCCAGCTTCTATGGAAACTGTCGGGAGAATTTCACGGAGTTAATTCTCCCGGCTGTCGTGAGATTAGACGGAGCCTTATTTTATTCATCCAGAGAGCAATTAAAAAGCGAGAGCAGATAATTTACCTTATCTTCATTTGCGCTTTGTGGGCTCTCTCTGAGCATCCAACTCAAAGACAAATTGTTTTGTTTCTCAGGGATGGTGATGCCGTCAGAAGTTGTTTGCTTTGTTACATCCGGGAAATATTAGCGTTCTTCACACTCATTCACAAGTCAGCATAATTAATAAGATTTTCTGTAGGACATTTAAAAGTAGCAATTAGATAGATGCATAGTGGAGCCGAATTTAAATGGGTCTGCGTGCTGTTAAACGGGCCACGCATTTATCTGACACTTGCTACTTCGGATTTTCTGCACATTCTAAAACGACTTAGTAACGGGCGTCTTCCTTTGCAGGTAGCCGTTACTGTGTCCACGCCTCATGTACAAAGCTTTCCATCGCACGGCCTGCAGCATACTCCCATCAACACTCTGCTCTTCGCGCATGTCCAAATAGCTCGGATCCTTGTAGGGCGAAAGCCTTAGATTTTTGGGCTTCAAGCACGCGCATTGCCATATACACAAAATTGTCGCGGCTTGCACTAGTAGGTGAAGACTGGAGAAACAGCAAAGCTGTGGCCTCTCTCTCTCCGTGGGAGACCTGGCTGTTGAACATGGCATTTATTTCCGAATTGGCGGTCAAAGTGCTTCATGACTGCCAAGCCAGGATTCATGATGGGAAACAGCGTCAAAACAAAACTTGCACAAGAAAGACTAACGGGACGAAGCGCTTCGTCCCGTTAGTCTTTTTTGTGCAAGTTTTGTTTTGCGCTGTTTCCCATCATGAACCTATACCAACAAGACCAACTCGCAGTTCTTCTTAAAGCCAGGATTATTTCGTCCGCAGGCTTTCACATCTCTCCAAAACTGGACCGCGTTAGCACACGCTAAAACCAGCAGCCAAATCCAAAGCCAAAGCCCATGCTGTGAACACAAAAAAAAAATGCTGTGCGCCAGGAAAACGATGATATCTCAATCGGATAGGCTCTGGTTTCGTAGCGCCGCGAGGGATCCAGGTTCGACTACTACCACGGGGAACGTTTCTTTTCTTTCCAATTGGCTGCACATGTTATTGTTCTCCGTCGCTGCTAACCCCGTACCCATTCGGCCTTTGGGGTATTGGCCCAGTGGTTATGTTTGCAGTTTCAGGGTGTAAGCAAAGGTTCCAGGTTCGGTTTCCGAGACCTTCACGCCGTGAAATTCCTCATCGGATACTTTTTGTTGGCGCTTCGAGGTTTGTTTGTGCGATTGAAGGAAATTGCTCGGCCTAAACCGCTCGGGTGTTTAACATCGCAAGGCAATAAAATGGCAGTGTGTATCAGATATCAAGGACCAGAAAAGAGAAACACCAGTCCCAGAGTAGGGCATACCGCAGCCGCATGTGGCATGCGAGCCGTGTAGAAGCTTCCGGACACCGACAAGGGAGCACAGGAGGAATCCTGGCATTGGCGAGCGAAGGAAATATACCTAGAAATATAAGTACTTTTGAGTTAATAAAGCGGACCCCATTCAGAGCACATATATGTAGAACCCAGTAAACGTATTTGTATTTAGTGAACGGTATTCATAGTTCCAGCACTTCTACACGCCAAAGACAATCCTGTGCACAATATTTATATATTTTATGAAACCTGCACCACCCACAAAAATCTTTTGTATTAACATACCTCATCCCGTAAAACTGACTCGCGTCGATAAAACTGGTAGTATTTTTATAATTATTGAAAATTACAGGTTTCGGCTACGGATATAGGGAATACGGTAGCTTGAAACAATGACCAAAATTCGGCCTCGTTATCACATCCCGCGTGTATAATACATTAGTTATTTCAGCAATTGAAACTATACTACGAGAATAATGCGAGTATTGGGACACTGGCTCCTTTATTATTTGTTGTTGTGGTACCGGGGTCCTAGCACCCGGCTGCGGTTCCCAATAACGACACAGAGTCCCCTAAAGACAACACGTTGAATGGTTGCCTCGCAAGGTCCGAACCCGCACAGTCACATCTGCGTCCCATGCACAGTCCCATGATGTCCCGCATGTCATTGCTATTGGTGTTGCTCTTTCACTGATAAAACATACCCACTTGGGGTTTCGGCCAACAAACGGGATAGCTTTTTGGGGCTAAGACGCCCACCTCATAGCACTATAAAGTCCACCTGTAGAATAGAAGTGGGGAAACGGCTATAGAATCATGTAATGTACTTTGAATTAGAGTTTGGTGTGATCGCTGTGAGAATAGGGGATATAGCATGTTCTAAACGAGAACAGGCATCTAGTCTCTGAAATGAACGCGTGAACGGTCGCAACCACCCCTCTATGACAGAACCCCAGTGATATGGTTCCCAATGAAAGGAAGACTGGCTTCGACAGACCAAGATCGAGGCGGTGAATTGGTGCGGCTAGATAAAATTTCCTATTGAAAGAAAAACTGCCGCAATACAAGAAAAAATGATTGATTGTTTCACTTTCCCCACAAGCACCACAAAGGCCGCAGAAGGTGAGACCAGCGCCGCGCAAATATGAGTTCGGCTGTGGTATTCTGCATCTCATGCTGTTTACGTTTACCTCCCCACAGGCAAAACACGCAAAATCGCGCATCCAAAGTGTGAGCTAGATGGGCACAATCGTCTAAGCATGTGATAGCAGCTTCTTGAGTTATCCCTAGCCGTTGGTATCTGCGGAATCTTGTGCGCGCCAGGAGAAATCGACTAGGGCCATCTAAACATGAGCCGACCAAAGAATGAGCCGTTTTATTGAGACATGGGCTCCTGTGACATGAAACCCAAATGAGGCGGACGTCGCGTAATTGGTCAGGCATGAGAGAATCGAAAGTACGAATGAGAAAAGAATGTTTTCAGATGTTAGCGCGGTAGAAACCGATACGGAGTCTTATATACCCGGAACATTTTTAGTATTGTGGAAATAAGGTATTTGATTTCAGAACGTATGCGAAAAACTCAGCTTCTATTAATTGAGTACAGTCAGGTAAACGATAAGAAAATTACCAATTAATTTGTGCGCTGAAAATTCCCACCCCCACCCTCTCCGAACTTTGCCATGCATTCGTTTCCACTACCGCATGAGAGTGCAGGTTCCCCAGATCTTTGCCTAGCAAACCCGATAGTATCCGTGTGGATAGCATTTTGGCTTATTGGGAGAACAGCGTCGACCGATATAGGAGCAGGTAGGACTTCACAGAACATCAGAAGGATGGCCGAAAGACTGATTTACTCTCATAGTTATTACCCAAGTATTTCAAATATTTTACTTGAGTAATAATCTTCTCCCGATAATCAAAGCAAAGGTTAGCAGGAGAGGAAACTCCAAACACCAGGACCACGGCCTTTCACTACCTTAATGGATAAATATCAAGTCTGCCATCCACCTCTCAGTGAAACCCAGATATGCGTGTAATTCTTCATATTGTCACGGGCTCTTGCACCTTGGCAAAGGAAAGGACTTCAATGAAGGGGCGAAGATTATGTAGGTGTTCAGTTATGGCGAACCTCTCCTCCAGGGATACGCGCCACTGCACTGATCGAAAGCGAAGCTGGTACATAGCCTTGGAAAAAGGAGGCACCGAAGCTGGGAGCCTTGCGGACCCGCGCGCTGTTCCTTGGACATTGGAGCTACCTTACCTACCGGCTTGTATTCCCTGTTTAATACATTTTATTACGAACAGTGCCTTTCACTGCCACGTCAAATCCGTGTGGTGGCAGGTGCAGGGTACGGAACTTTCACCTCCGCCACAAGATGTGATGTGGCAGTGAAGGCCCACAATACAGATGAGGAATATTTCGTGCAGCAGAATTGAATGCTATATCGTCAGCACATACATATGAGCAAAGTTCCTGATTGATTGGAATTGAAGTCAATATATTAAAAAGAGTATGAGACGGAACCGATTCCTGGGGAACACCCCTTGTTTGCTGTTGAGTCAATGAATAAAAACCGTTTTGGATACAAAAAGTGCCAAGAGATTAGAAGTTGATTTATCCAGGATTGCTTTTGGCAATGAGAATGAGGTTGCCATATGCTTCACGTTCCCATATGCCTAGGCAATGTCCTGTGTGACCAGGGAACAAACCTGTTTATTTCTGCGAGAAAAGTGAATTTTACTCTCCAAGTCAACATGAGCCGGCCAAATAGCCGCCCAGGACGAAAGAAGATTTCATGTGGACTAAGAGTATTTTCTTTGGAGAGAAATCGGAGTAAACGGCCATGTTGCTGCTGAGCACGAAGACGCGGCCTCGTGGTCAGGACGCCGCCGCGTCCTGAGCACGAGGTCGCGCGAGGACGAGGGCGCGGCTTTTCTGATGGACCTCAAGAGGAAAAACGTCAGTGTGTACGAGGTTTTGGTGCACTTTAAGGATCCCGAAAAAATCAAAATTAATTCGGGGCCATCCACTACGGCGCGCATCATTGCCTGTGTTGCGTCGGTGCGTTATAAAACCCACAATCAATCAATCAATCAATCAATCAATCAATCAATCAATCAATCAATCAATCAATCAATCAATCAATCAATCAATCAATCAATCAATCAATCAATCAATCAATCAATCAATCAATCAATCAGCAAACGGCCATGTAAAATTATTTCACTAATTTGACAGAGTTGCTAGTCAGTGAAATTCGATGACGCGTTTAGCAGAGTAACAATTTTCACAATTTTCCAATCTGCGGAATCCCATTGATTTCTCTAAGGAAAGTATTGACATTATTTAACAGATCCTGAGGTGATTCCTGAAAAGGAAGAGTTATGCAGGAGGTTGAGATACCATTGGGCCCAGATAAGCGGCCGGGAGGTGCATAATCTCGTCAAATATCTCTTCCATCTTATCACGAAAAAGTGTGATCCTGGGTTTAACTCGAGAATCATGGATGAAAGGATTGCAGCAAATCTTTTTTTGTAATTCCCCAGGGACCTAAAATTTCCTCCGACTTCCCTGCGAAAGAAGCAACTGTACTTTGATCACTAGTACTTTACCTTTGCGGCAGAATGCAAACCACGCACGTCGTTTTTATGTGTGTGTAAAGCGCGTAAAAGCAAATTTTACGGTACTCCTTCTTCGCCACAAAAGTGGTGCGGCAGAAAATTGCCGAGTAATATTTTTATCTGACCCAGTCATCGGGGGTTAGATTGTGTATAATGTTCTTCCATGCTGCCTTCCACCTACGATAATCTCTATGGCAGCCCTTATTCCACCAAGGGCTGATGCCATGTTTCTAGGTTGAATGAAACAATAAGTTGTGACATTTTAGTGACCTTCTTAGTGAGGTACTGACCTCCAGAGTCCCAGTTTCCGCACAATAATTGCGTAGAGACGAGAGAAACGAAGGTGTTGCATAACCGGTTCGTTAGTTCGTGTGCGCAGTATCCGATTTGGTGCGCTCGGGGAGACAGCTATATCGAAAACAGTGGACTTTTTTTTGATACTGGTAGGGAAGCACAATTGCTCCACGAAGATTGTAATCCACGCTTTGCAAGATCTAAAATTGAATTCGTTTGACCTTTAAAGAATGTCGCACTTCCCGAGTTTCAGCAGACCCAGGGTTTCTGAGTTGTCTAATACAATAGGAGGCAGCCTTTCATGTCGGTTTAGCAAGCCCAACAAACATGATGAGATTTAGTCTCCTGGAACCATGATGATTTGGTGACAGGACGAAATGGCGAGATTAAGAGAAAAAGGTGGTAAGCACCCGTTGAAGAAATAAGCATTTACTAACAAGAAGCGTTTGAATTTTACGTAGACATGTATCATGACCATGAGTTCTCTATATGACAAGAAGTACTTGTAGGACAGTTTGGCTTTGCAGAAAAAGCTCGGTGATATAAAAATCAGTAATCCACCACCTGCTGTTGCCCCATCTAGACAAAACAACAAAAGTTTGGCAGGGAAAAGTGCTTACCATGAGAAAGCCAGGATTCTTGAAGAAGAATAGCATCTGGGCAATGACTGTAAGATATTTAGGATCCGTGTGAGCCACAATTACTGAACGCCGATTCCACTGAAGAATACGTAGGGACTTTAATGTTAGTTGATGGCAGCCACAGATGCCTCCAAAATGCTCTCTTTAAGGTTAAATTCGGTTTGGGCCCTTTTTTTGCTTTTTGGAACGCACGTCTAAAGGGGGAAAACGGGTGGTTGTGAACTGGAAGGTGATCTCTATAATTCAGTGCATCTTGCCGTCATTGCGAGACCTTTGACGTCCGTATCAAACTCATATCTTGGTCAAAATTAGAGGAGGGCTTAGCTTGAGGAGACAATGGAAAGGAGTCGAAACCTGAACGGTTGATGTCATAGCAGAGTTCAGCCTTCCGTCCTCTTTGGAAGCAGACTTCTGGAGTGCGGTCTCCGACGAATTACTGGATGCAGATACGATAGTTTGGACCCTCGAAGCCTGGGGCACATTATCCGTGGAAGTTGTGGGTGTAGACTGCAAATACCCTGACCGGTGGAAGGCATACAAGGATAAAGACAGAACCTGCGCCATTTGATTTGGATGCCCCAACAACAGATTTCATACTTGTTCATACCGACAACCCCATTTTGGTCGGAAAGCTTAACGAAGACGTCTTTCAAAGCATTAGCTGTGGCTTTTGCTACAGAAGCTTCATTTGATTGCGTTTGGAGGGCGGCAGCCCCTGCGTACCCATAAGTCTCTCACAATCCCCATTGCTTCCTTGCGAAAGCATCGACGCTTTTCAAGCACTTCCAGAACACTAATTTCAGATGCACTAGCCGGGCGATTTAAGTGGTCGGCTGGATATGCAGCCCCGCAAAGGCAGCAAGAGACTTCATCAGCAGGGTCCAGCGTCCAGCAGGGTCCAGTAGGGTCCAGGATCCCCGCAATCACCACAACGAGTAGAGCGTTTGCACGACCCTGTATTTTGCCCAAAACGCCAGCCGTTGCGGCATTGGCGAGGACGAGGAGGGGGGATAAAGATCCGACCCTGTACATCAAGGGACTCACCTTTGTTTCTGACGGGCACGAAGTACCATCAAATGCCGCTATTAAGTTGGCATATTAGTGCTATCAACTGCACGGGAGGCACGATACGCTGAGAATATTCCAGAATCCAGCTAGGAATTGCTCTAGCAGTTCACTTGGAGATATGTCCACGTCAACACCGCGGGAAACTTCTGTGGGGCGTAAAGGTGGGACGGCCCAAAGGGGCTCACCGGGAATAACCCAAGATTCCTGAATTCAAATTTTCCTCGTGTCCCGCGCCACAACTTCCTCCTCACCCGGCACATGGTGATGGTGGTGTTAATGGCTGCCACATGGGTTTGACCACAGTCTGTAAGACGCCTAGCGCCGAAAAACCAAGTCCGCGCTGGGGAGGCCGCCGAGCCCAGGAGGCAGTCCGTCGACAGGAAAAGCGAGTCGCTGCTGCTTAGTTAGAAGCGTTCGCGATACGGCTGCTCTGGATGGTTGTCTCTTGACTACGATGGTGACAGGACGGATGCCTAGTGCTGACTACACCCCGCCTGCATACACGTGAGTGGCGATCGCGATGAACTCTTTACGTATGTTAGATAGGGCATAAATTGTTTTACAGCCTCATGACACTAGCTAAACTGCACAGACAGATAAATTCTTGGTGCTTTGTTGGTAACTCAATTGTGTTCTTACCGCATATAAACATGATGCAAACGGTGCAAAGGTCCGCGGATATAACTAGTGCGGCCTTGCAGCTACCGGTAAGGCGCCCTTCACAGAGAATACCGCCCTCTTTGTCTCATAAAACTGTTTTTAAATAGTCATTCGGTTGGTTCCCAAAAGCGCAGTTCACATAGCGCTTAGCACTTAAAATATACAGTAGGGGTAACTAATTTCTCAGAGTTTCAGTTGAGAAGTGTATTAATTGACATAGTCGGTGTACAGGTCCTCGGCCAATTGTCGGGACCCCATTCACAAAAAGCTTATGATAAGCGCAACAGCGCTGTGGCTCGCCCGTGGTCGTTGTTATGTGGTTCAGCAAGGATATGGTCGAGTTCAAGACGGCTTTCTTCAACAGAGGTAAGTAGAATGATGTCGGCTATGCCGCTGTTTTTGTTGCTGCTCTGCTTTTTCCTTGCTCCGTGGCCATAAAGAGTATATCTCCAAAAGGAGTGACTGCCGGTTTACTTATTCTGTCCGAGGTTGTAACTGACCTGGAAGCGCTCACCACAAAGCTCCTGTAGCGATCTCGGGCACAAGCATGTGAGCCCCAACGTCAGGATGACTTGTCATCCGACAGCAAAATAACAGCACAGAGGCGAAATGCGTCTCTAAGGACCAAAAAGAGCGTATTTTTAGCAAAAGCTCTGCTATGCTACATCTTTCAAGTTGAATCATGGCGTTGGAAGTGACCTTGAGCAGCCAGTGCACTATCCTTGGGGCCTAGCTGCTTGGTACCACGCGAGTAGGCAATGGTGAAACCGCTCCTTTACCGGCGCTTGATCGCTCCGCACCGGCTGGGTGGTTTCTGCATCCGCTTCAATGCAAGCAAACCACGTGGCTAGGAGAAGGTTTAAGGGGTGTGTCGCCGGCTGTAGCTCCTCCAGAATAGCCATCGATGGTACGCCGCCTGGGCGGTCTGTGCTTACACTTCAACGCAAGCGACAGGATGAATTCAATCATCCAACAGATAAAGCTACGCGATAGGCTCCAAACTTCTAGAGAAGAAAAACTTTCTAAATTTGTGTGGTAGTCCTTGCCCTTTGCTCGTGATAACTAGGTTTTAAATTTTTAAAAGTGAGCCATTTTTTTTAAACAATCAACTCTTTAAATCGCCCTTTTTCCCGCGTCGTTGTCGCGGGAAAATCCCGCATCCCTTTCCCCTTTTTTCCCCGCCGCGGCACTGCCTTTCCCCCGCTCTCACCCCAAACGCAAACTTGCGTCAGCGTTGGGGCCCCCCCCGAGCTTGCGCTCGGCTGCGCTTTGCCCCTCGCCGTGCCCGCTGGTTAGGCGCAGCTTGCCTGGTTTAAAAAAACACCATCTTCCCGGGCGGAAACCCTGGGGTAGATGCAAAGAAACGGGGGAAATGCGGGGAAAAGGATACACAAAAACCCAAAACACGCTGACATTGTAAATAAATGAAACGCAAGCCCCCTGCGTTGCATCACCCCATGGGCCCCCTTTCAAAAATTGTTAAATTTTTTTTTAAAATACAAGCCTCCCTCTGTTTGCCCAATCATTTTCTCAGCTAAAACCGGCCGCCATCTTTTTTGCTCGCACGGCACCCCTTCGTTCAGCGTTGCCTCGCAGCGGCAAAGAGTTATTGCTGCTTCGAAACTCCATATTCAGCCGGTTTTTTTTTCGCTCAGTTGGCTGCTACACATGACGTGTTTTTTTTTATATGGAGCATCTACTGCTCTCCCGCTGAAATAAAAAAGCGCTTGTTATGCGATGAAAATTTGTCCAAGAGAATAGCGGAATAAACGCTCTTCAGCCTCTGTTGCCATTGAAAAAAGGAGGCCGATAAAGTATTGTAGTAACACATTTATTAAACATAAAACATAATTTGCTTATAACGTACTGGTGCGTAAAGTTGTCTGTTTACTTACGAAGTTCTTCTCGAATTCAATACGTTTTTATACTTTAATTTCCCAGACGTGTACAATAACCTTTCCCCATGGGTTTTAGATCCCTCATGCAAAGTACAATTTGTTTTTTTACCTCCGGGGCATATCCCCGGTGACTGAAAATCAAACATCGCACTTTTTCGTAGCGTTGCATCTTAATTACCAAAGAGAAAATATGTCTAAATTTTTTTTTGACTGTTAACCCCGATATTCATGTAACCCGCCTTTCCAAAATTTTTTAAAAATATCCCGGGGGCGAGACCACGGCATTTCAGCGCCTTATCACGGTGCTCCCCAGCAAATAGCGAGAACCCCGCACGCGCAAGGGCCATCGGTGTAGGTTTTCGTCTGCTTCGCTTTTCCTTTTAGAGTGGCACACCCCCCCACTGCATCGAAAAGACTTTGTGCCCCCGCCCGCTTTGCCACGTGGCCCTTTTCGGACCAAAAGGGCCCAAGTAAGAAAAACCCCCTTTTGTTGCCTTGGGAAAAACGGGCAAACGCCCCCAACAGTGGCAAGGGGGGAAAAGGGGGCTGACTGCCGGGCGGCTGCTCCCCCTTTTTATTAAATTTTTGGGGAGGCCTGGGCCCCCCCCTGAAAAGACGTTTTCCCTTTGTTCTATCCCTTCCCAATGGCAAAGGGGAAAATTTAACCCAGGGGCCAGCTCAAAACCGCCCCCCTTTTTTAATTTTCAAAAAAAAAGAACGAAGGAAAAGAGGAAAAGCCCTGGGGTTTTCCCAATTGGGTCTTTTTCCTTTAATTGGAAAAAACGCAGCTTTTTAAAAATTTTTGGTCGCCTTTTACAAGTCCGAAAACCGTTCTCCCCAAATTTTGCACTTTAAAAGTACACGATTGGACAAGCCAAAAAAATTACTTGTTTAGGCTAAAAGGGACCTAGGGCTTTCATCCTTTTCAAAAGGTTACGGGCAGTTTTAAACCGAAAACAGGCCGAAATTTTTTGGGAAATTTACAGGTGAAGGTACATTTCCGAGCCCCCTTTGATTCCCCGCAAAATTTTTCCAAAAAAAAGAGAAAACAATTTGGACAAACCCTTTTTCAAAAAAGGTTTTTGGGTTTTTTCCTTTTTCCGTACAAATTTTTTTTCCCCCCCCGGGGGAAAAAAGCTTAAAATAATTTACCCCATTTTTGGCCACCTTTAAAAAAGGAAAATTTTTTTAAACAATTTAAAAAAATTGCGAAAAAACCAAAAATTGGGGTTAAGTTTAAAAGAAAACCACAACCTATGCCTTCAACTTCCCTTTTTGGGAGTTAACCCAAAAATCCAAAAAAGGGGTTAGGTTCCTGCTCCGAAGAAATCCCCCTTTTTTCCCAAAATTTTACCCTAAAAAAAGGAAAAATTTTTGCCCTTAAACCCTTTTCGATTTCCCCTTGTACAAAACCAAGAAAACCCTTACGCGAAAAAAAAAAACAAAAAGAAGACCCTCCTTTTTTGGGCTTTTCGTTGCTTCCGGGGGGGAAAAACGGGGGGGGGGGCCCCCCAAAAAAATTTTTGTATTTTAACCGAGAAGGCCTTTTTCAACTCCCCCTTTGTTGTCTACCCAAAATTATTTTAGCCCCCACCTTTTAAATTAAACTAGGCACCCAAAAAACCGAAAAACAAGGGGGCCCGGAGTTTAGTTTTTCAGCAAAGGGCAACCGCGTCGATAAAACTGGTAGTATTTTATATTTATTGAAAATTACAGGTTTTGGCTACGGATATAGGGAATACGGTAGCTTGAAACAATGACCAAAATTCGGCCTCGTTTATCACATCCCGCGTGTAATATACATTAGTTATTTAAGCAAATTTGAAACTATACGAGACTAATGCGAGTATTAGGACACTGGCTCCTTTATTTATGTGTGTTGTGGTACCGGGGTCCTAGCACCCGGCGGCGGTTCCCAATAACGACACAGAGTCGCCTAAAGACAACACGTTGAATGGTTGCCTCGCAAGGTCCGAACCCGCACAGTCCCATCGGTGTCCCATGAACAGTCTCCCGGTGTCCCGCATGTCGTTGGTATTGGTGTTGCTCTTGCACTGATAAAACATACCCACTTGGGGTTTTGGCCAACAAACGGAGTAGCTTTTTGGGGCTAAGACGCCCACCTCATAGCACTATAAAGTCTACCTGTAGAATAGAAGTGGGGAAACGGCTATAGAATCATGTATAGTACTTTGAATTAGAGTTTGGTGTGATCGCTGTGAGAATAGGGGATATAGCATGTTCTAAACGGGAACAGGCATCTAGTCTTTGAAATGAACGCGTGAACGGTCGCAACCACCCCTCTATGACAGAACCCCAGTGATATGGTTCCCAATGAAAGTAAGACTGGCTTCGACAGACCAAGATCGAGGCGGTGAATTGGTGCGGCTAGATAAAATTTCCTATTAAAAGAAAAACCGCCGAAATACAAGAAAAAATGATTGATTGTTTCACTTTCCCCACAAGCACCACAAAGGCCGCAGAAGGTGAGACCAGCGCCGCGCAAATATGAGTTCGGCTGCAGTATTCTGCATCTCATGCTGTTTAAGTTTACCTCCCCACAGGCAGAACACGCAAAATCGCGCATCCAAAGTGTGAGCTAGATGGGCACAATCGTCCAAGCATGTGGTAGCAGCTTCTTGAGTTATCCCTAGCCGTTGGTACCTGCGGAATCTTGTGCGCGCCAGGAGAAATCGACAGGGGCTATCTAAACATGAGCCGACCAAAGAATGAGCCGTTTTATTGAGCCATGGGCTCCTGTGACATAAAACCTAAATGAAGCGGACGTCGCGTAATTGGTCAAGCATGAGAGAATCGAAAGTACGAATGAGTAAAGAATGTTTTCAGATGTTAGCGCGGTACAAACCGATACGGAGTCTTATATACCCGGAACATTTTTAGTATTGTGGAAATAAGGTATTTGATTTCAGAACGTATGCGAAATACTCAGCTTCTATTAATTGAGTACAGTCAGGTAAACGATAAGAAAATTACCAATCAATTTGTGCGCTGAAAATTCCCACCCCCACCCTCTCCGAACTTTGCCCTGCATTCGTTTCCACTACCGCATGAGAGTGCAGGTTCCCCAGATCTTTCCCTAGCAAACCCGATAGTATCCGTGTAGATAGCATTTTGGCTTATTGGGAGAACTGTGTCGACCAACATAGCAGCAGGTAGGACTTCACAGAACATCAGAAGGATGGCCGAAAGACTGATTTACTCTCATAGTTATTACCCAAGTATTTCAAATATTTTACTTGAGTAATGATCTTCTCCCGATAACTCAAATAAAGGTTAGCAGGAGAGGAAACTCCAAACACCAGGACCGCGCCTTTCACTACCTTAATGGATCAATTCAAGTCTGCCATCCACCTCTCAGTGAAACCCAGATATGCGTGTAATTCTTCTTATTGTCACGGGCTCTTGCACCTTGGCAAAAGAAAGGACTTCAATGAAGGGGCGAAGATTATCTAGGGGTTCAGTTATGGCGAACCTCTCCTCCAGGGATACGGCCGCTGCACTGATCGAAAGCCAAGCTGGTACATAGCCTTGGAAAAAGGAGACAACGAAGCTGGGAGCCTTGCGGACCAGCACGCTGTTCCTTGACATTGGAGCTACCTTACCTACCGGCTTGTATTCACCTGTTAATATATTTTATTACGAACAGTGCCTTCACTGCCACGTCACCTCGTGTGGTGAAGGTGCAGGGTAGGGAACTTTCACCTCCGCCACAAGATGTGATGTGGCAGTAAAGACCCACAAGACAGATGAGGAATATTTCCTGCAGCAGAATTAAAAGCTATATCTCAGCACATACATATGAGCAAAGTTCCTGATTGATTGGAATTGAAGTCAGTATATTAAAAAGAGTATGAGACGGAACCGATTCCTGGGGAATACCCCTGGTCTGCTGTTGAGTCAATGAATAAAAACCGTTTTGGATACAAAAAATTCCAAGAGATTAGAAGTTGATTTATCCAGGATTGCTTTTGGCAATGAGAATAAGGTTGCCATATGCTTCACGTTCCCATATGCCTAGGCAATGTCCTGTGTGACCAGGGGACAAACCTGTTTATTTCTGCGAGAAAAGTGAATTTTACTCTCCAAGTCAACATGAGCCGACCAAATAGAGCGCCCAAGACGAAAGCGGATTTCATGTGGACTAAGAGTATTTTCTTTGGAGAGGAATCGGCGTAAACGGCCATGTTGCTGCTGAGCACGAAGACGCGGCCTCGTGGTCAGGACGCGGCCGCGTCCTTAGCACGAGGTCGCGCGAGGACAAGGACGCGGATTTTCTGATGGACGTGAAGAGTGAACACGTCAGTGTACGAGATTTTGGCGCACTTTAAGGATCCCAAAGAAATCAAAATTAATTGGGGGCCATCCACTACGGCGCGCATCATTCCCTGTGTTGCGTCGGGGGTTTAAAAACCCCCACAAAAATCTCATCAATCATCTCATAAATAAATAATAAATCAATCAATAAATCAATCAATCAATCAATCAATAAATCAATCAATCAATCAGTAAATGGCCGTGTAAAATTATTTCACTAATTTGACAAAGTTGCTACTCAGTGAAATTCGACGACGCGTTTAGCAGAGTAACAATTTTCACAATTTTCCAATCTGCGGAATCCCATGATTTCTCTAAGGAAGTATTGCCATTATTTAACAGATCCTGAGTTGATTCCTGAAAAAGAAGAGTTATGCAGGAGGTTGAGATACCATTGGGCCCAGATAAGCGGCCGGGAGGTGCATAATCTCGTCAACTATCTCTTCCATCTTATCACGAAAAAGTGTGATCCTGGTTTAACTAGAGAATCATGGATGAAAGGGTTGCAGGAAATCTTTTTTTGTAATTCCCGAGAGACCCGTAAGAGGAAATCTAAAATTTTCTCCGACTTCCCTGCGACAGAAGCAACTGTACTTTGATCACTAGTACTTTTACCTTTGCTCAGGAATGCAAACAACGCACGTCGTTTTTATGTGTGTGTAAAAGCGCGTAAAAGCAAATTTTACGGTACTCCTCCTTCGCCAGAAATGTGGTGCGGCAGAAAATTGCCGAGTAATATTTTTATCTGACCCAGTCATCGGGGGTTTGATTGTGTATAATTTTCTTCCATGCTGCCTTCCACCTACGATAATCTCTATGGCAGCCCTTATTCCACCAAGGGCTGGTGCCATGTTTCTAGGTTGAATGAAACAATAAGTTTTG
Source organism: Haemaphysalis longicornis (assembly GCA_013339765.2). NCBI lineage: Eukaryota > Metazoa > Arthropoda > Arachnida > Ixodida > Ixodidae > Haemaphysalis > Haemaphysalis longicornis. The sequence goes on from CM023456.1 coordinate 84,831,585, forward strand.
ATATTTTATTGACCTTCTCAGTGAGGTACTGACCTCCAGAGTCCCAGTTTCCGCACAATAATTGCGTAGAGACGAGAGAAACGAAGGTGTTGCATAACCGGTTCGTTAGTTCGTGCGCGCATATCCGATTTGGTGCGCTCGGGGAGACAGCTATATCGAAAACAGTGGACACTTTTTTGATACTGGTAGGGAAGCACAATTGCTCCACGAAGATTGTAATCCACGCTTTGCAAGATCTAAAATTGAATTCGTTTGACCTTTAAAGAATGTCGCACTTCCCGAGTTTCAGCAGACCCAGGGTTTCTGAGTTGTCTAATACAATAGGAGGCAGCCTTTCATGTCGGTTTAGCAAGCCCAACAAACATGATGAGATTTAGTCTCCTGGAACCATGATGATTTGGTGACAGGGCGAAATGGCCAGATTAAGAAAATAGGTGGTAGGCACCCCGTTGAAGAAATAAGCATTTAGTAACAAGAAGCGTTTGAATTTTACGTAGACATGTATCATGACCATGAGTTCTCTATATGACAAGAAGTACTTGTAGGACAGTTTGGCTTTGCAGAAAAAGCTCGGTGATATAAAAATCAGTAATCCACCACCTGCTGTTGCCCCATCTAGACAAAACAATAAATATTTGGCAGAGAAAAGTGCTTACCATGAGAAAGCCAGGATTCTTGAAGAAGAATAGCATCTGGGCAATGACTGTTTATAAGATATTTAGGATCCGTGTGAGCCACAATTACTGAACGCCGATTCCACTGAAGAATACGTAGGGACATTAATGTTAGTTGAAGGCAGCCACAGATGCCTCCAAAATGCTCTCTTTAAGGTTAAATTCGGATTGGACCTTTTTTTGCTTTTTGGAACGCACGTCTGAAGGGGAAACGGGTGATTGTGAACTGGAAGGTATCTCTATAATTCAGTGCATCTTGCCGTCATTGCGAGACCTTTGACGTCCGTACCAAACTCATATCTTGGTCAAAATTGGAGGAGGGCTTAGCTTGAGGAGACAATGGAAAGGAGTTGAAACCTGAACGGTTGATGTCATACCAGAGTTCAGCCTTCCGTCCTCTTTGGAAGCAGACTTCTGGAGTGCGGTCTCCGACGAATTACTGGATGCAGATACGATAGTTTTTACCCTCGAAGCCTGGGGGACATTATCCGTGGAAGTTGTGGGTGTAACTGCAAATACCCTGACCGGTGGAAGGCATACAAGGATAAAGACAGAACCTGCGCCATTTGATTTGGATGCCCCAACAACAATTTCATACTTGTTCATACCGACAACCCCATTTTGGTCGGAAAGCTTAACGAAGACGTCTTTCAAAGCAATAGCTATGGCTTTTGCTACAGAAGCTTCATTTGATTGCGTTTGGAGGGCGGCAGCCCCTGCGTACCCATAAGTCTCTCACAATCCCCATTGCTTCCTTGCGAAAGCATTGACGCTTTTCAAGCACTTCCAGAACACTAATTTCAGATGCACTAGCCGGGCGATTTAAGTGGTCGGCTGGATAGCAGCCCGCAAAGGCAGCAAGAGACTTCATCAGCAGGGTCCAGCGTCCAGCAGGGTCCAGTAGGGTCCAGGATCCCCGCAATCACCACAACGAGTAGAGCGTTTGCACGACCCTGTATTTTGCCCAAAACGCCAGCCGTTGCGGCATTGGCGAGGACGAGGAGGGGGGATAAAGATCCGACCCTGTACATCAAGGGACTCACCTTTGTTTCTGACGGGCACGAAGTACCATCAAATGCCGCTATTAAGTTGGCATATTAGTGCTATCAACTGCACGGGAGGCCGATACGCTAGAATATTCCAGAATCCAGCTAGGAATTGCTCTAGCAGTTCACTTGGAATATGTCCACGTCAACACCGCGGGAAACTTCTGTGGGGCGTAAAAGGGGGGACGGCCCAAAGGGGCTCACCGGGAATAACCCAAGATTCCTGAATTCAAATTTTCCTCGTGTCCCGCGCCACAACTTCCCCCCACCCGGCACATGGTGGTGATGGTGTGCATGGCTGCCACATGGGTTTGACCCCAGTCTGTAAACGCCTAGCGCCGAAAAACCAAGTCCGCGCTGGGGAGGCCGCCGAGCCCAGAGGCAAACCGTCGACAGGAAAAGGAGTCGCTGCTGCTTAGTTAGAAGCGTTCGCTATACGACTGGCATGGATGGCTGTCTCTTGACTACGATGGTGACAGGACGGATGCCTAGTGCTGACTACACCCCGCCTGCATACACGTGAGTGGCGATCGCGATGAACTACTTACGTATGTTAGGTAGGACATAAATTGTTTTACAGTCGCATGACACTAGCTAAAATGCACAACAGGTAAATTCTTGTGCTTTTTTGGTAACTCAATTGTGTTCTTACCGCATATAAACATGATGCAAAGGTGCAAAGGTCCGCGATATAACTAGTGCGGCCTTGCAGCTACCGGTAAGGCGACCTTCATAAGAATACCGCCCTCTTTTTCTCATAAAACTGTTATCTAAATAGTCTTTCGGTTGGTTCCCAAAAGCGCAGTTCACATAGCGCTTAGCACTTAAAATATACAATAGGGGTAACTAATTTTTCAGAGTTTCAGTTGAGAAGTGTATTAATTGACATAGTGGTGTACAGGTCCTCGGCCAATTTCGGGACCCCATTCACAAAAAGCTTTTGATAAGCGCAACGCGCTGTGGCTGCCCGTGGGCGTTTTATGTGGTTCAGCAAGGATTTCTTCAGACGGCTTTTTCCGATAAGTTGATGTTTGCCGCTGTTTTTTTTGCTGTTTTTTTTCCTTGCCCGTGGCCATAAAGAGTATACTCCAAAAGGAGTGACTGCGGGTTTTCTTATTCTGTTCGGGTTGTAACTGACCTGGAAGCGCTCCCCAAAAGCTCATGTAGCGAGCTCGGGCACAAGCATGTGGCCCCAACTCCTGATACGTCTCAAGATCAGCACAGAGACGAAATGCGTCTCTAAGCAGCAAAAAGAGCGTATTTGTAGCAAAAGCTCTGCTATGCTACATCTTTCAAGTTGAATCATAGCGTCGGAAGTGACCTTGAGCAGCCAGTGCACTAGCCGGGGTTTTCTTTCCTAAACGTTCACTTCCTTGGGGCCTGGCTGCTTGGTCCACGCGAGTAGGAAAAGGTGAAACCGCTCCTTTACCGGGCTTATCGCTCCGCACCGGCTGGGGGGTTCTGCATCCGCTTCAATGCAAGCAAACCACGTGGTAGGGAAGGTTTAAGGGGTGTGTCGCCGGGTGTATTCCTCCCGAATGCCATCGATGGCACGCCGCCTGAGTGGTCTGTGCTTACACTTCAACGCAAGCGACAGGATGAATTCAATCATCCAACAGATAAAGCTACGCGATAGGCTACCACACTTCTAGAGAAGAAAAACTTTCTAAATTATGTGTGTGTAGTCCTTGCCTTCGCTCGTGATAACTAGGTGTGCGATTTTAAATGTGAGCCATTTTTTAGATGCAATGCATCTCTTTAACTCGCCTTGTCCCGCGTCGTTGTCGCGGCGTAGTCCGCAGCCCTCCCCTTTTCCTCGCCGCGGCACTGCGGGCTCCGCCGCTCTCACCGCAAGCGCCATCTGCTGCGTCAGCGTGGTCAGCGCGCAGCTTGCGCTCGGCTGCGCTCGCTCCCGTCGCCGTGCCAGCTGTGCGTTAGCGCGCAGCTTGCGCTCGGTTAAAAATTCACACCATCTTCCCGCGGGCGGAACCATGGGGTAGATGCAACGCATCGGGTGTGAACATGCTGCGTAAACAGGATACACAACAACAGCAATCCACACGCTGACATTGATAACATAACTGAAACGCAACCGCAACACCCGATGCGTTGCATCTACCCCATAGTTCCCCTTGCGGGAAGATGGTGTAATTTTTTCCTTAACATACAAGCCTCCCTCTGTTTGCCCAATCACTGTCTCAGCTAAAACCGGCCGCCATCTTTTTTGCTCGCACGGCACTCCTTCGTTCAGCGTTGCCTCGCAGCGGCAAAGAGTTATTGCTGCTTCGAAACTCCATATTCAGCCGGTTTTTTTTTTCGCTCAGATTGGCTGCGTACACATGACGTGTTTTTTTGTATATGGAGCATCTACTGCTCTCCCGCTGAAATAAAAAATGCGCGTTGTTATGCGATGAAAATTTGTCCTAAGAGAATAGCTGTAATAAACGCTCTTCAGCCTCTGTAGCCATTGAAGACAAGGAGGCCGATAAAGTATTGTAGTAACACATTTATTAAACATAAAACATATACTTTGCTTATAACGTACTGAGCTGCGTAAAGTTGTCTCGTTATACTTACGAAGTTCTTCTCGAATTCAATACGTTTTTATACTTTAATTTACGAGACGTGTACAATAACCTTTCCGATGGGTTTTAGCATCCCTCATGCAACGTACAATTTGATTTGTTACCTCGGAGCATATCCCCGGTGACTGAAAATCAAACATCGCACTCTTTTCGTAGCGTTGCATCTTAATTACCAAAGAGAAAATATGCTCTAAATTTTTTTTTGTACTGTGAATCCAGATATAATCATGTACAGCCTTCCAAATTTTTAATAATATAGCCGGAGCGACGACCGACGGCATGTCAGCGCCTTATCACGGTGCTCCAGCAGCAAAATAGCGAGACATACGCGCACGCGCATAGGGCCATCTGGTGTATGTCTGTCGTCTGCTACGCTATTTCTTTGAGAGTGGCACACCCCCTCCCACTGCATCTGAATGACTTTGTGCCCCACGCTGCTTAGCTACGTGGCTACGTTTTGCGGTACCGAAACGGCCTTGCAAGATAAGAAAAACAGGGGGTGTGTTGCCTTGAGAAGAACAGCGGAGCAGACGACGCTCCCACAACAGATAGTTCTACGCGCGTGCGCGTACCGTGATAAGGCGCTGACATGCCGATCGGTCGTCCCTCCCGCTATATTATTAAAATTTGGGAGACTGTACAACCTACATGAAAAGACGTTTTCGTTTGTTCTATCCCCTTCAACTGCTGCTAAACGGGGAAGTAAACCGATGAGCGAGCAGCTCTAAAACAAAGACCACTCCACTGAATGCACAAAAAGCAGCGTAGAGGTAAAAGATGGATGCCGTGTCTCTCAACTTGAGGTCTTGCTCCTCTTCAATGACGACGCAGCGGTCAAGCGAAGGTATGGTCGACAATTGCACATGCTCCGAAATACCGTTCTCCCGCAAGATTGTTGCACTGTAAACAGATACAGCGCATTGCACACCAGTCCGAAATCGCTCTGTTATAGTCTCAACAGGTACCGTAGCTTTCTATCGCCACAAAAGAATCACGCGCAGTGAAAACCAAGAAAACAATACCATAAAGTTTGGCACTGTGACAGGATGATGGTCATACTTATCACAGAGCAATTTTGCATTCCCCCCGATTTTTTCAACGAAGAGATCAATGACAAGCCTTCCTTTCTAAGCAAGTGTTCTGCCGGTTTTTTACCATGTTTGACCTTGCTATTCAAATCATTTTTGCTTCGCTCCCAGGTGGGAATAACAGCTAAAATAATATTACCGCATTTATAAGGGGCCACATTTAAATTAAAAAATTGCAAACAAGTAAGAAATTGCGAAAATCCTTATATGGTGCTGGTAAGTAAGAATGAAAATACTCACATTTTTTCTATGCCGTATCGAACATTCTGGTTCAAATACCGGTTGATGTATGATACAAACATCCAGTTGCTTAGGTCCTGCGTGCCGAAGTAATACTCCCCGACTTGTGTTCTCTTGCAGAATTTCGATCCCTGACAGAAAACATAAGAGAATTTAAGCTTAATTTTGCGATTTGGCCTTCGTCAGTTTTGACTTCTGAAGAAAACCCTACGCAAGAAGAAAAAAATATTTCAGTCGAAGACCTCCGTTAGGGTCTCTTTCCGTTGCTCTCGGTAAAAACGTGCGCACGGCTCCCTCAGTCGTAGTTTTACTGAGAGGGCCTGCGAACTCCTCTTTGTGTGTACTGCTCCAAAAATCCGTTAGCACTTACCTCTACTTATCAATTACGCAGCAACCGGCCACCGAAATACAAGCGTATTCTGAGTTTGCCGCGTTCTGAGACAAAGGACACCTCCTGTCGTGGTAGCCAATTGTTCAGGTACTCCGGTTCAGCTACTTGTGACGTATCTCGTTGCGAATTTAAAGGCCTGGCGCTCGTGTCCCGCAAAAGCAAATGCGGGCCTTGTTTTGTTGTCGAATCTGGGCCACACCCGTGCATTCGGTATAGCCCCCTCAGAGAGTGCCAGCATTCCAACCGTTCAATGCCGTATTTGTATGTGTTAGAATGTTCCTAGTTTACCTTTGAAACGGAATGATTTCCCGCGCTCCTCCGCCCCATTTCATTTTAGTATTTTGGGAACCTTCTGTAAAGCAGTGCGTTTGAATGATTACAATAAAATTTTACAACAGCCGAATCGACTATATTGGGAGATCCGCAAAATTCGTGAAACGTTTATATTCGCTCTGGTAGGCACACAACCATGTAGACTGTCCGAGCTCAGGCTTCGGGTAGCAGCCTGGTAGCAGCCTGGCTTCGGGTAACTTCGCCCCGTTGCAGTGCATGTGCGAGCGACGACGAATCGTATAGTAGCAGTGAAATAGCAAATATCCCGATTCATCGGACCCCTTTTGCCGTACGCTTTTATAAATTACAAAGAGCGCTTATTTGCCCGTTTCTTAAGAACTGAGTAACTCAATATTCAAGTCTGAACCCCTCTCACACCCTGTGTACCAGGTGAAAACACGCCTAACAAAGGTAGGAGATAGTACGCTCGCCGACCATGTAACCCGGAAGTCTACAAGACGGATCATTGTGAATGTACCGCAGTGCCTACCTGTGCATGCTACTATAAAGAAGGTGAGACAGGTAAGCGTTCATAGAGGCATTACACAAAACCTTTGGAAGACTACCATGTATTTAGATAGCGCAGACGGCAGCAGTTGGAAGTCCAAAGCAGAACCTTTTGTTTTGAGCTGAATATAAAAAGGGCTAGTCATACCATCATTAACAATATAACCTATGGCACAATGCGCTATTGTGCAGTTAGGAACTATGCTGCCATACCAAATTTGAATCTTTTTCCATACCAACACGAATTTATATTTACCATGGTGTCGGGTGAAGTTCACAAGGAGTATTGTTCCTATGTGTATTCGCAAAAAGTGGGCGCGTACTGGAGGGCAATCCTTTTTCTACCATGCACCCGGAGTACTTTTCAAAGAAAAAACGCCACGCGCGGCTTGTCATTGAGACAGTGGCTCAATCGGCAATTTTAAAAGTTCATGTGCCACTTTTAATTTGTTTCTAATGAGTAATGCAAAGTTAAAGAGGTTGGTAATCAACGCATTCAGAAGCTGCACAGTTAGAAACCAACCCTTAAACACTACATTCCACAAGATGTGGCAAGGGAAATGTAATGTTATCTTTTCACCCTACCGCCACGCTGCTCGTGATTTTTAATTAGCCGTGATAACAAGGACATCGAATGTTTAGCTGACCTGCTTGCATTTTTCTGAAGTGCAGCGAACAGCTTAGGTATTTTTATGTGCGATCCAAAAAGAAGTTCAATGAAACGATCCTCTAACATCCGATTTAAGATCGCGGAAATTACTGGTTCCGGAAAGAAAATCATCAGCTCCTTTGGAAAGCCACCCACTAGGCTACAATTCTACTAGATCATATACCTCTTTAAGATTACATTTAGAAACTCCAATTGTCGAGGTTTAAAGCGTCCAAGCTACACATGTCTTATTAGTCGTTTCGTAGGGTAGTGTTCCGGAATATTTTTGTCACCTGGGGACAATTTACCTTCCACCGAAATCTAAACACACGGGAGTTCTCGCTTTCGGCCTCCATCTAAAGAACAGCTACCCACAACTGGAAGCGAACCCGCGTCCTTTGGTATCAGCACCTCAACGCCTTAGCCACTGAGCCCCCACGGCAAGGGGCTGTAAAAATTATCACTATCGACATTTTTATACCCCGTGAATACGAAAACGGGTCGCAATGACAGTTATTTCACCGTATTCTGATTTACTGCGTAGTGGCAGGTCTCCTGAAGATGTTTTCGTTCCTCTCTACAGTTTGTCTTATTTCATGGCGAACAAGATAAGTGATTTTATCGAATTAAACTACATCCTTACCTCATTTTGTGAAACCATCTTTGCATGTAACACGACCGCTCTTTCTTGGGCAATTTCAATAAGCATTTCGTCCGAATACCGAAACAGACCGTAGATATCAGTTTTGTCACGGCGAATCATTCTCCATACAGCGCGTTCGGCGGCACCCTTGCTGGCCTGCGCCAAATATAAAAGAGAAACATAAAATATATAAGCTTTCAGAAGTACGGCACATCTTGTAATGCAAATGTAATACAGCGAGTATGAGAATACTAAACCGCTGCAGTTTGGACATCGCGAAAATTTGGCGTAACAACCCTGTATAAATTGAGTTATTTCCCGCCTGTCTTGTTCACATTTCATATTAGGAAGATTAAGTATGTCTACTCGGCTTGGCCACTACTTTACAGGGTCAATGTCATGAATAGGACGCTTCTTTGAGAAAAATGCTCCACTCTAAAAGCACTGCAATTGACCTTGCATGCTCATATTTTTCACAAGGAGCATCAACCCTGTCTCTAAAATAACATGCAAGACAAAACCATTCGGGCCAATGGGAACAAGAACCGCAGTGCTTCGGTGTTCCTTAGTAAGTATGTGTGCATGTCCTTGTAGTCAATAGTCAGAGCCACTCAGTCTCCCCGTAAACATTTTGGACATAGAGTGGCTAAGCATCTGCATGCCGTCTCTTTTTTACTGGTGCTTAACGGTATATCAGTGCGCGGACTACGTCAGGTCCCTGTGACTTGTTGGTGCGATCGTTCCCTAAGCAGGCTCACTATACGCCTCGAGATTCGCGATCGCTGCGCCGCCTGCCGCCACTTCTCCGCGGCGTTTGCGGGATTAGCGCTGCGTGGCTGATAGGTGGTCATGCAGTGTTTTGGTTCTCTTTCGCTTCTCTTTGCCTTTCCGCGCACTAAGCAACTTGTTATGGTGGCGTCTGTAAGCTAACTGCACGTTTAGGGAACTTAAAAAAAAACAGCTGCGCCTTGGTAGAGCGCTCTAACGCCAACAAGAGCTGCCCGGGGAGGCGGTTCTGCGCGCTTCTTGGTCGCTCTTGCGGGCGTCGGCGACGGCAGCAGCATATCACCGCTGTCACCTTCGAACACGTCAGCACAAGTGAATTCTATTTATTGTCGCCTCGTTTAGACCTGATATTGGCACTGTAAGAGGTTGGTTCGTTTTGCAGCGCAGACAACAAATGCGGCTTTGCTTCGAATATGTACGTCGTAGAAAAATATGTTTCGGGGTGTGATAACCTAATAGCTGACAAAAACTTGTGCCTTTTATGGGAGTATAAGCCACGCGAAAATGTTAAGTACACTAAAAGGCCGTGCATTGTCAGATATGTGCCCACTCATGGTCTGCAAGTCAGGAATAAATAGAATAGTCGTACTGGAAGAAAAAAAAAACCGAGTGCAGCCTCTGAAATGCTAAAGACGTTTGTTTGAGCAACGTAGTATTCACCAGACCAACTAGATCCGAAATGCACTATTTCGCTAGACAAGGGGGGGGGGGGTGAGGAGGAGGACGCTCACCATCGTTGTTTACAAATGCGGAGCGAAATCAACGAATGAACGTTTTAGTAATCACACACACAAGCTGCGTGTTCACTTTTCTGATGACTCGGCGGACGCATTTTTTGAAGAATACAGGGTAGGCAGTTCACAAGCGATACGAGGTGTCGTTGGAAGAGTTGATTGATTGATTGCAGGGTTTAACGCGCCGACGAAACGGAGACGATGAGGCACGCCGTAGTGGAGGGCTTCGGATTAATTTTCACCACCTGGAGATCTTTAACGTGCGCCCAAATCTCGTACGCACGGGCTCGTTGGAAGAGTCTCGTATCTGATAAGGGTCTCTGATTTCGGTTTATGCTAGATTCTGCAGTCTCCCTGTGTCATATGATGATATGTTTCGAAGAAGAGTTTGGTCACGGACGCGGATTACTCTATAAGCCCATCTTCGCGCTTCTGTGGAGGATAAATGTATCAGATGAATCTTTGCGAGCGCTCACCTCGGGACAAGACGACACAGCATTAAATTTGTCGTCGTGTGCTGACTCCGGACTGTAATTTTGCATTATCCATCGTACTTCTTTGGTACAATGTTTGTGAAATTTATGCCGCATTGGCTTGTTCATGGTACTGATCAATATCTGATATGTGATACTGGCAGGCGTAACTTGCGTGCTGTCAGGTATGAGTGCTCCGCTGGATTTTCTAAGTGCACAAAGTCGATTTACATCATAGTGTGTATGGCCGCTACATGACCATCGGAGGAAACACTGCTTACGGAGACACTGCCACTAAATTTCAGGGCAGCGGAATTGCAATCAGCTGCATGCAAATGCTGGCTTCGGGACGCCGGCCTGTGACACACGCCCGGCGCTCACATACATCTCACTAAGATCGCGTCATAAACGTTTATACTCTCGTGAACACACCACGCTTGCAAACAGAGTGCCTGCTCTACGTTATTCGGTATTTTGAACGCGGACAAACGGTAAATCGCTGTCTTGAACGAGCCCCAAAAGCAACGGCGACAGGGGGGAGCGGGCCGGGGACTCCCGCGCCTGCTTTCGAAACGGGCCGCTAGGGGGATTTCAGTGGCGCCCCTACAGGCCGCGCTCGAGGCGTATAGAATAAATCTGACAAATTTCATTGAGGCTTGAGGAATGCCAATAAATCAGAAAATTTCTTATCTCAAGCTGACCTGGAGAGTACAAATATGTTACTTGCGACTTTTTGAGTCTTCTGCGACAAAATGTACTTTACAGTTACATTGGGTGACTCCCATAAACTACCGGTAAGGCAAAGTATTAACACCTGAAGCTGACTAGAGATCACAATTGTCACCCGCAACATTTTAAGCAATGAAAAAAACGCCCTACACAGCTCAAAAGGATATGCATATAAGATAATTAAAGGGTTGTCCCCAAATAAAACATGCCGTTTCCAACCGTCTTATTGCATGTAAAATGTAAAAATTCCCCAATTCTGAGCGTGGTACTTGGTACTAAAGTTGTGAATACTTCACATCATTTCCTGGGTTATCCCTAACATGACTTCAAGGTAAAAGCTTTAGGGATGACGCAATAAAGACAGACACAATATTCACTTCTTGTAATGTTGTTTTTGCCCTTTCTGCAATCTGCGGTACCCTTGTGCTCCCGTTGGAGCGCCATTTTCAGCTCCACCGCCACCACCTTTTTCCTCATCTTCGGGAGTGACTTATTACCTGGTGACACATGCAACTTTACGTCTGTATGAATAATGACAACTCATTTTTATGCTTTAAATAATCACCTTAATAAAAGCCAGAATTAGCTCTTTATATGTCCGACTTTATATACGGCTCAATTAGCTAAATCATTAAATCATCCCTCCAACCTCGCTTAAACTTTTTAGGCGTCCCGAGGCTCCCCGCGTCCTTGAAGTGCAAGCCCTTCTGCAAACCATTCTGACGTTTCGGCCGTGGTAGCGGCTTTGCGTCAGAACCTAAACGTCGTTGTGTTTTTCAGTGTGAATATTCAGAAGTTTAATTAACCTAATATCCAGGGAACTCTTAGCGTCAGGCATGTACTTCGAAGGCGTGGGTTCGGTCACCCATCTGGACGCCTGCTTTGAAGACGAGTCTTTCTTGGGCTACTTAAACGCAAACATTTTTGTTGGTATCTTTGCCCGCCTGCCTGTATGTATTTATGTATGTATTTATCTATGTATGTATGTATGTATGTATGTATGTATGTATGTATGTATGTATGTATGTATGTATGTATGTATGTATGTATGTATGTAGGTATGTATGTATGTATGTATTCCAGCTGTCCGGCCAACAGTTGCCAGAATTCTTAAACGAGGTGTTTACTCAGGCAAAGCACACCTAGGTTACTCAATCTGATGGCAGTTTCCATGTTGCCAACATAGAGTACAGAACAAAACAATTGGAATATATGAGGCAAGACATAAATACATAAGTGGCATTCGCTTTGTTGTTTTATTTCAAAAGGCGTGGCTGGCTTTTTTTTGTGGTAGAAAATAAAAATCAGGCCACGACAAAAAGTATTTGCCTCAAAACACAACAGCACTTGCAGCGCTTCACTCGTGGCAGTGTTCCAAGTTGAAAAGCAACTAAAGGTTCCAGTAGGCGGCCCGAGCAGTGGAACGTGCAGAATTGCATTAACTTAAGAAAACCTACACTGTATTTATCGTGAGATGAGCGAAAAAAGAGTTCAAGAGTGTGAGATGTTGGTGGGAAAGATATAGAGAGGCAGTTTAACGTGGCAGTTGCGACGGAAGCCTATTGTCTTTCGAGGATATTTGCAGTGAAGTGAACAGATACGTGGCCATTTCCTCTGCACTTCCTTTCCAAACAAACAATGCAACTTCGCTATTGAGAACATCAATTTTGAAAATCACAATGTTCACATTTGCAATCTTTGGCTTTGGCTTTGGCTATGCAATGCTGGCTTTCCTTTTTGTATTCCTTCATCGAACCCCTCCTTTTTTACCAGATAAACATACACATCTGCTTTTTGCATCACTCGTAAAGAGCGTTTCTGAAACATCGTCATGGCATTCGCATGTCATAGCGCTCTGCCTCTTTACTGATATTTCCAGCTTACGGAAATAACGCCACCAAAAACAATCCTGTATGGTAGCTGGCTCCATCGTGTAAGGCCATTACAACAGCCTCCGGCGAGACATGAGCAGAATTTCTTACTAAAAGTTGGTACTTTACAAAATGGTTTTTTTTTTCAGCCTTGCACATATTTAGCGCACAAAGCAGTATAAACTATGAGCGCTGTTTTGAAGCTTCTCATCAAAGTAATCCGTCTAACAGTACACATTAACATTGACTCTTCTATTACCTCCAGGTAGCGCGTGATTTCGGTTTCTTTGAGAATGTAAACCTTCAGGTAGGGTCTCGCAGCAACGTCAGACAGTGTGTCGATCTTCTCAAGCTCGGTCTTCACCATTAGGCAGGCCCTCATCTGACCCGCAAAGGCGTTCATCAGCACAACAATGGCGATCCACCACGTGGCGCTCAGGATCCGAAGAACGGCACCACGAGGCGGTCGGGTGGAAGCTGCAACAGTGATCAAGTTAGACAGAAGTTCATCTTAACTCTAGCATCCGGTATCTAGCAATAACGCAGGAGTTACTAACCAGTAACATGCATCCAAGCACGCATACACGAATACGAAAATACACTGCATACAAAGAAGAAAATTATCTGAAAATGCTTCTGACGCACGGCCAGTGATCCAGCAGTAGCATGCCTACGTGGTCTGGAATGTATGTGGAATAAATCGGACCCAATCTCATATCAAGCGGTGCGCCATTTTGCTTGCGTGTATACTTATACCAGCGTTGCAGTTCCAGGACGCCAAATCTCCATGGGTACACTAAGACCACGTGTTTCTTCTCAAAGCGATTATATATGAGGAGGTAGCAATGGGTTGACTTCAGTACCTTTAGCCTAGCTTGTTTACATCCAGAAGATGGAATAGCCGCAAAAAAGCAAGAAAATTGGTGCGTATTTATGACACACATCCGTACTTCAGGCGTGGTTTCTTCAACAAACAATTCTTGATTAGTACGCCCGCCCAGGTTTTGTTGTTCGGGGTAACATTACTTTCTCTGTGCTCTGGCATTACTTGCGTTCAATTGCGACGTGACTTTTAGCTTTTTGCGTGTTGATGCCTATGTATCCTGCAGATGGCATGGCAACCTGCACCGAAAAATAATATACGCCCTGAAGGTTGTAAATCACTCTCTTCCACTAACAGCCCTCACCCTAGCAAAAAAAAAAACGCACGGAAAGAAACCTCTATGCTGTTTCGTAGCAAAAATGCAAGAACACAGCCTCCTGAAGGGTGTTTTATCGTTAATTAAACCTTTTCAAACGTTGTTATCTTTGTTTTTTATAGGATGTGACGGTGTAAATTATAGGTAAAAAAGGGGTAAATCGTTTACAGTGTGTGTACGCCTGTGCAGCCACGTGAAGGATCCAAGTTTCTCCTTTTGTTGCTGGGTCTTTCCTGACCTATATGTGTGTTCATGCCTAAAACCTTGTTACAAAACTATCTTTGGGCCAATGTACGACATTGATGAAATAAACGAACAAATAAATCAAAATAAATCAAGAAATAAAAAATTCACTTTTAAATAAGTGCTTTTTGAGACTGGCGCAATTTTGTTAGATATTCCTTCTTTCAGGGCGAATTTTTTCAGCCACATTTTCTAGAAGTTTAACGGAACACTTGATTTTTGCATGCCCTACAAATGCTCGTTATCTCGGTCTATTTTGCACCAGGTAGACAGCTTTCGTAATGGTTGCCATATTCCTTGTTAACAGAAGAGCTGTTTAGGCTGAGCTTTGTCCGTCTGTCACACCAAAAAACGTCGAAGCCTCAAGAAAAAAAATGTGTTTAGGGAGGTCCCCGGAATAGACCAGGGGATTTTTATGTCCTAAACACAGCAACCTAACCACTAGCCCCCTCTCCCTCCCCCCTCCCCCCTTCATCCTCCGCCCCCTTCAAAGGACCGGGAGGGTACGGGGTTAGAAGCAGCGGAGAACAGTAACATTTCGTCCGTATTAGGAAGAAAAAAAACGCATCCCGTGGTTGCAATCGCACTTTTGTCCCTCGAGCCATGAAGCTGGCGTCTATCCAATTGAGATATCATCGCATTTTGGGCACACAGCACTTCTTTTGGGTTCGCAGCGCGGCCGTTGCCTTTGGACTTGGCCGTGGGTTCCAGCGCGTGCCAACTGTCCACTTTGGGAGAGATTTGAAAGAGTGCGGGCGAAACGATCCGGGCCTGCCAGTCATGAAGAACAGTCTACCGGAAGTTCGGAAATAGATTTGATGTGCAACAGCTGGCTCTCCGACAAAGGCAGAGGAACCGCAGCTCTGCTGCTTCTCGAGACCTGCACCGCTTGTGAAAGCTGCTACATTTTTTTTTTCTTTTGAATAAATGTGTGTTCAATCGCTTGATTTCCAGTATCCAGTTCCCGTCTTGGATGACTCATTTGTTCCAGATGCAAGCTCATGTGAGACACCTAAATCCTCCCGGGTGTCAAGTAATCGTTGGTATCAAAGAAGCAGCCCAAAAAGAACAGTTGGTTGATAACGACGTTATTCGCGCTATCTCATACAAAGATGGCTCAAAGATTGGTGGCAGCGGACGCCTAAAAAAGTGGCTTGGCGAGAAGATTGCGAAATTCCTCAAAATTAGGTTGTGTAGTTTTACGTACTGCAAACTCCGGGCGGTTTTCTAAGAATTTACCCAGAAGGATAAAAAATTTAAAAAAAATGTGCAGGTTCTGCACCAATGCTATTATTTCTTTCGTATGTAATACTTTATTGTACTATGCTGCTATCGCGGTAGGGCCATCTACTTATTTATTCCAAATCACCACCGAAAATACGTTCCTAAACAGGTATTCGTTGATTTAGCGTAGGGTTTAACGCGCCGACACAAAGCAGGCAATGAGGTGCGCCGTAGTGGAGGGCTCTAGATTAATTTTGGCCACCTGGCGATCTTTAACGTGCGCCGAAATATCGGACACACGGGCGTTTTCGCTTTTCGCCTCCATCAGAAAAGCGGCCACTGTGGCCGCCCGAATAGGCATTTCTACACAGAACAAAATCTTTGCACGCCAATAATTTTGTTCCCTGATAGTACTAGATGGGAAGACCAAAATTACCAGTTTATGGTTTATTAGGCGCACCAGTTATAACAACACGGTTTCTGTCGAATCCTCCACGTTCTTTGGAAAGTTGTTCTAATTAAAAAAAATTACGAATGTGCAGACATTCCAAGAGCTCTGACAACAGGCCTTTTTCCGATGGTGGATATAGGTATCAAGTAGTTGCCTGCAGACGAGGTAGAGAACATAAACAAAAACATTGATCAGTGACAAGTGTAGTTGTAGTACCATTGGAGGTATTTTTAAACGTTAAAGACGGCATGCGTAATGCAGTTTCTTTTCTTGTTAACGCAGGAGGATACGAGCTGTGTTGACTGTGTAAATTAGGTGGCGTGTGTGAAATAAATGGAAATGCTTGTGCATACGCAGCGGGGGTAGAATTTTTTAAGAGAAAATAAAATGGTTCAATGTTAATTTTTTGAGAAAAATTAAAAAAAATCAGGCCTATAATTTCAAACAAATACCGCAGCATAAATTGATGGGAGCCTCCTGATACAAAAGGTTTCACTTGCCCTAAATACGAACGTGAGGTTTGTTAGGGAGTTACCGCAAAGTTCCTTGGTAACCTATCAGGAAGAAAAGTATGGTGGACTAGGACCAAAAGGCCGCAATAAAATGCCAAATCCCGAGAAATAAAGAATGATATGCCGTATACAAAAAACTAGTAGATATTACCATCAAAACATTATATTAGGTAGATGTACCCAGATATTTCATACATTCACACACGGAAGCTATGTCACCGAATCGATGGAGTGTTTTGTTAACATAGAGACCTTCTTCTTTGGGTTGTTATTGCCTTTTTATATTCTATCCTATCATATCACCGCAGTAACTGTTTTGCTGTACAAACGTTACAGTAAACAGTGCCCTCTAGGCTGTCTGTTGCAAACTTGAGGCAGTGCAGTCAATATTTTCGAACATTTTTTATACCTTGCCAGCATTTAGTTGGAAAACGTTGTAGCCTTAGATGTATTACTACACTTTTACATGTGTGCATCCTTTTGATACTTCAAAACTCGCCCGCCAATAGTTTTTGAATATAAACAGATCAGGCTTTCGTTATAAATTTTACCACTAGTGAATCCTTGCCACACTCCCTACGAATTACTCGGTGTCTACTACGGATTCAGTAGGCACCGAGTAAAAAATCAAAATGTATCGAAGGTGCAATCAAAGGCAAAACAAAAATCAGAAGTTATACGTATACTTCCTTATTTTTGCTATAAAGATCAATCTCTTTGGGCCTCATAAAAATCGGATTTTGTAACGCACCTTCACAAAGCATATTTTCGAAGAGCATCCACAAGTAGGAGCTGCAAGCGTTGGTCACTCTGGTAGGCGTTTCTCCTTGAATTTTGGCGCCAAAAATGTCCACCCAGGCAAACACTACACTGAGCAAAGCCATTGACAGCAGCAACAGTGCCCACACCTAGGAAGCAAAGAAATACGTAGTAAACAGAATTAGCTGACACCAGCTGTAAGTGGCATGCCCTTGAACACATTTGTTACTGCGAATTGAATAAATATTATGTAAGCTTAAAAAACGGCGTGTGTACGAGATTTCGGCGCACGTTAAAGATCCCCAGGTGGTCAAAAGTAATCCGAACCCCTACACTATGGCGCGCCTTATCGCCTGCGTTGCGTCGCCGCATTAAACCCTACAATCAATCAATATGTAAGTTTACGTCACACATTTACTATTCAACATTCAACATGTCTGGGCAAACATAACTAAGATGATAACTGAAAATTACCCTCGCAATAAGTGTGTCTACAATTTGAAGAGAAGCGACACCCGGAGGGAGTGCGGCAGACCGAAACAATGTCCTTCGAATTTCAATTTGAATTTGTTTACTTCATTTTGCGCTAGACAAAAAAAATTCATTTAATGCATAATATAGCATGAAATGTTATGCGTAAGCGAAAATATGTTATGTGTGTAGCAGCACGAAATAAGGCCGGAAAAGTTGTTTTCAAAAGGAAATGACGTCTTACTTTAAAATTTAGCTGGTCTTGAGCAGTCTTAGAACATCTTACCTTCAGGCTTCAAACCTGCAGCATTTTCGAACACTCACCTTTAGGAAGAGACGTCTTCCTTCCGAAGCGTCGGACATTTTGGTTTTGCGTTGGTCAGAGAGTGCAATTTTAAACTTCACAATACGACCCCAGACCGGACGAAGCTTCATTGAACACTTGAATACGTCTCTCTAGAGCGCATTGCCAGCGGAACGTTTAGGGCGCAGTCGAAAATGTAAAATACACTCCAAGTCCCCGACAGATGCACTTTAGGATAATCACGTTTCGTGCGCTCTTGAACTGAGTTTTTGGCAGTATTTAATTGTGGCCCTCCATTGGTGCGGAGAGCATTACTGGTAGAGATAATGCACGCTGCCTATGGAAAACGCCGAAGCGCCACGAGGGGTTTCAAGGACCATTGATGCTAAGGTATAATTCAGCCTCACGTCCGCCTGGGCCAACTGGACCTATTCACTGCAGCATTGTGTCGCATTGGTATCTGAAATGAGTTTTATAGGACTCATTTCCACTAAAGCTCCAGAATTTTGCAGGTAACTGACAGTAACATCCCCAATGGTCAGTAACATCCCCAATGGACAGTAACATCCCCAACCAGAATAGCGAGCGATCCCAGCCGGAACGCTTCGGAGCAAGCAGTAATTCGACGCATTTTGCAGTTTGCAGCCCATCGTACTCCGGTGACGTCACGTGGCCACGGACGGTCTTCAGCCTACCGCTTGCCCACGAGGAAACCCACAGCGTGGACGGAACGAGCTGATAGTCGGTGCCCACTTCGCTGTGTCACCGCCTACGCGCCGTCGCAGAACGTCACCTCCCGGAGGACATAAATTGGGCCGCAGGAAGCCGTCGCTCACCAGAATAGCGAGCGATCCCAGCCGGAACGCTTCGGAGCAAGCAGTAATTCGACGCATTTTGCAGTTTGCAGCCCATCGTACTCCGGTGACGTCACGTGGCCACGGACGGTCTTCAGCCTACCGCTTGCCCACGAGGAAACCCACAGCGTGGACGGAACGAGCTGATAGTCGGTGCCCACTTCGCTGTGTCACCGCCTACGCGCCGTCGCAGAACGTCACCTCCCGGAGGACATAACTTGGGCCGCAGGAAGCCGTCGCTCACCAGAATAGCGAGCGATCCCAGCCGGAACGCTTCGGAGCAAGCAGTAATTCGAACCATTTTGCAGGTTGGCAATTTCTTTCATTCTTTTAGGACTGTTTTTCCGGAGGCTTGGATCGCTCGCTGTTCAGTATGGTGGAAAAACCACCTGCATCGATCAAAGAACTGTACAAAATTGTCACAGATATGAATGAAAGCCTAAAGAAAGAAGTAGAGGAGATGAAGGCAAGCATGGGATACATGAATAAGACTTTTGAAGAGCTTCGAGCGACAAAGGATGAGCTAGCCGCATTAAAGAAGGAACATGCCGCCTTGAAGGTCGAAAAGGAGCAGTTGGCCGAGTCACTGGCTTGCGCACGAAACGAAATCGTAGAACTGAAGCAATACAGCAGAAAATACAACATAGAAAGTAAGGGAGTCCCGCAAGGGAAAGACGAATCACTCGTGGAAGTTGTGCAGAAAATTGCTGAAAAGGTTGGCACAACAGTTGAACCGTCAGATATTGAACCGTCAGCACAACAGTTGAACCGTCAGATAACAGTTGAACCGTCAGATGCCAACCAAGAACAAAGACAGTAGTAACATCATTGTGAGGTTCGTGTCCCGAGGAGCAAGAGACAGGGTCCTGCAAGACGCCAAAAAGCATAGGCTTGCAGCGAATGACATTGGCTTCAGCGAAACTCACCCAGTGTTCATTAACAAACATCTGTGCCCCGAGTACAAAGCACTTCTCGGAATGGGTGTTGCAAAAAAGAAAGAGAAAAACTGGCGGTTTGTGTGGGTATCACAGTCGAAGATCTTGGCGCGAAGGACGGAAAACTCAAAGACAATTCACATAGCAAGCTCTGGTGACCTTTCTAAGATCGTGTAAACATCATGTCGCAGCAACTTGTAGCCTTACCCAACTCGTACTAACATGACCAATGCCTTTACATCTGCGAAGAATAGTCCAGAAACATATGCGCTGAACCTACTTCACTGTAATATTAGAAGTATCAACAAAAATTTCGATACATTACTCGCGTTACTATCGAAAACAAATGCTCAATACAGCGTTATTGCTTTGTCAGAGACTTGGCTAAGAAAGGATGAGTTTCTAAACCTCACAAACTACAAATTTGTTTCCTGTTCAAGGGAATCTGGTCCGAAAGGTGGGGGAGTGGCATTGTACATTTCGTCTACGGTAGAATATAAGAAGATAGAAACGCTAACAAGAACAAGTACCGGTGAAATTGACATGCTGTTTGTGGAACTTCAAAATAACCTCACAATCGGGGTAGTATACAGGCCACCTAATTCCAGAATACCGGTATTTTTGGAAATACTGGAGGACTTATTGCAATATCTTACGAATACACATAGCAAAGTAATTATCTGTGGGGATTTTAATATAAACACTAATGACAACCACAACACCAAGTATCAGCAATTACTCCTTTCTTATGGCTTTCACAACCACATTTCAAGCCCCACAAGGGGTTACGCAAACGTCCTCATCCACTATAGATCATATCATTTCTAACCTAGAACTTGAAAAAGTTGATGCCGGTGTTATACAAGAAAATGTAACTGACCACTTCCCTATTCATATAACGGTGAACATTGATCGTTGGCAGTCAACGAAAAATACAGGCCTTAATTTGCGGAGGTGGGACTACGCAAAAACGAAACAGCACCTCCAGGAAAAAGACTTCACCGCAACTTACGATAGCGACGTCGACAAGGCTTACAACAATTTTTTCGCAATGTTAGGATCAAGCTGCGTAAAGAGGCAATTCACTTCTCGAAGAGCAGAGTACTTCACAAACCCAATCTGCCCCTGGATGACCGATTCTATTCTAAAAGTTATCAGGAACAAAGAGCACTGGTGTAACAAAATGAAGCAACACAAGAATAACGCTTATTACAAAGAGCAGTACAGGATTGCGCGCAACTTATCACTTGCGCTTATGCGCAAGCGTAAAAAACAATACTATAGCAACCTCATTCTAAAAGCAAACGGGAACTCGAAAGAGATCTGGCGAATAATTAACCATATTACGAAAAAGCAACAACCTTGTATTAAATTGCCCGATTCAGACATTTTAGGCTGTGACACTTCACGTCTACTTGAGATGTTTAACGAATTTTTCATCAATGTCGGGAACCAGTTTTCATCGAATAATAATAACGGAGAGCATAACCCAATTTTGCCCGCTCCAGTTCGAAATAGTTTTGCTTTCGAAGAAATTACAACGGAGGAAATTATACAAATAACAAAACAGATGCCAGGAAATAAAGCAGTCGGCCCTGATGAAATTACAGTGCATGTACTAAAAGAAAATATTGATATATTATGCCATCCTTTAAAAAGAATTTTTAACCAATCCTTTATAACAGGAACTTACCCGGAAGCACTTAAAACTGGGAGGGTAACACCAATATTTAAAGCAGATGACCCGAATAACGTCACAAATTACCGTCCCATAACAATATTGTCATGCATAAACATCCTGTTTGAAAAATTAATAGCTAAGAGAATGATAAGTTATATTCAAAAATATACTACTTTGAACCAAAATCAACACGGGTTTCGCAAAAATTATTCTACAGCAACGGCCGTGCACTCAGTCACAGAAGTAATTTACAATGCCCTTAACAACAATAAATTCGCTTTAGGCATATTTTTAGATATAAAAAAAGCATTTGACTCTGTAAATCATGAAATTCTCCTCACTAAGTTAGAACGCTATGGGTTTCGAGGGCCAGCCATAAAATTTTTCAGAAGCTACTTAACTAATCGCCAACAATTTGTGCAGATAGCTCTAAACAAATCGTCAGTGAAATAAGTAACCAATGGAAGTACCACAGGGGCTCTGTTTTAGGACCAATACTCTTTTCCCTCTTCATTAATGATTACCCTAATTCCCTGTTTTAAAGCGCAAGCCGTCTTATATGCAGACGACACCGCTCTCATAATTACACATCCGTCACTTACTGAAATTCAGTCACTCGGAAATAACGAACTACAGAATACACTTAATTGGTTCAATGCGAACAAGCATCTTGTTAAGATTCCAAAAACGAAATTTATTTTGTTCTCCTCGAACCGTAAAAAAGGCCGAAAGTGTGTTCCTTAAAAATTGGACGGATAAAAATCGACCAGGTTGACCAGTACAAATATTTGGGAATAACTCTAGACTCTTCACTACATTGGGCACCACATATAGAGGAATTAAGTCGGAAATTAGCTTACGGATGTTACGCGCTAATTAATGGAAGAAAACATTTTAATAAAGAAAACTTACGTATAATCTATTTTAGTGTTTTTCATTGTCACTTAACATATTGTATAGAGTCATGGGGATTCACCTATGCATCATATCTAGCACACATAAACATTCTTCAAAAAAGAGCCTTAAGAATCATGGCATCAGCTTCAAGGACTTCGCCCTCCGCACCAATTTTTGACGAACTTAGCATAATGCCTTTTAACCTAGTTCGTGACTATAAAACGGCCCTTCTTCTTAACAGAGTTCTGACTCTGAATACACCTTACCCGTCATCAGTTTTTTTATTGCCTCTGCGGGATACGCGACATGCGTGCCATAATAACCTCAATTTGCCAAAAGTGTATAATGTATATGGTCGTCGTCTAATATCTTTTATTGGGTCCAAAGTATGGAACCAGTTACCTTTGGATATTAAGTGTGTGCCAAATTTTGCACTATCATTAAAGAAATATCTTTTGTCCGAGTGTTATACTTCTGCTAACCCATAGAGTATTATTTGTTTGTAATTCTAAGCTATCCTGTTTTATTATTGTTTGTTATCTGAGCTATCCTGAAGGGATTATGTACCAACACCATTTTGTAATGGGTCCGCACTAGCCTTGTCGGCTAAGGACCCAGATGCGTCATTCAAAGTTTTGTTATGTATCTTTTCTTGGAATAAAAAAAAGCATATTCTAACAATGATCTGCGTTTGATTTTATCATTGTGTAAATTTTTAATATTACGATAATAACGTAAAACATGCTCATTGAGTTGCTGTCTAAGTGACTCGACTTCCTTGGTGTGGTAGGCCATGTTGGCAGAAATGTGAATGATGTCCGATGAAAGACACGTGCGTGGTGGTGAGAGAAAAAAAATTGTAGCTACGTGCATCACCTGACGCACCACCTTATATAGACTTGGAAAACGGGGCGCCAGGCTTGCGCGAAGACCCCCGCAGTGAGCACGCGCATACAGATGGACTGAGAACCCGGTGCAAAGGACATCGTGACGGGGACTATTGAGACGTATGAAATCACACCACCACGGGGGGGGGGTGATCAGATGCCCAGCGCAGTTGGCGTGATATGATCGGAAAGGGGGGGGGGGGAAGCACGGTGTCGACAGGGTGGATGTGGCTAGTAGCAGAGTAGGTACACCCGCCCAATTTTTTACCAAGGCTCTCGTTCCGACACCTTGTTTAGGTAAATGCGTAAATAAAGCGTCATTGTTTTATTTTCTTTTGTTGTCGGCGTCTTCTTTATTATGTATTTTAGAGTATGTATGTGCAATCTGGGTTCCCGGCCGTGTGGATGATAAAACACTAGAGCAGTTCCACTCAATGTGAAAGCGGTCGGAAGTGCAGAGCAGTGATTAATCCGCCAGAGGGGCCGTGGTAATTTTATGTGTTCATTGTGACCACCCCTTAAACTCTACCCGTACTTGTCTCGACTCCTCTCTTGATGAATTGAACATAGGCTTTGTCCAATGCAATTCGAATTTTCTGCTGATGATGACGATGCTGATGATGATGATTGGTAGTGGCATGTCCTTTGTAGGGGGGTGATGACGTGTGATGTTTACAAAAAACTAATATACCTATATTTCATTCTCTTCGTTAAACACTAGCGCCGCTCTTGGGGCAGGCGCAAAAGATTTATTAGGCAAAAATACTTACTTTTTTCTGTTACAGCTGATAGCTGTCCTAGGCAATATTCCCCTCTCGGATTTTCGTACACCAGGATTCTAATCTTCTTTTTGTTCCCTCGACAACCCTAAAGTGAACTCTTTCTGTTCTTCACCTAAATCCTAGGGCTTCTGGACGCAGCATATTTCCCTCATGTTGACTTGGATGGGTACACTCGCATTCTAACACTATGTGCCGCAGAATATCTGTTTCTTTTCCGCAGATTGCGCATATTCCACAGTTTGTGTACACTTTCCTACAAGGCTCGTCGTTCGCAAGCAACCTGCTCTAGCCTCAAAAAGCAAAGCTTGGAATTATCGTAGAAAGTTTCCTTTCCAATGCGTTATTTCTCAGACCTGTACATCTCTAACGACGTGTTAGCTGCAGTTTTTTTCTCTGAATTTATACATTTCTATCTGCTTTGCTCTATTTAGGTTACCTTCGCTGTCTTTGATTCTAAGCTATTCTCTCTGTATTGCCTCTTTAGCCTTCTAGTCTTTTTTGGCCACTGCATGTCCACCAGTGTCATGTATAGTTACCTAAATACTTCAGCTGTCCGCCAACTTTGATCCATTGCTCTCAACCTCCCCTCAAAACATATTTTACTCTGAGCTTCTCGAGCTTCAAACGAGGCCCAGCCTATATCTCCCTGCCCTCCATTGTTAGTTGTTTTGCCATGCGCTCCTAAGGCCAAACGGCCTACTGTTCTCTGGGTCACTTTCAGGCTTGCTAGAGCGCCTGATTTTAGGTAGAGTACTGCATCCGCAAATGGGAGACCCGGAACCTTTACTCCTTTCCACATTCCCCTCACTACTTCATATTTGTTGTATCCCCACAGAGCTCTACGCTTAATTATAGCTGCGTGTCGCTTTCCTTTACTCTTACTGTGCTCCTCGTGAGTTCTTAAGTAGTTATCCTCTTCGTTTATCGACACACCGAAATATTTATATTCCTTGACTCTGGGTAATTCGCCATGGTGGATTGACACTGCGTCAGTGCTAGTGTCTTTGAAAACCAGTATTTTAATTTTTTTGTCCTAAACTTTAACCCAGGGTATGCGGCTTCCTGACCACTAAGGTTTATGATCCGTTGCAGATCGGTCTGGTTATCAGCTAAAAGAACAATGTCGTCTACGCGTAACATTCCTGGAATACGCTGTTGTACCACTTCACCTTTCAACATATGCGTTAGGTTAGGTTGCCTTGCAGCATAGGCGCTAGCTCGCCTTCGAAGTGATAGCACGCCCCCTGCCTAAGACAGCACGAGCAAGAGTTCTGTTCTCTTTCTCTTTGCTTCCATCTCTCACACGCCGTAGCCTTACTGCGCAGTTTTGAACGCGTAGTTTTTACTTCAAAGCAGTATACCTCTACCACCCAAGGACTTTTTCGCGTCCGCGTTAGCGGAAAACTCCCAGGGTAAATAAAAGAACTTGCTGGCACCGCCAAGAATCGAACCTGGACCGGAACAGACCGACGGAGTGAGAGGAGGAGGAATAAAGTTTTATTGAGGCCCAATCTGACTCCGTGTGTGGAGGCAGATCAGTGGGGAGACTCCTTAATCCAGGAGTCCCTGGCTCTGGCTGGCAGTCCGGGCCCGTCTCACCAGGTTAAGCTGGGAGCCGGGTTCAGAGCTAGACAGCTGCACCGCCCACTGTGAAGGGCAGGGGTGGGGATTGGGAGGGAAGTCGGGTGTGTGGGAGCATTCCCATACGATGAGATAAAGTGTACCCCTTTCGGGGCAAAACTTGCACTGTGGTGAGTGAGAGGTGGGGAAAATCAAATGCCAGAGTGTATTGTGAGGGAAGGTCCGGGTTTAAAGTTGACGGAGCGAGAGCCTTTCGTTTTATGGACTAAGCTACGCCCACTCTTTTTTCGTTATTGCCTGACTTTGACCATACGAACACTCACAACAAAACACTGCATTGATAAAACTGCGAGCCGAAACCTGGTTAGCCGAAAGCCGGCGAAAATTGTTTCATGCTTGTTAATGTTTCCTTCCATCGCAGCCAACCCTACTGAAGGCTCAGGCTGAGCCCTCCATACTGCAATAGTCAACCGAATGTAATCCGAAAAATACTCTTTAGGGCGTTTGGTATCAACATCACGATGGCGTATGGGCACACGCGACTTCCAAATGCCATCCAAGGCCAGAACCATGAGGAGTTCGTATGGTACACCATCATCACTTTCGATGGGTAAGAACCGGATTCCGTGTGCGTCTAGAGGCTAATCTTTCTTTAATGTGCGGTGAAGCACATCCCAGAAAAAGTACCCATCCCAACACTCTAAAAACACATGTTCGATCGACTTGGGTTTCTTGCAGGGGTAACACTGATCTCCCCAAGGAAGGCAGAAACCCTTCTCTTTCTGCCACGTCTTTACTGGGACTAAGCTATGCCCAGTGGAGGAGACGGGAAAACCGGCGCTGTGCTCAACGAGCACAGAAGCGGGTCTACCACCAGAGCCAATTCAAAGCCCTCGTGTGAATTGATTGCTTGCAGGGCTTAACACGCCGGCGCAGCACAGGCGATGAATCGCGCCGTAGTGGAGGGCTCCGGATTAATTGAGCCGCCTGGGGATCTTAACGTGCGCCGAAAGCTCGTACCCACGGGCGCTTTTGCTTTTCGCCTCCATCAGGAAAGCGGCCGCGGTGGCCGGGAATCGAGCCCGCGACATCGTGCTCAGCAGCGCAACGCCTTAGCCACTGAGCAACCACGGCGGGTCCCCCATGGGAAGTTCCAACCGCATAATGCGTGATAACGACGGCCACATGTTTAGGATTAATGGCGAACGGAACACCGTCTGGGGAGGGGGAGAACGGTGTGGGTGCGCTTTGGCAGCGACGCATGAAACAAACGTGAGGGGGAGGTAGCGAGAGAGATGACGCCATAGCAGTGCGTGCCGCTCCCCTCCTCATCCTTCGCCAGATCCCCCTCTCTGTTTTCTTTCTGATGTCGCTGCTGTGTCCGGGACTGCCGCCCCCGTGAAAGCCAGGTAACGGGTGCCAGTCTGGTTTTCCTCTTTGTAGAAGCACGTGTGTGACTTCACATTACGTCGCATGGGTACTAGTTGTGGCTGTCATTTCATTATCATCATCATCACCAGCCTATCTACGCCCACTGCAGGGCAAATGCCTCTCCCATTATTCTCCAATTATCTCGGTCCTATGCCAACTGTGACCAATTTATCCCCGCAAACTTCCTCATCTCATCTGCCGACGTAACTTCCTTCTGCCCCCGTCTGCCACGCTTACCTTGTCTAGGAATCCCCTCAGTTACCCTTAATGACCAACGGTTACCTTTACTTCGCATTACATTCCCTGCCCGCACCCATTTCTTCTTCTTAATTTCTACTAATATGTCCTTAACACGCGTTTGTTCCCTGACCCACTCCACTCTCTTCGTGTCTATTAATGTTAGACCAATCATCTTCCGTTCCAGTGGTCTTTGCGTCGTCCTCAATTTAAATTGAACCCATTTTGTGAGCCTCCAAGTTTCTGGTCCGTAGGAAAGTACCGGTAAGATGCAGCTGTCAGGGACTTTCTTCTTCAGGGACAATGGTAGGCAGCCATTCATTATCTGAGAATGCCGGCCGAAGGCACTCCACCCCATTCTTATCCTTCTAATTACCCTTCCTCATGCTTGGGATCCGGGTGCCATTTTATACTTCGTAATCCAACCCCATTTGCAGCGTGTATTGGAGCCGCATTTTTGTCTTGCGGGGCCACATTTTTCGCTTATATTGTAAAACCAACCAAACGAGCATTCCGAAATAAATACGCGCGGGAGCTGCTGGTTAATTATTCAGATTTTGCCTCAATATACATTCAGTTTTCTTTGCGCTAAATAACGAGGAGATGTATGACAACTGCCGTCGGTGCAGGAGTTTCCAACGGTTATGACTATAAAAAGGGCTTGTTCAAGTATGCCGTTAACTCTTGGCGAGAAGGCTGAATCGACGAACAAGCGCGTATCTCTTCGAAGCCTCTCTTTCGGTACGTTACGACGCTACGCCGCCTGAGTTCGGTGACTAGATATGACAGTGAAAAAGCTTCGACGACAAGCCGGGACTCTAATGTGCTCTGTATTTAAAAATTGCGCCCACCTCCCCGCGAGGGGAACCCTGTGTAGATGCGACGCATCGTGGGGTTCACTTGGTGTTTCCGTTGGATTGATTCTGAAATCGCGTGAAACGTGTCGGGAACGCGTATGATTATTATGTTTTATGATTATTATTATGTTTTATTGGCCAATCTTGGTCAATCTCTCTAAGTGGTATGCTTGGGGCTTCGCTGTCGCAACTACCTTTACTCCATCATTGTTGCTGTAAGTGGGAGCTTCTTTTCTTTTATTGCAAGTGTCAATCATTGCCCCATCATGCGTTGTGTATCAGTAGCTTCTTGACGTAGTTTGAATGAGTCAAGGATATAAGGCGCGTTCGTAGCATTTGATTCTGTCTCGGTTTTGTGGCACAGCCCATCAGACGTGCGGAATTAAGGGTCGCAATATTTTTACAAATATCCATAAAGCAAGGTGTGTCCTCGAGTGCAGCGACGCCCTGCACACGGGAGTGGCAGTCCTGCAGATTGACTTGGAAAAAGCGTTTGATTGTGTGTCACACGAGATATTGTTTTGTATTTTGGACCATATGAACGTTGGGTTTGTAATTAAAGAGGGAGTCACCCTCGCGTACCGCAATTGCACTACGCGGCTGATCGTGAACAAAAAGTTGGGAGCCCCAATTGAAGTGCAGCGTTCGGTGCGCCACGGCTGCCCCCTAAGCGTTCTATTGTTTTGCATATACACCGAAGCCCTGTGTATGAGTATAATCAGAAATAGTGCCATCGAAGGTTTCCGACTGCATGAGTCGGAAGTTAAACTTTTGGCTTACGCAGACGACGTGGCTGTTTTTTGTATGAACGAAGAAAGCGTTCAGTTGGTAGTTGACACTGTCAAAAAGTTTGGCATGGTGACGGGTAGTTTTGTGAACTGGGCAAAGTGCCTAGGATTTTGGCATGGGGAATGGTCATCAACACCGCCAACCTTCGCTAATATTAGTTGGATCACAACTCCAGTGAAGTACTTGGTCGTTGAACTGGAATATTACAGGGATAGTGAACCATACTGGCGTAGCCAGACACAGCCGTTGAGGGAGAAGGCCGAGAAATGGAAGGGGGCAAGGTTGTCAATTTTTGCAAGGGCCACGGCATGTAACTTATTCTTTGTAACGAAGATTTGGTATATCATGCAGGTACTGCATTGTTCGCGAATCAACGTCCAAAGGCTTCACCGGGTATTTGCGGTGTTCGTTTGGGGCTCAACATGGGAGAGGTGCAGCAGAACAAACCTGTTTCGGAGAGTCCGAGATGGTGGCTTGGGGCTGGCGCGCCTGTATGTGCGACAGCTGGTAAACCGGTTTTTGTTTTGGCGAGATGTTCGTGACCCGTTCTTGCAGAGTGTCATGCAAGTACGGCTGGCGCGTGCTATGCCGGAATATGTAGTATCAACATGGTGCTTGCCAGGTGGCGTGTATCGGTATTTTAAGACAATATTAATGACGGCCCGTTTTCTATTCGAACGTTTTTCTGGCGAGTACCTGTCCTCTGTGACACGCAAAAAACTGTATAAGGACATTGCGATGTTGTTTTCCCTGTCCCAATGTATAGATCCAGGCCAAAATGTCTAAAGCGCGTCAAGAGAATGGAGGTTCACCCTGGTGTGAAAACCTTTTTCTTCAAATTACACACAGGCACCTTGTCTGTTCGAACCTGGATGCAAAATAGAAGCATATCTGTGCCATGGGGAACTCAGTGTTCAGTGTGTAAACAACCAGAAACGATAGAGCACGTTTTTTTGCATTGTTGGGCTGCGGTATTTTTGCGGGATATCCTCCAGAGGACCCTTCATAAAGATTTCCCGCTGAGCCCCCATGGCATACGCTATCTAGCGGTGGAAAACGGGGAGGGGGCGCCCTTGGACCTCGTTATCTTGGTGGCCTTGCATAGCATATGGCGCTCGCGCATGGCCTGGCTCTACGGTGATGTGGACGCCCGCCCTACGCGGCAATGTTTTCGTGAGTCCATATCTCAGTACGTAGAAGGTCAGAAGCGCAAGGCATGCACTCCTGAGTGGCTGTCAAGGATAGAACCCTTGACTACGCTTAGGGAATTTTAGAGCGACATCAGCCTTCATAGGTCAACAGTGGCTTGTCGCTCGAGTTACTCATGTGAATAAGTTTGTTTTGTGTTTCTGTGTTGTCTCGAAAACCGGCATTAAAGAAAAAAAATCGGTTTTGTGACACAGTGGGAAGAGCACCACGTACCTTGCGTTCCGCCCACAGGGTCGTGGGATCGAAACCGGGCGCCGCTAACTATTATTTTTTTATTGTGTAGGGGGAGGGGTGTGGACGAGAGAGGGGCATCGGAGAGGAGAGGGGGTGAGTGGCGGAGAGCGCAGCTCGCGCGGCGAGGAGAATGGGGGAGGGGCGGACGACAACAACGGCGACGCTGCATGGACAAGGACAGTGAATGAGATGCAGTCGCATCTAAAAATTAAAGCTGTTCCACTCTGTGTGGAAGCTGTCCGAAGTGCAGAGCAGTGATTCGCCATAATGGGCTGTAGAGCCGTTATCTGCGCACTGCTACCACCCCATGTATTTCAAATTTCCCGCCTTCTAAGTGCTTGCACGCCCCCTGCCTGAAACTGCGCCAGCGGGAGTCCTGTTCTTTTTTTGCTTGCATTTCCTCCCGCGCGTGCCGGCGTTGCATTGCCACATATTTTAGCTTACTATCACAAAAACCTACCCAAAGAACATTCCTAACTAAATGAAGGCGGTCGCTGCAGGTTAATTGCGTATATTTTCCTCAAATGTACCTACAGTGTACTTTGCGCTATACAACGGGGAGATGTATGGCAAGAGGAAGCGGTTCACGAGGTTCGAACGCTTATGACTGTATAAACCACTTGGCTTTCGAAGG
Source organism: Haemaphysalis longicornis (assembly GCA_013339765.2). Lineage (NCBI taxonomy): Eukaryota > Metazoa > Arthropoda > Arachnida > Ixodida > Ixodidae > Haemaphysalis > Haemaphysalis longicornis. Next base: position 84,862,505 of record CM023456.1, read on the forward strand.
CTCTGGGTTACGCTGCGACGACAGCCGCTACGGCGGAACGCCGTGTGGCTCTACTTGGGTCCAGCGAGCGAGCTACGGCGACAAGGCGAGCCCCTGAAGTGCTCTGCAGTTAAAAAATGAAAGCCGTTCCACTCAACGTGAAAGCTGTTGGAAGTGCAGTTCAGTGACTCGCCATAATGGGCTGTAGTGCCATTTTCCGCTCACTGCTACCAGCCGTCACGCTCCTTTCCTCCCTGTCTCACTCCTCTCTTATTTAATAGATTGGACATTTTTCCAAAGCAATTCCGATTTCCCGCCCTCGCAGTGCTCGAGCTCCCTTTGCCTGGAAAAGCGCGAGCGGGAATTCTGTTTTTTTCGTGCTTGCTTTTTGTATGTGCACAAACCCTATTGCGATCACCATGAACTGGCCCATGAATTGCAGGTTCCAAGAACTGGCCCAGTTATTGAGTCTACTGAGAACGACCAGCGTTAATTTGTTTATTTTCTCTTACCCTCCCTCCCCATTCCTTTCCCCCATCGTGAGCAGTGGTCATCCTTTTCTATTAAAGGTTATCTCTCTCTCTTTTTTATCCCGCACGTACTGGAGCCTTACTAAGCGGTTTGGGACGCGCAGTTTTTGGCGGCCGCTTTTTTTCGCTTAGTATCGTAAAAGCCGACCCAACGGGCGTCCCTAAATAAATGAACGCCAGGGCGGCCGGTAATTTACACAGATTTTGCCTCAAATTTACCTGCAGCTTTCTTTGTGCTAAACAACGGGAAGATGTATGACATGTGCCAGCGGTTCAGGAGTTTCGAGTAGTTATGACTATATAAACCGCTTGTTTTTCGAAGCCTCTGTTTGGGTCCGTTACGCCGCTACGCAGGTGGGTCTCTTCTTGGGTTCGTAACGTCACTACGGGGCTTGAATGCGGCGCTGGCTAGACTTGGTGGCAGCGAACGAGCTACGACGACAAGTTAGGACCCTAACGGGCTCTGCTTTTAAAAGAACAACTCGTATTGTAACGGGAGAGTTAGAAGCGAAGGTTATGTAAGAAAGCACCACATCCCCAACTTTGCTGTCAGACGTGACGTAGAGTGGCAATCCTTTGAGGAGTGTTTCTAAAGCGTTTTTTTAGACCATTTATCTGTGGGTTCTACGGCGTAGTCAGCTTTTACGCGTGGAGCATGAGCGAAGAACAGCATGTGCTTTGGATGTAAAAGACCTGTCATGGTCTTTTGGCATTGGCCGCGTAGCACCATTCTACAATCGGATGTTTTTGAAGAGAAAGTACGCAACACGAGTGGCACAGTTCGTTGGTAGTGCATGTGTGATAGCATAGCATTGTGGTCTGCATAGTCGGCATCAACAAAAGTCCCTTTGTTTCTGGGAGTCACTAAGGTAGAGGCGAACAATGGTTCTGAAGGGACATCCAAGGGCTGAAGGTCCCCTCTGGACAATGTTTTCATCTTTTTGCGCAGGTTGCAAAGGCTGACATACTAACTCAACAGTGTAGCTGCTATACGTCGAACCTGTCCCCCTGTCTGCTGTGGGTCGTGAGCCACGCAAAAATGGGAACAGGTTCGCAGACCCACCGGTGGCCTCTATTAGTGGGTCTGGGGACTAACTGCCTATCCGGTGGTTCTCAGATTCACCAACAGAAGGCGCAGTGTTCTCGCAGGTGCGGGGGGGGGGTGGGGGGTAGGGGGGTAGGTACGAGCTTCCAGGTTTTGCTGCTGATTTTTTTGCGCAAACCATTGAATTTGCGCAGATACGGCGCTGCCATGCTCGGGTTAGCCTCATATTTAAGTTTGAGCCAACCGAAGAGAACTACAGCTCCGCCGTTTCAGCCGATTTCACACTAGGTAGAGGTGGGTTTACATTTTTCTAACTTGCACATGTCGCGTCCTAATAAATAGTGCCGGGAGCGGCCGTAAGCGTCGGAACAATCCTAACAGCCAGCAAAGAGAGTGCGATTATCTACCGGAAGGCGTGAAGACGCAAGTGCTGAGGCTGCGAAGAAAATTTTCTTTGGAGCTTAGGACAACAATGGAGAACGTAAGACCACTAAGAGCGCAAGTTACGACGTTAAAGGACTCCTTTGGGCAGTTGGAAGGCTTCTAGCGATGGCCATAATGGTAACATTGAAGCGGTTGATGATTGTGCGGAATTAATACTCACAGCGTTGCTCCTCGCCTCTTCGCAGGAAATGTGAAATTGCGAAATGTTTGGCATCCTCGCTAGTGTCGGTTTTGTTACGGGTACCGACGGAACAATGAGACAGCCAGTTTGTTTAAATTTCCCGACTGGCGGGGGCATATTTGTAAGCTTTCAACTACTGGCGTAGTCTTGCACTCGTAGGGGAAAAGCGACCAACCCATAAAGTGGGGTCGCTCAAAGACGGCAGCCAGTGCCTTATGGTGGTCGTCAATAAGGTTCACTGACAGCCGCATAAGTGCTTTCGAAATCTTTTTGCAGCCCCCACCGGCCTAAGCACTAGCGTTTCATAATGGGAAAACTACGTTTTTCGGGGACAAGTGTCAGTTAGCGTGCTCAATTACCCTCGAGGAAGAGGGAAATACACCAAAGAAATTGATTAAAAGGGACCGCTTTTAATAAAAGCCCTTGATTGTTGTATTTCTTCCGGTTCAAAGTTTAACCTAACCAGACATTGTTCTGTCGAAAGACAGACGCATTCAAGTCAATAACTCTCTCATGGCCATGCTGGTATAAGGCGAGTAGAGCGCTTATCCTCTGCCACTGGCGTCGCTGAGGGTCCGCGTCGGAGCAGGGGAGTCGTAGTTTCCACGTATTGGGGAGCTGGTTTTCGCCATTCGCAATGCAAACGGAAGCTTCATATCAGGATAAAAATATTCGTACCTAGATGAGGTTCAACGCTGAAATTCCTCAAATTTTTGCTGTGACATAGTCATGGACATCCAATTAATAAAAGCACATAAAATAAGTAATATTGCGCATGCTGTCTAAACGGACAATGGCGTTCACTTGCTTTTCCCCCAGGCGCGGCAGGTTACCGGTATTTTCAATGCGAAGAAGGACACGTGGTTGCTAATATTGAAGCAACCTTTTCTCAAGCGCTTCGTGTAGTTTTGATCCCTTTGGCACCCGGATTGCCTCGTTAAGGGCGGAGATCCGGCGCTGTTCATTACACCTTCACTCTGTCAAGCAATGTGCAGCTTTTCTTCAGTGGCTATGGCCTTTTTAAGAGATTCCTGTAAGGGTGAACACTTGCAGGAATTCCTTGAGAACACTGTCTCCACTGTCGCGCTGTAGAGGAACCACAAAGGTAAGAACACGCAACGGTGGTTGTAAGAATCTGCGCAAGTGGCACTTCAGCCTCTTCTTTTTATGCGACGGAACTGCACAGGCCTTGAGAGTGATGTTTACTTCCGTGTAAACAGTACTGTCAACATTCCATTTTTATGCAAGACCAAATATAGTACCAAGGACTGGGTATTGTCGTCCAGTAATAACCCGCAGGAAGTTTTTCCGGATTTTCGTCCTACTGGGACACCATCACTTACTTCAACATCGAAGGTAAGAAGGTAGCCGGCCATGTTAGTCTGCTGGGTTCGGTTCCTTCCTGCCATTATGGTGACAGGCATGAAAAAAAGGGGTGACGTAGGATACCCAGCATCGTCACGCTCTATGCTTCTTCCTATGGATGGCAGCGTCACGTCTGTTCGCTGAAACAGAAGAAACAAGTCGTCTTTTGTAGAGTTGTCAAGTTCTTATCAAATACAAGATAAAGTTTGAAAGTAACCAGGTTGTTGAAAGTAGTATACCTTTTTCAGCATATAACTCTCCAAAAACGCTGGCTATTGCTTGCAGTCTTTCATTACTATACATTTGGTCGTAACCTTAAGTCTCGTACAAAGGGTAATCCTAATAAATCAGGGGATGTGCTTACTTCGACAACATGTATGATTTTGGCATAAATACCCGGATACCTAAGGAGGGTTCCGAAGCACCTTCAGCATTCAATATACAGGGTGTCCGAGCTATCATGCACCAAGATTTTAAAAACGAGTAATGGTGGTACTCGAAAAAAATCTAGTGCGTATTTCTTGTAGGGTGGAGTAGGCCAGTAATTTTTTCGTTAATATTATTTATTCAATAATCGCAATTCATTATATAACTCGAGAAGTACTGTCCAATCATTAAGGTGTCAATGAGGTACTTGTATGCACTCACGAGAGGCGTCTATCTGCGGTATTTTCAGAGACGAACTAATTGCGTGCTCATTTATTCTGGCAAATAATGAAACCCCGCGAAATATGAAAAATACCACGTGACGAAGCTAACACCCGCGTCATAAACCAGTGCCTTCAAATAAGCTGATTGAAAGCAACTGCTTTGCCTGTCACACGACCGAAGAGACAGCGCATCACCTTAATAACGGATTGGAAGGAGCAGCAATACCTACTATCGCAGGGCGCATGTGGCAGATAAGGCACAAAATCGGTGACGATTTCTTCTTTCTTTCCTTTCTTTATATCATTCGTCGTAACTTAGATTCAGCCTGATCGGGGGCACTGCTTTATGACGCGGATGGGAGCGCGGTCATGTGGAATTTTTCATATTTCGCGGGGTTTCTTGAGCAGTCAGAATAAATGATTACGCAATTAGTACGTCGCTGAAGATACCGCACTTAGATGTCTCTTGTGGGTACCTAAAAGTGCCTCATTGACACCTTAATGATTGGGACAGTGCTTCTCGAGTTGGATAATTAGTTACAATTATATAGTTAATAATTATCATTACAAAAAATTACTGGCTGTTACTCTAGTGTACCGGAAACATTATGCATAACATTTTCTTCGAGCAACGCCATTCTTCTTTTTTTAAATTCTTGGTACATGATAGGTGGGACACACTGCAGATCACGTGTACACCGGCCATACTGAGTTCGAGTTATCGAATCACGCTACGTGTTTGCATATGCGATCAGTAATATAACAATTTCATCGCGTACTGAAAGGGCGCATGTTAGGCGCTCTTCCATTCACCTCTCCACAGTGGTTCCGCAACGTACCGATGGGTCTCGGATGTGATACCTCTCATCATGCATACGTCAGCGAAGAACTCTCTGTTAAAACTCTTGGCTGAACGGGGAGGGAAGCCTTAAAACTTTGGCCCCATGGTACTTGACTGTCTGAAGCCCCCCAAACTACGCCTTATTACTGACGGTATGACACCAACGTAGTTTGTGACAGCAAAAAAAAAAAAAAAAAAACCTTCCAGAACTTACACGACGCCTTCTCGCAACTTAAGCTTTATTATCAAAATTGCATGGAAAAGTATTTGGTTACACGCCATTGGCGGTGAGCGCGACCACGGGCGGCGCTGCGAAGCACGCCTCCGTGACGTCGGCTAGGGATTCTCGCATTTGTCGTCACTTCATTCGGGCTCACTTTCTCTGCTGTTTCTTTGACGTTTGACGTTTGACGGTTGACGTTTGATGCTTCTCCGTGCGAGATATTGTGTGTGTAACTTTTTTATGATAATATTAGGCTTAAAATCGCATACACCAGCCCAAGGCGTGAGGTTTAGTTTACTTCAGGATACCGCTACGGAAGAAACATTGCCAGTGTCACCCCATTCCTAGTGAAGTCGGTCCTGTGTGGAGCGCGAACAGTCGGTGCTAGGCGTCAGCTTCTGTATTAAGCAATCCTTCGAACAAAGGGAACAGCCCGCTCCTAGTATCCGGCAACAGCAAAAATATCAGACCAGAACAAATTCCAGTCCTTCGGGGCTGTCGGCTTTGGCAGAAGGCATTACGACTCCCAGTAATCATTTGTACGGTAAAACAGTTTTTTCAACCTTGCCGAATGCTCGAAAGTATTGTATCACATCACTTTGCATTGTCACTGCATGAAAATATGCCGACATGAACTATGGGCTGCAAGAGCTGCAGGTTATGTTCCAAATGACCCACTTGTGTATAGGCGCGTGCTAGTTTTATATCAGGCTTCTAACCTGCTATGGAGGCTTACTGAGCAGAACGAGTCACGTGTTCGGTAACACTATGTTTGTCAAGACCTGGGGAAATATTTCAGTATATTGCCCACAGCCATATGTTTTTAATATTCAGATATACGTTATTGAAAACTGCACTCAAGAGGAAGAGGACAAGCAGGAGATAACTTTATTTATAGTAAGGTCGAGCTGATTAGTATACCCGGTCCTCATTCCAGGGCAAAAGAGTAAGAGCACTTTCTTCATTTCATAGAACGCCATCCCAAGTAGAGCAGAATTTGTTCTTTACGCCTGGAAGGGTTGGAAAACAATAAAGAGCTGCTTGGAAATATTCATCGTTTTCGATTCTTGTATTATATGCACGTATACTATTTATTGCGTTCGTTAGCGAGTATATAAAGCTTTTAACACCGTAATTATGTTATAATTGTTCGGGTTGAGAGTCAGTTCATTACGATAACGATGGTTACGGTAGAAATTCGGAGGCCAAAAGCCGCCGTCGAGTACACTGAACAACGTTGTCAGGCGCGCGATCGCGGTGGCATAGCACAAACCTTCTCAATGTATTTGAATGGCTGCGGGTATGCACCTTCTTGCACGCAGCCATAGTGAAAGTCAGTTTGTGAAGAAGGGAATGTATGCCATACAGCCTGATGAAATTATCCACACGATCGCGGGCTTTGCGCGAAAAAGACACCACACACAGGACGGACGGGACGAGCGGGACGTCCCGTCCATCCTCTGTGTGGTGTCTCTTTCGCGCAAAGCCCGTGTTCATTCACCAAGATGCACCAACTCGCCAAACAACAACTTCTTTTATCCACACAATCTTTGTGAGCCTCCCAAACATCCCCGAACCTACTAATAAGATGTTTGTGGTGGTGCAGAAAAATAATGCGTTGGGCACAGAGAAAAAAAAACATTCATCTGATACAAGTCAACTACAACGAAAGAAATAGAAGACAGCCGCTTTATTTCCTGCTGCTCTGTGCGCGTGTAGGAGCCCGCTGCTTGGTACGTAGCATTATACTGTTGAGTCTTCCTAAGAGCATCTCAAAAATACTGGAGGGAAGCCTACACATTTAGAATACTTATCGAGGAGCTCTGAGCACTGAACCTCACCAATAAGCTAGAAAGGGCGAGTTACACACGATCTTCTGACCGATCCTCTGAAGAAAGGTGTTCTCTCCTCCTCTGTTGCAAACTTGTGGGGGATACAGCTTCAAAATATTCGGATGTGTCAGAAGCTGGCAAAAATAACTGAATTAATATAAAAACCCTTTTTTAATGCACCTACGCATCAAACAGGGTGATTTGTACCTCAGGCACTGCTGCTCGTCACAATCGGAGTGTACAGACGACAGCGCGTAGCGAGTCCCTAAGTCGACGTCAGTGCCAGGGGGCGCCACTCAAACATCTCGCCGCCAATACGGAATGTCTCACTACTGTATTTCTTCGGTAAGCTATAATGGCAAAGTGCTTAGAACGAACATACAGGCATTTCTACCTGTTAAAAGCATCGAGCTACATGGGCTGTTAGCGAAGCCCATGTAGCTCGATGCGAAGCCAATTTTTTCATCTACACATCGAATGGGAGACGCATAGGTCCGCAGCCGGAGTTCTCCGTCTACCAACATGCGCTAAGGAGACATAACGTAACGTAACGGAAGACATAACGGAACGTAAGAAGACATAAGAAGACATAACCTTACTGTGAACATCACCCTAGCGTGGCATGGTCGGTAAGGCGTCATCAGCCCAGTAGACCAGTAGACGAGGCTTGAGTTCTACGACGTCTCGGAAATCATGTTTAAGACGAAAATCATTTTTAAGCGTTGCGTAAAATGGAAAGAGCACTGTAAAAAGAGGATAGACGCTTGCCGCACGCACGGTACAACCTGACTTGAGAAGCAAAAATACCGACGCGGTTATGGCTCTGCTGATGGCGAGCGAGCGAACCTAGCTTTCAAGAGTTCTGTCCAAGCTGGCTGGTCACAGCCGCAAATTTGAACAGAATATTCAACAGCAAATAAACAGAAGGTCCAACTAAGCATTCGCCTTCATATTCTCAGAAACGTTTAGGCATACTCAGGAGTTTCTTTTTAATTTGTATTGGCAGTGAAGGGCCTTCGTACAAAGTTTGAAGCCGGGCTAGTAGGCTAGTAGTGCTTTTTCTTCAAAGGGGTCACAGAAAGGTCCACCCTAAAAATGGCCGCATATCTACTTGCTTCGCTGTATATTCGTCCTATGACGATCGTCCTGTGCGGTTATCAGTGGGACACTTTTTCCTCTCCCGCTTCTGACCACTCACTCTCCTCTCCTCCTTTTTCGGGCACCCCTGATGAATGAATGTTGGTTTGTTCTGTTGAGCAAAATTATAGCGTGCTCAATATTATTCTGCCAATTTGCTGCCAACTTGTATTTGTGTTAATGCTAAAACAGCTGAAGTAAAGGCGGTTTTATTTATTCTTTGCTGTTTCCGCCTATCGTTGCACCAATTTATAACCTTGTTTTTTTTTCTTTTCGTTACCTTAAAAACAAGTTAAACGAGTGTTTTTGAAATCACTGAAGGATTTTATCATAGATTATGTGCTCGTCTTTTTCTGCATTGAAGCAGTGGTCAAAAAAGAATATTTAAAAGCGTAGAAAACAGAATGATGCGATTTAAAGTGTCGTTCCTCACTTGTAAACACAAGTGAGAGAAGTAAACAATAAAAAATACAGTGGAACCCCGATAATGTGACTTTCAAGGGACGACGAGAAAGCGTCGTATGACCGGGGTGTCTTACAACCGGGTTGCGGCTAAATGCCGGCCGAGTAGACGGTCTCACGCGACAGGAAGGCTAACAACTTATGTAAACTACCTTGTTTAGCACGTTCTCGCGTTATTTGCGAACATTTAGCTGAAATCGCAAGTTTAAAAAGCAACGCCTATGTTATGCTTCCCTCCCCTTTATGGCGTCTACCTAGCCCGCCATCCAAGCGCCGCGCGCTACGCGATATAAGGCCGACGTGGTCGAGCAAATTGAGAGAGCAAAAGGCGAGTCTGAAATTTCAAGGCCAAGCGAAACGAACGACAGTACAAGGCGGAGATGAACAAAAAATAGCATTGCCGTACATGGCGGAGACATAGTTCGAACGGTCCTGTGCCATCGCTATTGTGGCATAGTGCTCAATGCATAGCTGTTTTCGTTTCCCGCAAGACCCAGCAAGCGTAATAGATAATTCAACCTTCGCGAGTAAACCATGTGGCGGCAAAAATTATAGCGCGGTCTTGCTACAGTGACTTGCTGCCACGGCGAGCGAGGGACCCTAAATGGCGGTGCCAACAGGTACGTGCCTCACCCCATCGCATCCTCTATTTTGCTCCGCCCTTGCGGAGGACGCGCGTGAATTGAGGCCCTCCAGCAAAGAAAAGAGCGGTGTGACAACGTGGCTTTTGATAAGCAGAGAGCAGATGTAACGGGAGAAAGAGCGTCGTGAGAGGAATTAACTTTGATCGAGCGGGGAGGAAAGCGGGTGTCCGGTCATCACCCTGGGGCTGCATCTTACGTGTTTCCGCGTTCGTCGGCGGCTCTATGGAAGCTTCAAATTTACGCTTCACTTATCACCTGAACTTCGACTTCTCGCGTTTGGCGCGTTGGCTTACTGCTGCCAGGTGGGGCCGTCGCAAGTTAACTCCAGCTCACGAGTAGCTGCCTGCTTGCTTGCGTCTGTTCAGCTAGTGGTCTTGCATGCCTGCGGAATTTTTCACATCAAGCAGCGTCAAACAATAGTTCGAAATAAAAAGGTCGGGTCGAGGCGGCAAAGCAGTGTAAAATATGGGAAAAGCGCCGGTTTATCCCACGCCAGGGTTCGTCGTATGAAGCGGAACGCGTGTACCGGAGCGTCATACAATCGTGGTTTTTAATGCATTCTTTTTATGGGGAGTTTGCCGGGACTCCGGTGATCCGTCGTAAGAAGCGGGTCGTCGTAAATCCGAGGACGTATCAGCGGGTTCCACTGTACATACACACAATATTTGTATGCTTTCAATCGTTAAGGTATAAATCACTTCGCTTGTTTGCCTAGCAGAAATAAAGCTTCCGTAAAGTATGTTGTAGATGTCTAATCCTAGTGGTCAACTACTTGGAACGTTGAAACCACTTCGAACGTTGGAACTTGGAACGTTAATACAAGTTCAGAAATTAAAAAAAGATATATATAAATCTGCTTGCTTACGTTCTGGTACAGATCACCCAAGACTCCAGTGCTAAACGTTCCATTTGGGTTCCGAATTCCAGTTGTGACCGTCGATGGCAAGCGATAACTGTAGCTTTATAAGTAAAACACATAAGAGAACATGTTAGTCTCATATACGACGACACCATCATAAACCCAATAGGAATGCACGAGCCAAAATTATTTTGCTAAAGCTCTCTAAATTTAAGATTTTACCGAAGAATACCTTCAAGAAATTCAAACTAGGTCATAAACCGATGCTCATGCGGAACACGCCTCGTTTTACCACGAGCTGCTTCCACCGTAACTGATTGGTCAAAAAACACATTGGTAAAAAAAAAAGCATTGCACGCAGAACTGATAAGACTTGATGCCGAGGAATGATATCAGCGAGCAGGGCAATTATGACCGAAATATTAGTGCATACTTAAGTTACTCCCACTACAAACACCTATGTGGCCCTTAGACTTTATGCTTTCGTAAGAATGGTGTGTTCAATTTCTTTACTCACGTGCAGTTGGTGACGTCTTTTACCATATTGAACATAATGTCGGTGAGTCCCGTGACTTGAAGGCTTTTATTTGAACTTTTCATGATGGAGTAGATTGGTATCTAGAAGTGCAACGAGAAAAACACACTACAAGCCCCCAGAACTCGGCTTGGAGGAGATTCCGTGAGAATATCGGCCGTTGCATTGAAAATGGAGGCTTTAAAATAGCTTATCTCGATTTGTACGAATTAACAAAGGAATTGGTATTTATATTCAAATCTTGAAAACTAGGATTCACCATCGCAAGAACAACATTCCCAAGCAGGGCTATTTCTTGTTTGTAGAACACTGCGTTATTCTGCGCCCTTGATTGACAGGTATCATGCGTTAAGGGAATTGCATAGGCTAGGTTGCAAAGTGAAGCACCTAGCGCTTACGCTGTGAAGGCAAGCACGTCACGATTGTGACATCGCGTTCATTGTTTGAAGTTCAGTGATCTGGGTATCTGCTAAGGTTTGCAATACATACTTGACCAAGGTAATACAGTACACAAGCTTTTTAGGGGCGAAGCTCCTTAAGGCGGGGGTCTGTCCATCCTCGACGTATGTATGTAGCCACCTCTAGTTTAGTTCTGGGATTGTTTACTAGATGGCGTGACTACCTCTAGTTTAGTTCTTGGATTGTTTACTAGATGGCGGGGGGCGTTGTAATAAAATCCGTTCGCCGTTGGCGCGCGCTCGGAGTCGCCCGATGGATAAGGCTGCAGATGTGCAAGCCCGCGAGGCAGAAGCGCTCCGTGAAGCTGCGCGACGCCGCCGCCAAGATCCTGCCGTACGAGGGCGGGAGGTCGAAGCGTGTCGTCTGGCTGCGCGACGACGCCGCCAAGATCCCAGCGTTCGAGAACGAGAGGCCCAAGCGTCACGGCAACGGCGCGAGGACCCTGCCGTACGCGAAGCGGCACGGCTGCGGCGCGAAGAGGATCTCCAAAACGTCAGAGAACGGGAAGCGGCGAGAAAGCGCGCGTATCGGCAGGCAGACCCCGATGCAGTGACAGCTCGTGAGGCGTCTGCAAAACGCATCAGGCGAGCTCAGCCCCAAGGGGCCGACGCGCGGTTTAAGCGAGACTTTCTAGACGTTACGTTCGGACACCGATGTAGTGGGCGAACTTTCACTGAGGAGTCACGGTTTTACCGATGATTTCCCCTCAGGAGCTTCGCCCACTCATCATCATTCACCCCGTGGATATGCTGTGAATTTTTTACAGCTAAACCCAATCCATTATTCAAGGTATTTATCCAACAGCTTCGTGAATACTTGCCTGGTGAAGATTTTCTCTCTTTGAAATTGAAAACCCGAAATTTTGCTGAGGTCTGCTTCAAAGCACACACATACCACTGCGCTTTCACTTTTGACATCGGTGAGGAGTCCCATTTTCAGGGTAATAGTTTGGAACTTCCACAATATTCCCCAGTATAGATTCTTGTTATTTCTTTGAATATTTGGCATTTGGTATTTTCTTAGCAAACTGATGCTCGTAAACGAACGAATTCCGCATGCTTCTCTCCGTGTAAAGATCCTTGGCCCTTTCGAATTGTTCTTCCAAGAAATAAGCGGAAGAAAAATATGCCTGCTCTTTATATTCATCCGGACCTAGTATAAGCTTGTGTTGTAATAGAGTAACCCTAGTAAAAAACGCCGCGCTTCACAACGCTCGAGCTGAGGCATAGCTAACCCATGCTGTCATTAACACCGCAGTCTTACCCACCCCAAAAAAAACGGCCCGTTCATTATTGATACAATAATCACACCTCAGAAATATTTTTTTTCAGCCCAGACCGGTACTGGGCAGTTACAGTGCTATCGTCGTTTGTAAAGCAATGGAAACAGCAGAATGTCTGAATATGAGCAGTGCGGGTGGGAAGGCACCCGTGAGCAGTTGGCAAGCTCCGGATATTCTAGATAATTATTTACCGGGCTGGCAATCACAAGCTCCTCTTGCGCTATCTTGCGCGTAAGCAACTTTCTGTATCTTTGATTTTCTTCATTGATTTTGTGTCGAGATAAATCACCAAATCCTTTAGGACGGTGTGCTTTCCCTGTGTGTCGCTTGCTTAACATTGGCGATAACGTTTTATCTGCTGTTTTACAGACGAGGGTATTTCTTGGGCTACCCAAACGTGTCTCTGTCGGCCTGTCTGCCTCTGAGTTACTCATGTCTGCTACGACTCGTCACCCGACCTCAGCTAAAGACAGTCGACTCAGCAAATTCAAGCAATATTTTCATTATTCGCAAACTTTTCCGCAAAGCTGCTTCAACAATTCCATGATACCGACCCCGATCAATTCCTTTCGACCACGTGGAGGCAGTCATCATTTTTACTGTGTTTTTTTTCTGAAACGTAAAGCTTAGAGAGAGAAAACTTTAATGACATTTGAAGAGTAAAAGAGAAAAAGTGAATTTCAGGGGTTTTATATCCACCCCTTATACGTGTTTTCAAAAAAATAGCAGTCGAACATTCACCGCAATGAAAGTCTTAACCCTACATTACCCTACTGATAAAATTGGCTTGTTAATATTAAAAGATCGGGGTCCGGAGCTACGTAAATTGGTAAAGTCCAGACGAGAGAACGCCCAGCATATGCGGTTCATGATTACGTACAAGGATGGTGTGCCTACATTCCCATATCAGCAGGTTCTGATGTTTATGTACAGATGAAGATGAAGTGTGGGAATGGTGCCCCGGACTTCTCCCACAGAGTGTTCTTTGCAACCACCATTGTCAGTGTGGTACAAAATGCTCACTATATATGAAGAAATTCTCCCTATATCAACACTTTGGCTCTTGTGACTCGACCACCCTGACATTTGGGCCAGTCCTCCGTGCTCTCAGCTGCCTAAACTTTTTACCAAAGTACTTCCTGAGAAAACAAGTACTCCTCATCATTCGCGCAACCACACGAAGTGGACGGCCCTAACCACGAAAGCAGGAACATGACGTTTTCCCAAAAAGCTCAATTTAAAGCCCCAGCAAAAGCACTTGGGTCGGGAAGAGTTAGTTGCTGCGCGAAACGACTATACCTCCAATGTATTTCTCATCGGGGGAGCGTCAGGGCATTCCTAAGTAAACGATTATCAGTGGAAAACTGCAGGGGAGTTCCGAGGTAGAGGCTGTGGAATGGCGTTTTCTTTTCAAAGTTATTTCCATTAATCAACCGGATACGCATCCAAGATTTAGGGCACCCATAGGCGCACCTGCTCAGTTGTACGTTCTTGTACTCCCTAGCACTCCAGGCCTGCAACGTCTGCCACTTCGTAACCGCATGAGGCCAGAGCCGGGAGACCTTACCAGAAGTACTGAAGAGAAGAAGAGTTTTGACAACGCGTATCCCACCCCCTGTCCTCAGAGAGATGCATACTTTTATTGAACAGATGTGTCAAACGCTTTCTCACCGCCTTAAAATAGTGATTGTACTCTCCCACTGCTGTGGAAGATCACGAGTGTTTCTCTTTTTGCAATATAGCCCGGCAACAAGTGGTTCAATAACTGAAAATTCTCCGCGGACAGGGGTGCCTGCATGCTCCGTCGTGTCTCGAGTTTATGGGTTTGCCAATCTTTGAAATACTCCTAATCGGCGAAAGAACAACCCTAGATTCGTTGCAATAAAAACCTCTCTATTTTTGTCACCATTTTTTTGCGTGTGATGATTGTGCCTGAAACACCAATACCCATAACGGGAGGCTTGACACGAAGCGCCGAGTTTGAGAGAGAAGTAGCAGTCAAGCGGAAAGTTTATGCAGAAACTGTGACCAGTGCGCCAATTTAACCGCTTGGTAATTATGTTTCACCATGCTAGCGGCCGTGATTCTGAATGGTTTCAATGGCCACAAACCAGCTCTAGAGCACCGCTTCTCGCACGAGAGAACACGGACAGACTACTCTCACTGGCGGAAGGCTTATTTTTCGCCAGCTCTCCGCGAACCAGTATTTCTGGTTATCCTCGCACCCAGTGTGAGCAACACAATTACCCGGCCTAACCGTATTGGTTTGGCTATGTTACAGTATAAACTGCGGTGTACATAAATAGTGGCAGACGATAAGGAATTGCGCATGCGGACATTTTCCTAAATGTGGAGTGGTGAGCGCAGGCACGGTTCAGTGCCAACCTCCAGGTTTTATTCTCTCAAGCCAAGCTTTGCTGCAAAACGGTCCCACTGCAAGTTAAGCCTAAATATGTTACGACCGAACCAGTAGCCCATTCGCGCAAATATTTTAAGACAAGCTCTTGCTAGTCGTGTGCGTTGCCGAAGTAAGTAATTAAGGTGGAATGAGGTTGAACGTAATCCGTCGGTTATGATTAAAAGTAATTTTATTACCATGCAATATTTTTATAGCGTCCATCATATCCCACATTTTCGTCAAGAACAAAGCAGGGAATCATACAACCTGACAGGTGTGCACTATTATTTAGGGGTTTCACGCAGATAGTATTCCCATTTGAATAAGGACGCATATATCGCAGGTTCCTTGAAAAAATGAATGAAGTCAGTTATGTGATTGCTGCCATGCACTTTATTCCAAAAAATCCAGACGACCGAATTGAGGCTGCTTCTTTCTTCACTGTGAGCACAACATTGTGGCCAATAGAACTGTAGTAGTTAAGGCTGACAGCATACAGCCATTGCAAAGCCCCTGGGCTGTCCACTTGTGCTCGCAAAGATGAACGCCGGCACTATAGGTTCTTCAGTTATAGGCACAGTGGAACAAAATTATGTAGCTATCCGCGAAACGAAGTCCCTTCAATCACTCGTCGATGCAGCCGACCATCGGTGGCAATGGAAGTAATTTCCTTTACTGAACCTCAAAACCAGGTATACTTGAGAAAAAGAAGCCATGAAACATTTTCTCTATAACATCGCACCCAGTGTTAGAGTCCAACGGGATGCTCTTGGAGCTCTGCGTGGGACAAGCATTGTTGATGAGCATCTGCGACTGTTCGAGCCGGCATAAATTCGCACACTCGCCTCGTCTACTTTGGCAATGTCGTGTTACCAGCCTGTCACTTCTGCGGGAACCTTGCAAGATTAGAGGTGGTACTCGGGACTATCCCAACATTGGCTCTAACACTTAAGACCAAAATATGCCACCCTGCACAAAAATAACTTATGTTTTTTAGGCAGCCTCATGAATGCCGAAGGTGTCTTTTCCTATACTTTATAAAGTGGGGGCAATATCAAGCTTTCCGATGGCAAAAAAAGAAGGGAAAATGAAAATTTCTTGAATTCTCTACATTCTACCGCCGCTCTCCTGAATACCTTGCACGTATTACACCACCACTCACGCGTTTCACGAGACAAAATTTGTTTTTGCTTCGAAGAAGCTTAACAGCAAGCATTTGCGAGGTCACTCAGGCCCTGAATTCCCGACTGTGGTCATTGAGTTGACCACGATGACAAAACAAAAATGCATACGCTCGTAAGGTGCACAGGTTTGGGAGTCTTGCTCTTGCAGAATGAAAACAACTGCAGAAAAGTTATCGCTTGTGCTTGCCGTGACCTCTCAAAGGTACACAACCTTATTCATCCGCCATAGAACAGTGCCACACATTTATCAGGCCCTATTTTCGAATTGTGCTCGTACGTATATGGTCTCCCACTAAATGTATCTGCAGACCATCAGCTACCCCATTTTTCAGACCGGCTGCTGACAAAGAAGCTTGTCCCTACACGAATATGTCATGAACATCATCTGTAGATGCGGTAGAAAGCATTTGAACGCCGACAGGCGATTGTGTTCACCCGTAGACCCACCGAGAAGGGACGGGTGACCCAAACTTGCGTGATATGTTTTATCACCTCAATTAACGCAATACCATCTCTGTAAGGGCTTTCAAGCGCAGCTTTGCTGCATTCTGCCTCAAAAACTCTGTTTTGATGAAGAAGTTGGACCACACCATCAGACCAAAGTTCTTGTAATCTTCGCGAACCTTTGTGTCAAAATCTTTGAAGTGCCTCATCACCACTCATGTTAACCTACCTTATCACGGGGATAGTCTAAAAGATAAAAATAAAATACTAATGGCCTCAAAACTTTATTACGCTACGCGTAGTCCGGAGCTGCAGTGACTGCCAGATGCGGAAAACACCGCCGCCGAGAACAGCTGACTTCTGTGTCCATAGCTGCACCATTGTCATTCCGACACCCCGAAATCAGCGTCCTTGGCTATTTCTCTGCGTCAGTAACTTTCATTAAGGTGATAATTGCAGCCACAGATTCTCTGACGCAATACACAAAGACCTCCCCTCTTGTGTGTGGGAGTACAGGAGATACTACAAACGTATTCACCAACAAGTTATGCTACGAAATGACGCCCTTGAAGTCGTTAAACAGGGCCATAAAACATCTTTCCTGCAGAGGTCACTCATGCACCACGGAATGGTCACTGAAGTACCACGGCGTACAGAGAATAATTTAAATTTGGTACGGCTCATTAGATATATTGCGTCATTCATGGCCATGTGATAATCTGTGTCTCACTACCAGTTGCATTTAGTTAGCTGACTGAGCACTGAAATTAACGTTGATGGGGCTAGGACGCGGGCATCACGACCTTTATCATAAAATACCTGTACAATAGTACGGCATCATTTCCCGTTAAAACCGCGGGATGCCTCTATCATATTCCTGCAGATGTGCAATCTAGGGACTGGCGAAGGAATGAGCGAAAGTTAAGAAGTTTCGAGACAAATATGTTGGTCTACCTTGCTTGACTTCAAAAGTGGTGTAGTCTGTTGAAGAAATGCGACGTTGCACCTAACCATCATAAATCACACCAGAACGCGTGAAATAAATCATTTATGAATTAAGAGGGCGCGGCCCGTTACTACACTCTAAAAGTTTTCGCGCTTAGCAAGCGTGACTCTCGGCGATTTTTCGCACGCTTGTTCCAAGCGTGATGTGCTTTCACGCTAAAATATCACGCTTGATAAGCGTTATTGGCTGGATCCGTAACGCTTGCTAAGCGTGAGTGAACGATATTTCTTGCAGGCTTGTTTTAGGCGTGGTGCACTTTCACGCTAAGCACTCACGCTCGCTATCCGTGACTGGAAAACTTCTTAACGCTTAGAAAAGATGAAAAAGAGTATTTTTACTTACTTCGTGCGACATTCTCCTCCTCTCCAAAATGCCCTTCTGGACATCAGATGTCACTTAAAAAGATCGCTGAAGGAGATTAACATTTTTTGTGCCGTATTTATGTGCTTGGCGGCAGTTTGGAGAATTTATGCTACCTGGCTTGCGTGGTTGCTTACTTATTTCTTGTCTAGTTTGCCGAACAAGATTGTACGAAAGTGGCCAAGTCCGCCTGGCGGGACAGATCAAAGGTTTTACTCAAACTCCGGGGCACACGCCAGTGCGCTGCTTCAAGAGAGAATAAATGCAGGGTTTGGGTGTGGCCGGAGCGGCAGTTTTTGTAATGCACGGGACACAAAAACGGTCAGTTTTACCATTATCGGCGCGTGTTCAATATAGTCAGGGAATTGAAATTGATCCACAGCCAACCCCTATGGCGCTCCTCAGAGCCAGGTGCAACTTCTGTGCATACATCTTTTCAAGTACAAGTAACTACTCGCCGCACAATGCTATGAATTTATAATTTGTTTGCATGCTTGTTGGCTTATTTATTTTCTATTCTGCTACTTTTTTACTGCAACGACTGATTTTCATACATTAGGCGTGAAACGGCTTTTCAGTCACAAGTGAGGTTCTTTATGCTGTACCACTTGATATTTTTAGCCGTGTTGATATTATTTAGAACGCAATGCCTGAATGCCATGTAACAGGGACACAGTCCTTGTCAAGTCTCAAGGGCTGTTCGTCTGTGTGCCCTTTTGATGCTTTTTCGATGCTGAAAACATAAATTATTTGATGTGATCTTAAAGGGGCACTGACACAAAATTTTGAAGGCGAGATAACGTCGGAGATAGATTGGTGGGAACACATATACATCATCTGCAAAATATCAGCGGCGAATACAGCCTAGAACATATTAAAATCAATTTTGAAGTGTGCGAAACGCAACCGAGCAGCCAGCAGAGGACCACGCGCAATTGTATATAAACAACATCCAAACACGTCACGAGTTTGTGTTTGCCGCTTCCGCACTACCGGCGTTTTACGCGGGCTCGCCCGGCTCGCCGCTCCAATCGGAGGGCCGGAGGGCGGAGCTTCTGCTCTCGAGAACGAACGACCCGATCGTTGGCGGCGGAGGCGCCGTGATTTCGTCAGCTTAATCGGGCAGCTGGCCGCGACCCAAAGTTCTACAGCGATTCCAGGCACTCTGTTTCTATTACTGTTTATTACCATTGGATGCGAAAACGCGCCGGAGGCACGAAAAAGCCCACTGAGCTAGCCGCACGGTCGCTGTGCAGGCGGCGGCCACGGCCGCGAAGTGGCCCAGGCCGGCGCAGGTAGCTCGAGTGATAGCTTGTTACCGCTGCACGAAATTGTCCCCAAGTCCCGACCATAGTGGGCCTTAAATGAGAAAGGAGTTAATGATGCGATGGCGGGGTTGCATTAAAAATTGTCATCTGCACCGCTTACGAGAGCGGCACTCGAATATCCGCCGCAGTGCTGAGCCGAAACACATCTGTAGGCGGACCTGTAGGCAGACCGGCCGGCTGCTCCAGCGCGCGTCTTGCCACCCCACCGCCTCGAGCGTCGCGCGTCGTTCTTTAGCCGCGGTAGCATTTGCACTCGCAGCGCCTGCGCCACATCCACGGTCGCTTTTTAATTAAGCGCCTCACGAGATCAGTACGTGGGGGCATTCGCAGAAACTGCCGTCGATGCGGATTCGACAGTGCTACGGCGGCTCTGCTCTGTGATATCCCTCCGACGGTCACGTGGTCAGCTTTGTTCACACAAAATCCACAAAATCCATCGTTTCGCGGCACTCGGCTGAAACCGAAACTGCGACTGGCCGCATTTAAAATCCCTCTCTAAGTTAACAACCGTCGCACGCTGAAGCAAATGAGGTTTCTACAGTTATAAGTAGGTCACTAGCTACTTATCGCAACGAAAAAAACAAGATGCTAAATTTTTGTGTCAGTGCCTCTTTAAAGAAAAGTCAACTTCCGCCTGGTTTCTCTGGGTCGCAAATACTGCTCGCTTCCAATTTAAGCATACCTAAATAGGTATGGCTGAAAAAAAAAAGACAAGGCAATTTACTACTCGTGTTCTGAAACTATCATTTCTGATGAAATTACTTCAAAACTGAAAAGAACAAGCTTTGGGCGCGTGTAGTATGACTTTGCTATCAACGAGGGAGATTTCTTAATACTCGTATGAATATTTACACTTCAAATATTCCTCATGCCCGTTTCACATGTTCAATTGGTGTTCTTTGTAACAGAGCTGTACGTTATAAAACTGCTTCGAGAAAAACCTGCGGTGCATTGCATTATAGCCCGGTAGAAACAATGAACGTTCTCCAGAACGAGTGCTTGCACTTCGGAAGCACACACGTTAAGGAAAAGTTACAAAGTAAGTCGTACACCCGCTTACTTACCGGAAGGACCCCGACGCGCAAGTGGCAGGCCATGTCCTTTGATTTCGTTGAACTTGCGAACGCTGAGCAGAGAACGGTAGTGAGCTGAACGGGACCCAGAGCTCTTATACAAGGCAGTTCGAATTTTCCTTTGCGCAACGCATGATATAATAGGTTCTGCCCAGTGAAGAATACGTAGGATTGAAAGCATTAATAATTGCCGAAATATCGCCCTTCATGCGATTTATGATCATGGAGATGCTTTTTGCTTGTTTTAGAAAAAGAAATAAAGATACGACTTATGTTTGCCATAAACACATCCAATGGAAATGTGTGCGTATGTTCTGCAAACCACCCATTTCTATACCGTGCGTGTTAGCCAAAAAAACAACCCTTTTTGAGCCGTTCATCCACTGAATGTCTTTGCTGGCTAATGCGCACTTGCTTTTTTCTGTAAGCGCGCACATGTGACCTTGCGGAAGGGGCACCTTGACATTGTCACTCATTATTCAGAATGCCCGAAGGCCGACTCCAACCGAGGTAAATGTTGCTTCTCTGAAAGACATTATAGATTGCTAGAAAAAACAGCGGCAGGCACTGCATGTTTTTCTACTCAGCAATGCGAGATAACGTCTTGCAGCGGAAATGCGGGATCGTAAAAACTTCGTGATTAATATTCGCTCAGAAACAGTATGACAGAATTCACGGTTGCATAAAAGTAAGCTCTGAAAAATGCTCTTCGAGAGAAGTATACGGTAGTTTCAAGTTCAGCGGCTCGTGAAATGACGCGACTTTGTAGTAGAGCTCCAGTGGCGGAAGCCAAAAATTGACGGGAGGAAATGCTTCATAGACAGGAGATTGATAATGTACAAATCGCTGCACACATAGCAACACTACCGATACTTAGTTTTTCTGGTGTGGTAAAATTGTAAAAGTAAAATAAATATATATGAAAATCGTTTCAACCTATACAGACAGAGGACTCTTTCACAACCTTCCTATAACGAAGAGGGGCCAATATTTAAATCAATCAGACGTATGTTTTGGGTTTTTTCATGGTTTCCCTTCCGGTAACACAGTCATGCTTGACAATAACTCCAACTTGTATAGTACTCTTAAAATGATAGTTGTTGAGAGTCACCGGGCCGCTGTTGAGTTTCATCTTCATTACGTTATTTTATGGTAGTGTCTGTTATCCCGGCAACCGGGAGAATTACTGTCAGACATTTTTCACGTCAGTCGCCCCTTCTTGGCTCAGCATGCTACGAGGAGATCCTATGGAACAAATATGAAAAACAGCCGCGTTTCAGCTGCTCCTGTAGCCTTGTGGTAGAGTACTTGGGTTTAAACGAGAAGGCTCAGGTTCGAGTCGAATATTGCGACGTTTCTTTTTTTTAGCGTTCAGAATTTTTCCGTCATCGTGATTTTGTTAACACTTTTTTACTCTGGTTTTTACTCCATTGCCGTGAACGATGCATTGGGTTTGTTTATCTATGTTTTGTTTTTCCGGACCGGCGTCGCCGGGCAGGGCTATGTTACCTGTGTTATTCGTCGGACAGAGTGAAACGCGTGTTTCATTCTTCATGCCACACGCGTTGTCTCCTTTGATAGTGAGAGTGTTTCGAACTAACGTCACCAGGCTAGAATAATCTTCTTTGGTCGACAGTGTTCTGGGTGCAATCCGATGGTTCGAGAACCACTGTGGTGCCTAGAGAGAAATGCCTGCAGAGCACAGGCTGCGGTATTCAATTCACCGACACTCGCATGCACACTTCACTTTGTTGACTGCTGCTTCGCCGCCTTTGTATTTTTGAGTTATTAGGGGAGATCAAGTTCGCTGCAATAAATTTCTTTTTTCCTTCAAGGCAGCTTTGTCGTCCTTATGGCTACGTGACAATTTCAAGAGATCGACGCACAGGACTTCTAGAATGGGTTGAAATACGTTTAATATAGGTTGGGTTCTATGTCATTGGGATGGGTTAGATTAGGTTTTGTGCAGTTGGGGTGGATTTGCGTAGGTTATGATGCGTTCGGGCAGGTTACGCTATGTTCCGTGAGGTTATGTTATGTTAGGTTACATTGAGACGTAATATTATTCAGCAAATTTTAGGCCAGCCAGCTTCTATTGAAACTGCCGGGAGTATTTCACGGAGTTGATTCTCCCGGCTGCCGTGATATTAGACGCTGCCTTATTTTATTCGTCCAGAGAGCAAGTAAAAAGCGAGAGCAGATAATTTACCTTATCTTCATTTGCGCTTTGTGGGCTCTCCTGAGCATCCAACTCAAAGACAAATTGTTTTGTTTCTCAGGATGGTGATGCCGTCAGAAGTTGTTTGCTTTGTTACATCCAGGAAATATTAGAGTTCTTCACACTCATTCACAAGTCAGCATCATTAATAGGATTTTTTGCAGCACATTTAAAAGTAGGAATGAGATACATGCATAGTGGAGCCGAATCTAAATGGGTCTGTGTGCTGTTCAACGGACCACGCATTTATCCGACGCTTGCTAGTTCGGATTTTCTGCGCATTCTAAAACGACTTAGTAACGGGCGACTCCCCTTTGCAGATACCCGTTACTGTGCCACGCCTCATGTGCAAAGCTTTCCATCGCACGACTGCAGCATACTCCATCAACACTCTGCTCTTCGCGCATGTCCAACTAGCTCGAATCCTTGTAGGGCGAAAGCCTTAGATCTTTGGGCTTCAAGAACGCGCGTTGTGATATAGAAAAAAATTGTCGCGGCTTGCACTAGTGGGTCAAGGCTGGAGAAACAGCAAAGCTGGTGGCCCCTCTCTCTCCGTGGGAGACCAGGCTGTTGAACGTAACATTTATTTCCGAATTTGCCGCTGAAAGTGCTTCATTACTGGCAAGCCAGGATCAGCAGGCTTTCACATCTCTCCAAAACTGGACCGCATTAGCACACGCTACAACAAGCGGCCAAATCCAAAGCTAACGCCCGTGCTACGAACACAAAAGAAATGCTGTGCGCTAGGAATGCGATGATATCTCAATCGAATAGACCCTGCTTTCATAGCGCGAGGGATTCACGTTCGATTACTACCACGGCAAGTGTTTCTTTTCTTTCCAATTGGCTGCACATGTTATTGTTCTCCGTCACTGCTAATCCAGTACCCCTTGGGCCTTTGGGGTTGTCCAGTGGTTATCTTTGCAGTTTCACGGTGTAAATAAAGGTTCCAGGTTCGGTTCCCGAGACCTTCACGCCATGAAATCCCTAATCGGATACTTTTTGTTGGCGCTTCGAGGTTTGTTGGTGCGACTGAAAGGAAATTGCTCGGCCTAAACCGCTCGGTTGTTTAACATCGGAAGGCGATAAAATGGCAGTGTGGGCCAGATATCAAGGGTCAGAAAAGAGAAATACCAGTGCCAGAGTAGGGCATACCGCTGCCGCATGTGGCATGCGAGCCGTGTAGAAGCTTCAGGACACCAACAAAGGAGCGCAGGAGGCTCCTGGCAATAGCGAGCGAAGGAAATCTACTTAAAAATATAAGCATCTTCAGAGTCAACAAGCAGACCCCATTAAAAGCACATATATGTAATATCCAGTCAACATATTTGTATTTAGTGAACGGTATTCCTAATTAGCAGCACTTTTACAAGTCACAGACAATCCTGTGCACAATCTGGGCCACCGGCGCCAGTGCGTCTGCCGCGGCTATGACGCAACACAATCCAACACAATCCACTATAATCCAATCCAATCAAATCCAACCCAAACCAATCCAAGCCAAGCCAAGCCAAGCCAAGCCCAAGCCAAGCCAAGTCAAGCCAAGTCTAGCCAAGCCAAGCCAATCCAATACCCTCGCGAGAGAGTGTTCGCTATCGGAGAGGAGAGGGGGTGAGCGGCGGAGACGCAGCTCACGCGGCGAGGAGAATGGGGGAGGGGCGGACGCCGACAACAACGCCGACGCCGGATGCAGGGACAAGGCGAGTGAATGAGATGCAGTCGCATCTAAAAACGTCAGTGTGTACGAGATTTCGGCGCACGTTGAGGATCCCGAGGAAATGAAAATTAATCCGTAGCCGTTTACTACGGTGCTCATCATTGCCTTGCCTGTGTTGTGTCGGTGCGTTAACCTTACAATCAATCAATCAGTATACGGCCATGTAAAATTCTTACACTAATTTGACAAAGTTGCTACTCAATGAAATTGCACGAAGCGTTTAGCAGAGTTCCAATTTTTTCACAATTTTGCAATCTGCCGAATCCCATGATTTCTCTAAGAAAGCATTCACGTTGTTTAACAGATGTTCGGGTGATTCCTGAAAATGAAGATTTATGCAGGAGGTAGAGATACCATTGGACCCAGATGAGCTGCCGGGAGGTGCATAATCACGTAAACTATCTCCTCCATCCAGATTACGGAAAAGTGTGATCCTGGGTTTAATTCATGGATCATGGATGAAAGAGTTGCAGCAAAATCTTTTTTTTTGTAATTCCAGAGAGACCTGTCAGAGGAAATCTAAAATTTCCTCCGACTTCCCTGCGACCGAAGCAACTGTACTTTGATCATTAGTACTTTTACCTTTGCGCAGTAATGAAAACAACGCACGTCGTTTTTTGTGTGTGTAAAAGCGCGGAAAAACAAATTTTACGGTACTCCTCCTTCGCCACAAAAGGTGTGCGGCAGAAAATTGCCGAGTAATATTTTAAACTGACCCAGTCATCGGTGGTTTGATTGTGTATAATTTTCTTCCATGCTGCCTTCCACCTACGATAATCTCTAGGGCAGTCCTTATTCCACCAACGGCTGATGCCATCTTCCTAGGTTCAATGAAACAATATATTGTGAAAATTTTAGTGACCTTCTTAGTGAGGTTTTGACCTCCAGAGTCCCAGGTTCTGCACAATAATTGGGTAGAGAGGAGCGAAACGAAGGTGTTGCATAACCGGGTGGTTAGTTAGAGTGCGCAATATCCGATTTAGTCCGTTCGGGAAGACAGCTATATCGAAAACAATGGACACCTTTTCGCTACTCGTGTGGCAGTCTAAATTGCTCCACGAAGATTGTAATCCACGCTTTGCAAAGGTTAGATCTAAAATTGAATGTGTTTGACCTTTAAAAAATGTCGCACTTCCCGAGTTGAAGCAGACCCAGGGTTTTTCAGTTGTCTAATCCAATAAGAGGCAGCCTTTCATGTCTGTTTTGCAAGCCCAACAAACATGATGAGATTTAAGTCTCCTGGAACCATGATGATTTGGTGACAGGACGAAATGGCGAGATTAAGAGAATGGGTGGTAAGCAGCCCGTTGAAGAAATAAGCATTAACTAACAAGAAGCGTAGAATTTTAGGAAGAAATATCATGACCATGAGTTGCTCTATCTGACAAGAGGTACTGGAAGGACAGTTTGGCTTTGCAGAAAAAGCTCGGTGATATAAGAATCAGTAATCCACCACCTGCTGTTGCCCTATCTAGACAAAACAATAAAATTTTGGCAGAGAAAAGTGCTTACCATGAGAAAGCCAGGATTCTTGTAGAAGAATAGCATCTGGGCAATGACTGTTGGTAAGACATTTAGGATCCGTGTGAGCCACAATTACTGAACGCCGATTCCACTGAAGAATACGTAGGGACATAATGTTAGTTGATGGCAGCCACAGATGCCTCCAAAATGCTCTCTTTAAGGTTAAATTCGGATTGGCCTTTTTTTGCTTTTTGGAACGCACGTCTGAAGGGGAAACGGGTGATTGTGAACTGGAAGGTGATCTCTATAATTCAGGGCATCTTGCCGTCATTGCGAGACCTTCGACGTTCATATCAAACTCATTATCTCGGTCAAAATTGGAGGAGGGCTTAGCTTGAGGAGCCACAGGGACAGGAGTCGAAACCTGAACGGTTGATGTCATAGCAGAGTTCAGCCTTCCGTCCTCTTTGGAAGCAGACTTCTGGAGTGCGGTCTCCGACTAATTACTGGATTCGGATACGATAGTTTGGGCCCTCGAAGCCTGGGGCACATGATCAGTGGAAGTTGTGGGTGTAGACTGCGAATACCGTGACCGCTCGAAGGCATACAATGGTAAAGACAGAGCCTGCGCCAGTTGATTTGGATGCGCCAACAACAGATTTCATACTTGCTCATCCCGACAACATCATTAGGCCGGAAAGCTTAACGAAGACGTCTTTCAAAGCAATAGCTATGGCTTTTGGTACAGAAGCTTCATTTGATTGCGTTTGACGGGCGGCAGCCCTTGCGTACCCATAAGTATCTCACAATCGCCATTGCTTACTTGCGAAAGCATCGACGCTTTTCAAGCACTTCCAGAACACTAATTTCAGATGCACTAGCCGGGCGATTTAAGTGGTCAGCTGGATACGCAGCTCCGCAAAGGCAGCAAGAGACTTCATCAGCAGTGCCCAGACAAACTTCTCGCCCCACAGTTGCCACAACGAGTAGAGCATTTGCACGACCCTGTAGTGTGCCCAAAACGACAGCCGTTGCGGCATTGGCGAGGACGGGGCGGGGGGATAAAGATTCGACCCTGTATATCAATGGACTCACCTTGATTTCTGACGGGCACGAAGTACCAGCAAATGCCGCTATTAAGCTGGTATAGTAGTGCTATCAACTGCACGGGAGGCGTGATACGCTCAGAGTATTCCAGAATCCAGCTAGGAATTGCTCTAGCAGTTCACTTCGAGATATGTCCATGTCAACATCGCGGAAAACTCCTGTGGTGCATCAAGGTGGGACGGCCCAAAGGGGCTCACCAGGAACGACCCGAAATTCCTGCATTCAAATATTCCTCGTGTCCCGCGCCACAACTTCGTCGTCACCCGTCACATGGTGGTGTGCATGGCAGCCACATGGGTTTGACCCCAGTCTATGAGACGCCTAGCGCCGAAAAACCAAGTCCGCGCTGGGGAGGCCGCCGAGCCCAGAGATAGTCTGTCGACAGGAAAAGCGAGTCGCTGCTGCTTAGTTAGAAGCGTTCGCGATACGGCTGCCCTGGATGACTTCGATAGTTACAGGACGGATGCCTAGTGCTGACTACACCCCGCCTGCATACAGGCGAGTGGCGATCGCGATGAACTCGTTACGTATGTTAGATAGGACAGAAATTGTTTTACAGCCGCATGCCACTAGCTAAACTGCACAACAGATAATTTCTTGGTGCTTTGTTGGTAACTCGATTGTGTTCTTACCACATATAAACATGATGCAAACGGTGCAGAGGTCCGTGGATATAACTAGTGCGGCCTTGCAGCTACCGGTAAGGCGCCCTTCATAGAGAATACCGCCCTCGTTGTCTCATAAAACTTTCCTTAAATAGTCATTCGGTTGGTTCCCAAATGCACAGTTCACATAGCGCCTAGCACTTAAAATATACAGTAGGGGTAACTAAGTTCTCAGAGTTTCAGTTGAGAAGTGTATTAATTGACATAGTCGGTGTACAGGTCCTCGGCCAATTGTCGGGACCCCATTTACAAAAAGCTTATGATAAGCGCAACAGCGCTGTGGCTCGCCCGTGGTCGTTACCATGTGGTTCAGCAAGGATATGGTCGAGTCCGAGACGGCTTTCTTCAACAGAGGTAAGTAGAATGATGTCGGATATGCCGCTGTTTTTGTTGCTGATCTGCTTTTTCCTTGCTCCGGGGCCATAAAGAGTACACCTCCAAAAGGAGTGACTGCCAGTTTACTTATTCTGTCCGAGGTATTCTGACCACAAAGCTCCTGTAGCGATATCGGGCACAAGCATGTGAGCCCCAACGTCCGGATGATTTGTCATGCCACAGCAAAATAACAGCACAGTTCGGAAATGCGTCTCTAAGGATCAAAAAGAGCGTATTTTTTGCAAAAGCTCTGCTATGCTACATCTTTCAAGTTGAATCATGGCGTTGGAAGGGACCTTGACAGCCAGTGCAATAGCCGTTCCTTTTTTTCTTAAACCTTCACATCCTTGGGGCCTAGCTGCTTGGTACCACGCGAGTAGGCAATGGTGAAACCACTCCTTTACCGGCGCTTGATCGCTCCGCACCGGCTGGGTGGTTTCTGCATCCGCTTCAATGCAAGCAAACCACGTGGCTAGGAGACGGTTTAAGGGGTGTGTCGCCGGCTGTCGCTCCTCCAGAATAGCCATCGATGGTACGCCGCCTGGGCGGTCTGTGCTTATACTTCAACGCAAGCGACAGGATGAATTCAATCATTCAACAGCCATAGCTAGGCGACAGGCTGCCAAACTTCTAGCGAAGAAAAACTTTCTAAAATTCTGTGTGCGTAGCCCTTGCCTCCGCTCTTGATAACTAGGTTTTAAGATTTTAAATGTGAGCCATTTTTGTCCTTATCATACAAGCCTCCCTTTGTTTCCGCAGTCATTGTCTCAGCTAAAACCGGCAGCCATCTTTTTTGCTCGCACGGCACCCCTTCGTTCAGCGTTACCTTGCAGCCGCAAAGTATTCCTGCTTCGAAACTCCATATTCGCCGCTCTTTTTTTTCGCTTACGTTGGCTGCATACACCCGACGTGTTTTATTGTTTATTGCGCATCTTATGCTCTCGCGCTGAAATAAAACGCGCATTGTTATGCGATGAACATTTGTCGGAAGAGAATAGTCTGGAATAAACGCTCTTCAGCCTCTGTTGCCATTGCAGAGAAGACGGCCGATAAAATATAGTAGTAACACATTTATTAAACATAAATATACAGTTTGCTTATAACGTACTAAGGTGCGTAAAGTTGTGTCATTCTACTTACAAGTTCTTCTCGAATTCAATACGTTTTCATACTTTAATTTCCGAGACTTGTACAATAACCATCCCGATGGTTACAGAGTCCATCATGCTACGCACAATTTGTTTTATTACCTCCGAGCATATCCTCGGTGACCGAAAATCAAACATCGCACTGTTTTGGCACCGTTGCATCTAAGTTACCAAACAGCAAATATGATCTAATTTTTTTTGCACTGTGAACCCAGATATAACCATGTACAGCCTCCCAAATGTTTAATAATATAGCGGGAGCGACGACCTACCGGCATGTCAGCACCTTATCACGGTGTCCAGCAGCGAAATAGGCGAGAGTACGCGCACGCGCATAGGGCCATCTGCTGTACGAGTGTCGTCTGCTACGCTGTTTCCTTGAGAGTGGTACACCCCCTGCCACTGCATCTGAATGACTTTGTGCCCCACGCTGCTTAGCTACCTGTGGCGATAGCGAAACGGCCTTGCAAGATAAGAAAAACAGGGGGTGTGTTGCCTGAGAAGAACAGCGTAGCAGACGACGCTCCCACAACAGATAGTTCCATGCGCGTGCGCGTACCCTCGCCTATTTTGCCGGTGAACACCGTGATACGGCGCTGACATGCCGGTCGGCGGTCGCTCCCGCTATATTATTAAAAATTTGGGAGGCTGTACAACCAACTTGAAAAGACGTTTTCGGTTGTTCTATCACCTTCAACTGCTGCTAAACGGGGAAGTGAACCGATGAGTGAGCAGCTCTAAAACAAAGACCACAACACTGAATGCACAAAAAGCAGCGTAGAGGTAAAAGATAGAAGCCGTGTCTCTCAACTTGAGGTCTTGCTCCTCTTCAATGACGACGCAGCGGTCAAGCGAAGGTACGGTCGACACTTGCACATGCTCCGCAATGCCGTTCTCCCGCATTATTGTTGCACTGTCAACAGATACAGCGCATTAAACACCAGTCCGAAATTACTCTGTTATAGTCGTAAAAGGTACCGTAGCTTTCGATCGCTAGAAAAGTATCACGCGCAGTGAAACCAAGAAAACGAGACCAGAAAGCTAGACACTGTGACAGGATGACCATCACACTTATCACAGCGCATTTGTGCATTCCCCGCGATTTGTTCAACGGAGAGATCACCAAAAAGCCTTCCTTTCTAATGCAAGTGTTCTGCCGGTTTTTTACCATGTTTGCTCCTCCTATTAAAATTGTTTTTGCTTCGCTCGCAGGTGGGAATAGCAGCTAAAATAATCTAACCTCATTTATGAAGAGCCACATTTAAAGTAAGAAATTGCGAACAAGTAAGAAAATGCGGAAAGCCTTACAGTATGATGGTAAGTAAGAATGAATACTCACATTTTTTCTATGCCGTATCGAACATTCCGGTTCAAATACCGGTTCATGTATGACACAAACATCCAGTTGCTTAGGTCCTGCGTGCCGAAGTAATACTCCCCGACTTGTGTTCTCTTGCAGAATTTGGATCCCTGACACAAAAAGAAGAGAATTTAAGCCTAACTTGGCGATTTGCCCTTCGTCAGTTTCGACTTCGGAACCAAACCCTACGCAAGAAAAAAAAAATTTCATCATAGACCCCCGTTGGAGGATCTCTTTGCGTTGCTCTCGGTAAAAACGCGCGCATGGCTCACTCCGTCGGAGTTTTACTGAGAGGTCCTGCGAACTCATCTTTGTGTGTACTACTCCAAAAATATTTTAGCCCTTACCTCTACTTACCAACTACGCATCAAGCGGAGACCGAAACACAAGTGTATTCTGAGTTTACCGTGTTCTGAGACAAAGGACACCTCCTCTCGTGGTAGCCAATTGTTTAGGTGCTCCGGTTTAGCTACTTGTGTCGTATCCGTTCGCGAATTGAAAGCCTTGGCGCTCGTGTCCCGTAAAAGCAAATGCAGGCCTTGTTTTGTTGTTGAATCTGGGCCACATCCGTGCATACGGTATGGACCCCTCGGACAGTGTCAGCATTCCGACCGTTCAATGCCGTATTCATATGTGTTAGACTTTTTATTGTCTACCTTTGAAATGGAATGATTTCCCTAAATCCTCCACCCCGTTTCATTTTAGTATTTAGTGAACCTTCTGAAAAGCAGTGCGTTTGAATGATTACTATCAAATTTTACAACAGCTGAATCGACTATATGGGCAAATCCGCAAAATGTTTTGACAAATTTATATTCGCTGTGGTAGGCACGCCACCATGTAGACTGTCCGAGCTCAGGCTTCGGGTGGCAACATTTTATCAAATTTCGTCCCGTTGCAGTGCAGTGGCACCAGCAATGGTTGCTATGGAAGTGCAAGCGATGACGAATAGTATGGAAGCAGTGATATAACAAATATACTGATTCACGCGGAGCCCTTTTACTGTACATTTTTAGAAATTACAAAGAGCGCTTATTTGACCCGTTTCTTAAAAAACTGAGTAACTCAATGTTCAAGTCTGGACACCTCTTAAACCCTATGTAACAGGTGAAAACATGCCTTACAAAGGTAGGAGATAATACGCTCGCCGACCATGTACCCCGGAAGTCGGCTAGTCGGATCATTGTGAATGTACCACAATGCCTACCTGTGCATGCTATGATAAAGAAGGTGAGACAGGTGAGATGATAGAGGCATTATAAAAACCTTTGGAAGAGTACCATGTATTCAGTTAGCGCAGACGGCAGCAGTTGGAAATCCAAGGCAGAATCCTTTGTTTGGTCTGAATATAAATGGCTAGTCATATCATCATTAACAATATAACCTATGGCACGATGCGCTATTGTCCAGTTAGGATCTATGGTGCCATGCAAAATTTGAATCTTTTTCCATACCAACACGAATTTATATTTACCATGGTGTCGGGTTAAGTTCACAAGGAGTATTGTTCCTGTGTGTATTCGCTGGAAGTGGGCGCGTACTGGAGGGCAATCCCTTTTCTACAACGCACCCGGAGTATTGTTCAGAGACAAAACGCCACGGAGGGCTTTTAATTGATACAGTGGCTGAATCGGCGATATTAAAAGTTCAAGTGCCAGTTTTATTTTGTTTGTAATAAGTAATGCAAAGTTAACGAGGTAATCGTTAATCAACGCATTCAGAAGCTGCACAGTTAGAAACCAACTTTTAAACCGTATATTAAACAAGATGTGGCAAGCTAAATCTAATGTTATCTTTTCACCCTACCGCCACGCTTCTCGTGATATTTAATTAGCCATCATAACAAGGAAATCGAACGTTTGGCTGACCGGCTTGCATTTTTGGGAAGTGCAGCGAACAGCTTCAGAATTTTCATGAGCGATCCAAAAAGAATTTCAGTGAATTGATTCTTTAACATCCGATTTCAGAGCATGGAAAGTATTGGTTTCAAAAAGGCAATATTAAACTCCTCTAGAAAACCACCCACTAGGCTACAATTGTACCAGATCATATACCTCTTTAAGATTACATTTGACAACCCAAATTGTCGAGGTTTAAAGCGCCCAAGCTACACGTGTCTTGTGAGTTGCTTCGTAGTGTAGTGTTCCGGCATAATTTTGTCACCTGGGGACAATTTAACTTCCACCGAAATCTCAACACGCTGGAATTCTCGCTTTCGGCCTCCATTTAAGGAACAGCTACCCGCAACTTGAATCAAACCGCGTCCTTTGGTATCAGCACCTCAAAGGCTTAGCCACTGACCCCTCACGGCGAGGGGCTGTAAAAAACTTCACTCTCGACATTTGTATACTCCGGGAATACACAAATGGTTCGCAATGAGAACTATTTCGCCGTATTCAGATTACTGCGTAGTGGTAGGTCTCCTGAAGACGTTTTCGTTCTCTCTACAGTTTGTCTTCTTTTATGGCGAACAAAATAAGCGATTTTATCGAATTAAACTACATCCTTACCTCATTTTGTGAAACCATCTTTGCATGTAACACGACCGCTCTTTCTTGGGCAATTTCAATGAGCATTTCATCCGAATAGCGGAACAGACCGTAGATATCAGTTTTGTCACGGCGAATCATTCTCCATACAGCGCTTTCGGCGGCACCCTTGCTGGCCTGCGCCAAATATAAAAGAGAAACAGAAAATATATAAGCTTTGCAGAAGTACGGCACATCATGTAATGCAAATGCAATACAGCCAGTATGAGAATACCAAACCGGTGCAGTTGGGCGATCACGAAAATTTGGCGTAACAACCCTGTAGAAATTGAGTTATTTTACGGCCTGTCTTGTTCACATTTCCTATTAGGTAGATTAAGGATGTCTACTCGGCTTGGCCCCTACTTTACAGGGTCAATGTCATGAATACGAGGCTTCTTTGAGAAAAAATGACGCCACTCTAAAGGGACTGCAAATGACCTTGCGTGCCCATATTTTTCACAAGGAGCATCAACCCTGTCTCTAGAATAACATGCAAGACAAAACCATTCGGGCCAATGGGAACAAAAACCGCAGTGCCTCAATGTTGCTTAGTAAGTATGCGTTCATGTCCCTGTAGTCAATGGTCACAGCCATTCAGTCTCCCCGTAAACATTTTGGAGATAGAGTGGCTAAGAATCTGCATGCCGTCGCCTTTTTACTGGTGCTTCAGGGTATATCAGTGCCCGGACTACGTCAGGTCACCGTGACTTGTTGGTGCGATCGTTACCTAAGCAGGGTCACTATAAAATAAATCTAACAAATGTCAGTGAGGCTTGAGGGAAGTGCCGATAAATCAGGAAATTCAATATCTCAAGCTGACTGGAGAGCACAAATATGTCACTTGTGACTTTTTGAGACATCTGCGACAAAATGTACTTGACAGTTACATTGAATGATAGATATATTCAATGCCGGTGACCCCCATAAACTACCGATAAGGCAGACTATTAATACTTGGAGCTGGCAAGAGATCACAACTGTCACCCACAACATTGTAGGCAATAATAAAAACGCCAAGGATATGCAAATAAGGATAATTATAGGGTTGTCCCCAAATAAAACATGCCGTTTCCAACCGTCTTATTGCGAGTAAAGAGGTCGAAATTCCGCAATTCTGAGCTTGGTACTTAGTACTAAAGTTGGAAATATTTCACAGTCATTTCCTGGGTCATCCCTAACACGACTTCAAGCAAAAGCTTTAGTGATGATGCAATAAAGATAAACACATTATTCGCTTCTTTTAATGTTGTTGTTGCCCTTTCTGCAATATTCGGTACCCTTGTACTTCCGTTGCAGCGCCATTTTCAGCTCCACCACCACCACCTCTTTCCTCATCTTCGGGAGTGACTAATTGGCTGGTGACGCATGCAAGTTACAAAATAGTTGTTTTCTAGCCTTGCACATATCGAGCGCACAAAGCAGTATAAACTATGTGCGCTGTTTTGAAGC
This sequence comes from Haemaphysalis longicornis, assembly GCA_013339765.2. Taxonomy (NCBI): domain Eukaryota; kingdom Metazoa; phylum Arthropoda; class Arachnida; order Ixodida; family Ixodidae; genus Haemaphysalis; species Haemaphysalis longicornis. Next base: position 84,896,800 of record CM023456.1, read on the forward strand.
TTCTCACCAAAGTAATCTGTCTAACAGTACACAGTAACATTGACTCTTCTATTACCTCCAGGTAGCGCGTGATTTCAGTTTCTTTGAGAAGGTAAACCTTCAGGTACGGTCTCGCAGCAACGTCAGACAGTGTGTTGATCTTCTCAAGCTCGGTCTTCACCATGAGACAGGCCCTCATCTGACCCGCAAAGGCGTTCATCAGCACAACAATGGCGATCCACCACGTGGAGCTCAGGATCCGAAGAACGGCTCCACGAGGCGGTCGGGTAGAAGCTGCAGCAGTGATCAAGTAAGACAGAAATTCATCTTAACTCTAGCACCCGGTATCTAGCAATAACGCAGGAGTGTCTAAGCAGCAACATGCATCCACGCGCGCATGCACAAATACAAATATATCTAGGGGAACCCTGTAGGGGAACCCTAAGTAGTATGCGAAGCAGCCATGGCGGGTCGACTCAAGTTCCCATTAGTTTTCAGTTCCATCGCGGCGTTGCGGGAGGAGAATGACGGGAGCGGAGCGCGCGCTCGCGTCATTTATACCGCGGAGCTACAGTAGCACCCCCAGCGCAGTATGTAGCGGCTATCGTCGCCTCTCCCGCAATAGTTCCCCGCAATAGACCCGGGAATTTTCATGCCCTGAACCCAGCAACCTAGCCACTATCACCCCCCCCCCCCTCCCCCAATGGCCCGGGAGGGTACAGGGTAAGAAGCGGCGGAGAACACTAACCATTGGTGACTTATTAGGAAGAATGGCGTCTATCCAATTTCAAATTGAATCATCGCATTTTGTGCACACAGAACTTCGTTTTGGGTTCGCAGCGCGGCCGTTGCCTTTGGACTTGGCCGTGGGTTCTAGCGCGTGCTAAGTGTCCTCTTTGGGAGAGATTTGAAAGACTGCGGGTGAAACGATCCGGGCCTGCCAGTCATGAAGAACAGTCTACCGCAAGTTCGAAAATAGATGTGAGGTGCAACAGCCGGCTCTCCGACAAAGGTAGACAGGCCGCCAGCTCTGCTGCTTCTCAAGCCCTGCACTACTTGTGCAAGCTGCTGCAATTTTTTTTCTTTTAAATAAATGTGCGTTCAATCGCTTGATTTCCAGTATCCAGTCGCCGTCTTGGGTGACTCATTAGTTGCATATGCAAGCTCATGTGAGCAACCTAAATCCTCCAAGAAAAATCAAAATTTTAACTTAAATTATTTGATTTCTCAGTAAATAAAGCATCTTTTGCATTGGGACAAGCGCTGGGGGCACTACAAAACACGTGATCTTTCGAATAACACAAACTTGTGGTGTTTTTTGGCTCCTATAAGCGTTTGTCCTTAAATGTGAACTTTAGGTTCGTTAGTTACCGCAAAGTTTCTTGGTAACCTAGCAGGAAGAAAAGTAGGGTGAACTAGGACCAAAAAGCCGCAATAAAATGCCAAATCGTTAGAATCAGAATCAAAGAAAGATATGCCGCATATAAAAAACAACTACATATTATCATCAAAACATTATATCATGTAGATGTACCCAGATATTTCATGCATTCACACACCGAAGCATTAGTCACCGAATCGACAGATTGGTTTGTGGTTGTCATTGCCTTTTTATATTCTATCCTATCATGTCACCGCAGTAACTGTTTTGATGTACAAACGTTCCAGTAAACAGTGCCCTCTAGGCTGTCTGTTGCAAACTTCGGGCAGTGCAATCAATATTTTCGAACATTTTTTATACCTTGCCGGCATTCAGCTGGAAAATGTTGTAGCCTGGGATGTATTACTCAACGTTTACATCTGCGCGTCCTTTTGATACTTCAGAGCTCCTCCGCTAATAGGTTTTTGACATAAACAGATCAGGCTTTCGTTATATATTTTATCACTAGTGAGTCCTTGCGACACTTCATTCGAATTACTCGGTGTCTACTACGTATTCAATAGGCACCGCGTAAAAAATCAAAATGTATCGAAAGGGCAATCAAAGGCAAAAAAAAACAACCAAAAGTTATACGTATACTTTTTTTTATTTTTGCTATAAACATCAATCTCTTTGGGCCTCATAAAAAGCGGATTTGGTAACGTACCTTCACAAAGCATATTTTCGAACAGCATCCAGAAGTAGGCGCTCCAAGCTTTGGTCACTCTGGTAGGCGTTTCTCCTTGAATTTTGGCGCCAATAACGTCCACGCAGGCAAACACTACACTGAGCAAAGCCATTGACAGCAGCAGCAGTGCCCACACCTAGGAAGGAAAGAAATACGTCGTAAACAGAATTTGCTGCTATCAGATGTAAATGGCATGCCCTTTAACGCATTTGTTAGTGCGAAATGAATAATTAATATGTAAGCTTAAAAAACGGTCTTGTGTGCGAGATTGCGCCGCACGTTAGAGATCCCCAGGTGGTAAAAATTAATCCAAAGCCCTCCGCTACGGCGTGCCTCATCGCCTGCGCTGCATCGGCGCGTTGAACCCTACAATCAATCAATATGTAAGCTTACGTCAAACACTTACGATTCAACATTCAGCATGTCTGGCCAAACATAACTAAGGTGATAACTCAAAAATACCACCGCGATAAGTTTGTCTACGATGTGAAGATACGCGACTCTCTGAGGAAGTGCGGCAGACCGAAACAATGTCCTTTTAATTTCAATATGAATCTGTTTACTTCATTTTGTGCTACACAAAAAAATAAATTTTATGTATAATATAGCAGGAAATGTTATGCGTTAGCAAAAATATGTCATGTGTGTAACAGCAAGAAATAAGGCCGAAAAAGTAGTTTTGAAAAGGAAGTGACGTCTCACATCAAAATTTAGCCGGTCTTGAGCAGTCTTAGAACATTTACCTTCAAGCTTGAAACCTTCGGCATTTTCGAACACTTACCTTTAGGAAGAGACGTGTTCCTTCGAACATCGGATATTTTGGTTTTGCCTTGGTCAGTGAGTGAAATTTTAAACTTCAAAAAACGACCCCATACCGGACGAAGCTTCATTGAACACTTGACTACCTCACTCTACAGAGCATCGCCAGCTGAACGTTTAGAGCGCAGTCAAAAATGTAAAATACACCCAAAGTCCCCGACAGATGCACTTTAGAATAATCACGTTTCGTGCGGTCTTAAACTGAATTTTTGCAGTGTTTAATTGCGGCGCTTTATTGGTGCGTACTGCATTACTGGTAGAAATAATGCACTCTGCCTTTAAAAACCGCCGAAACGCCACGAGCGGTTTCAAGGACTATTGATCCTAAGGTATAATCCAGCATGACGTCCGACTGCGCCAACTGGACCTATTCACTGCAGCATTGTGTCGCATTGGTATCTGAAGTGAGTTTTATGGGCCTCATTTCCACTAATGCTCCAGACTTTTGCAGGTAACTGACAGTAATATCCCCAATGGTGACAACAATGATCAGCGTTTGATTTTATCATTGGGTAAATTTTTAATATTACGATAATAACGTAAAACATGCTCATTGAGTTGCTGTCTAAGTGACTCGACTTCCCTGGGCGTGGTAGGCCATGTTGGCAGAAATGTGAATGATGTCCGATGGAAGACACGTGCGTGGTGGCGAGAGAAAAAAGAAATTGTAGCTACGTCCATCACCTGACGCACCGCCTTATAGTCTTGGAAAACGGGGCACGAGCCTAGCCCGAAGAACCACGCAGCGACCACGCACCTACAGGTGGACTGAGAACCCGGTGCAAAGGACATCGTGACGGCGCCTTTCGTGACGTCTGAGAATCACACCGCCACGTGCGGGCGATCAGATGCCAGAGCAGTTCGCGTGACATGGTCGTGGGAGGGGGGGGGCACGGTGTCAACAGGGCGGCCGTGGCTAATAGCAGTGTATGTACGTGAACAAGGCTCCCGTTCGGACACCTTGTTCACGTACATACGTATATAAAACGTCATTGTTTTATTTTCTCTTGTTGTCGGCATCTTGTATTTCAGAGCATGTACGTGCAATCTTGGTTCCCGCCGTGTAGTTGATAAAACATAAGAGCAGTTCCGCTCAATGTGAAAGCGGTCGGAAGTGCAGAGTAGTGATTATTCCGCCAGAGGGGCAGTGGTAATTTCATGCATTCATTGCGACCACTGATGATGACGATGCTGATGATGATGATTGGTAGTGGTATCTCCTTGTGGGGGGCTGATGACGTGTGATATTTACAAAAAACTGATATATCTATGTTTTATGTTCTTCGTTTAGCACTAGCGCTGCTGTTGGGGCAGGCACAAAATACTTACTTTTTTCTGTTACAGGTAGTAGCTGTCCTAGGAAATATTCCCCTCTCGATTTTTCGTCCACCAGGATTATAATCTTCTTTTCGTCTGCTCGACAGTCCTAAAGTTTACACTTTCTTTTCTACACCTAAATCCTAGGGCTTCTGGACGCAGCAGATTTCCCTCATGAATACTTCGATGGGTACACTCGCATTCTAACATTATGTGCCGCAGAATTTCTGTTTCTTTTTCACAGACCACGCATATTCCACAATTTTGTGTACACTTCCCCACAAAGCTCGTAGTTCGCAAGCAACCTGCTCTAGCCTCTAAAAGCAAACCTTGGAATTATCGTAGAAATTTTCCTTTCTAAGGCGTTATTTCTCAGACCTGTACATCTCTAACGACGTGTTAGCTGCAGTTTTATTCTCTCAATTTATTCATTTCTATCTGCCTTGCCTCTATTTTTGTTACCTTCTCTGTCTTTGATTCTCCGCTATTCTCTCTGTATTGCGTCTTTACCCTTCTAGTCTGTTTTGGCCACTGCGTGTTAACGAGTTTCATGTATAGGTACATAAAAACTTTAGCTGTCCACAGACTTTGATCCATTGCTCTCAACCTCCCGTAAAAACATATTTTACTCTGAGCTTCTCGAGCTTCAAACGAGGCCCAGCCTATATCTCCCTGCCCCCCATTGTTAGTTGTTTTGCCATGCCCTCCTAAGGCCGAGCAGCCTACCGTTCTCTGGGTCACTTCCAGGCCTGCTAGAACGCCTGATTTTAAGCAGAGTACTGCATTCGCAAATGGGCGACCCGGAACCTTTACTCCTTTCCACATTCCCTCACTACTTCATATTTGTTGTACCCCCACAGCGCTCTATGCTTCATTATAGCTGCGTGTCGCTTTCCTTTAATCTTATTTGCTCCTCGTGAGTTCTTCAGTAGTTATCCTCTTCGTTTATCCACACACCCAAATATTTATATTCCTTGACTCTGGGTAATTCGCCATGGTAGGATTGACACTGCCTCAGTGCTAGTGTCTTTGAAAACCAGTATTCCAATTTTTTGTCCTAAACTTTAATCCGGTGTATGTGGCTTCCTGACCCCTAACGTTTATGATCCGTTTCAGATCGGTCTGGTTATCAGCTAAAAGAACAACGTCGTCTGCGCGTAACATTCCTGGAATACGCTGTTGTACTACTTCGCCTTTCAACATCTGCGTTAGGTTAGGTTGCCTTGCAACAAAAGCACCAGCACGCCTTCGAAGTGCTTGCGCGCCCTCTGCCTAAAACAGCACGGGCGGAAGTTCTGCTATCTTTGTGTTTGCTTCCATCTCTCACACGCCTTAGCCCTACTGCGCAGTTTTGAACGCGTAGTGTTTACTTCAAAGCAGTTACCTCTACCACCCAAGGAAATTATCGCGTCAGTGTTGGCGGAAAACTCCCAGGCTAAAGAAAAGGACTTGCTGGCACCGCCAAGAATCGAACCTGGACCCGAATAGACTGACGGAGCGAGAGCCTGTCGTTTTACTGACTAAACTACGCCCACTCTTTTTTTTTCTTTTTTGCCTGACTTTGACCTTACAAAAACTCACAACAAAACACTGCATTGATAAAGCTGCGACCCTAAACCTGGGTAGCAGAAAGCAGGCTAAAATTGTTTCATGCTTGTTAATGTTTCCTTCCATCGCAGGCAACCATTCTGAAGGCTCAGGCTGAGCACTCCATACTGCAATAGTCAACCGAATAGAATCAGAAAAATACTCTTTAGGGCGTTTGGTATCAACATCACGATGGCGTATGGGCATACGCGACTTCCAAATGCCATTCAAGGCCGGAACCACGACGAGGTGGTATGGTACACCATCATCCCTTTCGATGGGTAAGAACCGGATTCCGTGTGCATCTAGAGGGAAATCTTTCTTTAATGTGCGCTGAAGCACATCCCAGAAAAATGACCCATCCCAACACTCTAAAAACACATTTCGATCGACTTGGGTTTCTTGCACGGGTAACACTGATCGCCCCATGGAAGGCACAAACCCTTCTCTTTCTGCCACGTTTTTACTGGGACTAAGCTACGCCCACACGAGGAGACCGGGAAACCGCCGCTGTGTTCAACGAGCACAGCAGCGGGTATACCACCTGCGCGACTTCAAAGCCCTCGTGTGCATTGATTGATTGCAGGGTTCAACGCGCCGACGCAACGCAGGCGATGAGGCGCGCCGTAGTGGAAGGCACCGGAATAATTTGGGCCGCCTGGGGATATTTACGTGCGCCGAAATCTCGTAACCACGGGTGTTTTTACTTTTCGCCTCCATCAGAAAAGCGGCAGCCGTGGCCGGGAACGTGCTCGGCAGCGACACGCCTTAGCCACGGAGCAACCACGGCGGGTCCCTCATATGAAGTTCAAACCGCATAATGTATGATAACGGCGGCGACATGGTCAGGATTAACGGCGAACGGAACACCGTCTAGGGAGGGGGAGAACGGTGTCGGCGCGCTTTGGCAGCGACGCATGGCACAAACGTGAGGGGGAGGTAGCGAGAGAGATGACGCCGTAGCAGTGCGTGCCGCTCCCCTCCTCACCCTTCGCCAGATGCCCCTCTCTGTTTTCTTTCTGCTGTCGCTGCTGGGTCCGGGACGCTGCCCCCGTGAAAGCCAGCTAATGGCTGCCAGAGTCTGGTTTTCCTCTTTGTAAACCACGAGGATGAATTCACATTACGTCGCATGGGTAATAGTAGTGGGTGTCATTTCATCATCATCATTATCATAACCAGCCTCTCTATGCCCACTGCAGGGCAAAGGCCTCCCCATTAATCTCCAGTTATCCCGGTCCTGTGCTAACTGCGACCAATTTATCCCCGCAAACTTCTTGATCTCACCTGCCCATCTAACTTTCTGCCGCCCTCTCCCACACTTGCCTTCTCTAGGGATCGACTCTGCTACGGTTGTCTTGCCTTCGCATTACATGCCCTGCCCACGTCCATTTCTTCTTAATTTCTACTACTTTGTCCTTAACACGCGTTTGTCCCCTGACCCAGTCCGCTCTCATCTTGTCCCTTAACGTTACACCTATCATCTTCCATTCCAATGCTCGCTGAGTCGTCTTCAATTTAAGTTGAACCCATTTTGTGAGCCCCCAAGTTTCTGCTCCGTAGGAAAGTACCGGTATGATGCAGCTGTCATGCACTTTCTTCTTCAGAGGCAATGGTAGGCTGCCATTCATTATCTGAGAATGCCGGTCGAATGCACTCCACCCATTCTTACCCTTCTAATTATCTCTGCCTTATGGTTGGGATCGGGGTGCCATTTACTACTTCGCAATCCAACCACATTCACAGCGTGCATTGGAGCCACATTTTTTGTTTTCCGGGGCCACATTTTTCGCTTATATTGTAAAAAACCACCACAGAACATTCCGAAATAAGTACGCGCGGGAGCTGCTGGTTGATTACTCAGATTTGGCCTCAAATATACCTTCAGTTTTTTTTTTGCGCTAAATAATGAGGAGATGTATGACAACTGCCATCGCTGCAGGAGTTTCCAACGGTTATGACTATAAAAAGGGCTTGTTCAAGTAGGCCGTTAACTCTTGTCCAGAAGGCTGAACCGAAGAACAAGCACGTATTTCTTTGAAGCCTCTCTTTGGGTCCGTTACGAAGCTACGCCGCCTGAGTTCAGTGACTAGATAGCGTGACAGTGAAAAAGCTTCGACTACAAGCCGGGCCTCTTATGTGCTCTGCACTTAAAAAATTAAAGCCGTTCCACTCAGTGTGGAAGCTGTCGGAAGTGCAGAGCAGTGATTCGTCATAACGGGCTGTAGGGCCGTTATCCGCGCACTGCTACCATCCAATGTAATTCAAATTTCCCGCCTTCGATGTGCTCGCGCGCACGCTGCCTGAAACTGCGCCAGCGGGAGTTCTGTTCTTTTTGCGCTTTATTTTCTTTCCGCATGTGCCGGCGTTGGATTGCCACATATTTTATCTTACTATCACAAACACCAACCCAAAGAGAGTTCCTAACTAAATGAACGCAGGCGCTGCCGGTAAATTGCGTATATTTTGCCTCAAATGTACCTACAGTTTTCTTTGATCTATACAACGGGGAGATGTATGACAAGCGCCAGCACTTCACGAGTTTCTAACGCTTATGACTGTATAAACCGCTTGGCTTTCGAAGCCTCTGGGTTACGCCGCGACGACAGCCGCTACGGCAGAACGCCGTGTGGCTCTACTTGGGTCCAGCGAGAGAGCTACGGCGACAAAACGAGCCCCTAAAGTGCTCTACACTTAAAAAAAATTAAAGCCGTTCCACTCAACGTGAAAGCTGTCGTAAGTGCAGAGCAGTGATTCGCCATAAAGGGCTGTGGCGCCATTATCTGCTCACTGCTACCAGCCGTCACGCTGTTTGCCTCCCTGTTCACTCCTCGCTTAATTAACTGATTAGAGATTTGTCCAAAGCAAGTCCAATTTCCCGCCTTCGCAGTGCTCGAGCTCCCATTGCCTGGAAGAGCGCGAGCGGGAATTCTGTTCTTTTCGCGCTTGCTTTTATCTGGCACGTGCTGGATCCTTTCTGTGCAGTTTGGAACGCGCCGTTCTTGCGGCTGCTTTTTTTCGCTTACTATCGTAAAAGCCAACCCAAACGGGCGTCCCCAAATAAAGAGACGCTGGGCAGGCCGGTAATTTACACAGAATTTGCTGCCAGCGCTTCAGAATTGCCAGCGCTTCAGGAGTTTTGAGTAGTTATGACAATATAAACCGCTTGTTTTTCGAAGCGTCTGTTAGGGTCCGTTGCGCCGCTACGCAGGTGGGGCTCTGCTTGGGTTCGTGACGTCACTACGGGGCTTGAATGCGACGCTGGCTAGACTTGGTGACAGCGAACGAGCTACGACGACATGGTAGGACCCTAAAGGGCTCTGCTTTTAAAAGAATAACTCGTAATGTAACGGTAGAGTTAGAAGCGAAGTTTACGTAAGAAAGCACCACAACCTCACCTTTGCGGTCAGAGGTGACGTAGAGTGGCAGTCCTTTGGGGAGTGTTTCTAAAGCGTTTTTTAGACCATTTACCAGTGGGTTCTACGGCGTAGTCAGCTTTTACGCGTGGAGCATGAGCGAAGAACAGCATGTGCTTTGAATGAAAAAGACCGGTCATGGTCATTTGGCATTAGCTGCGTAGCACCATTCTGCAATCGTATATTCTTGAAGAGAAAGTACGCAACACGAGTGGCACAGTTCGTTGGTAGGAAATGTGTGATAACATAGCATAGTGGTCCGAATAGTCGGTATGAACAAAATTCCATTTGTTTCTGGGAGTCACTAAGGTAGAGGCGAACAATGGTTCTGAAGTGACATCCAATGGATGATGGGAGGAAGGACAATGCTTTCCCATTTCTGGCGCAGGTTGCAATGGCCAACATACTAATTCAACAGTGTAGCTGCTATACGTCGAACCTTTCCCCCTGTCTGCTGTAGGTCGTGAGCCACGCAGGAATGGGAGCAGGTTCACAGACCCACCGGCGGCCTCTAGTAGTGAGTCTGGTGGGAACTAACTACCCATCCGGTGGTCCTCAGACTCACCAACAGAAGGCGCAGTGGTCTAGTAGGGGGGGGGGGGGGGGGGGGGGGGGGAGGAGAACGAGCTCCCAGGTTTAGCTGCTGATTTCTTTGCCCAACCACGCCACTGCCGTGCTCGGGTAAGCCCCGTTTAAGTTTGAGTCGACAGAAGAGAACTACAGCTCCGCCGTTGCTGCCGAATTCACACTAGGTGGAACTGGGTTTATTTACTCTTTTCTTACTTGTACATGCCGGGTCCTAATAAATAGTGCCTGGAGCCAACGTTTATAGATACTTTTAAAGACGATAGTCTTGCTTGGGCTCCTTAAACCCAGAAATTTTTGGTCTGTCTGTATGGCTGTAATTCTGTCCGTCTTTCTGTACTGTGACTCGATTCAGCCACCCGGCCAAAGCAAAACAATGCCTGCCCATTAGTCTTATATAGTCACAGCTAAATCTAACCCGTCTATGTCGGTGTAAGGTTCATACTTGTCAACATTGTTGAAGAAGAACAAGACATTACGCAAATATGAGACAGCAAATCAATACAGAAGTGATATTTGCAGTGTTCCTTTATAAAAAAATCAAACATGCTTGCTTTTGCGAAAAGTAATACTTCATCAAACTGCAGAAAAAGAATTCACTTCGCGCCGTCCGCCTACTGTCGCCCGCGCCACTATAGCTTCTTGCGCCATTTTAAGAAATCAACCGGCAACAGTTACGTCAAGGTTCCACTAGATAGGTTCCACGTTCTGCTTGCAACGCACGTGGAGTAGGGAAACGCGGTTCTATAAACGTTGAAGTAGGGCGCCTCGAATTAACGCGCGTCTCAGGCCGTACAGCAGCGTTCGCATCGAGACACCCGGTTTCGAGCAGTATAACGCGGGAAATTTAAAATGATTTTAACAAACCTTTGGCGTCTTTACCTTGGGAGGAGCGCGACGCAAGAGGAACAACATGAGAGGTGAGCGGCAAAGCGAAGGGAGGCATTTACTTCGCAATAACCGATAAAGACTATCGTCTTTGACGACATTTGCAACGAAAGGAGCAGATACGCGGCCAATTTTTTCAGTTTCGCAACTGCGCCTTCCAAAGCGGGCGCGAGTTTACCCTAGGCGCTGAGAGGGCGCCCCGGTCGCGAGTTGCGCTGTGTCGGCGGCTGCGGCGGCTGGCGGCGGCGGCTCCGGAGGCAGCGTTGAAGGCGTGCGCGGCCGGTCCTGTGGGCTCAAAGTGGCGGTCGCAGTGTAGTTGCGTGTCTGCTGTACAAGTTTCTTCTTTTCGCTTGTGTTTGTATTCACGCTTGCGCGAGAACCTTGTCTTTTCAATGCATTGGGTTTGGAGTGCTATTGAACAGTGCGGCCACGGGCGAAAGCATTTCGTGACTGCGTCAGCGCGCTGTGCTTTCTTTCACGTGCTGGGCTTGGCGCAATGCCGACCTGCTTAATTCTCAGCCGGCTGTACGAGATTTTCTATTCCACTTAAGCAGTGATGCTTTGCGATGGCTGGGCACATGAATCCTGCATGGGGCACATGCTTATGCCCTTTACAAAATGTACAAGTGTATACAGTTGTACTTAAGTAAGTAGGAGGTGAATGGAATCTAGCTCCTCATGCTGGAAAAAACTATTATTAAAACAAAACATACTAATGAACAAAAACACCAAAATTCTCAATGCTAACATAATATAAACCAGAAAACCTACAATTCGAATCTCAATACAAAACTTCGTAAGTTATCCGGGATTTTGGGTTAGCTTGATTTCTTTGAATATAAAGGATACGTGGATGTCTATCATAAAGAAAGTATGCAGTTGCTGCTTATGGCTCTGAGGAAATATCATTCGTGTTGCAATTATTTTGCGCGCCTGGCCAATGACAAGCGAATTCGCGTGCCCACTTGAGAGTCACTGCTACGCGAAAATTCATTTAAAACGCTGTCGTTATTGATAGTTTAGCCCCACTAAAAATAACTGGGCGTACTTACATTACTCCTTGCATAATACAGCCCGTTTGAAATAAATTGCGAACTGGAATAGCGCGGCAACAATATGTTGAGCAACTTCCTAGAATAGTTATTTCTTTTGGAGTACGCAGGCAGAGTTGGTCACAGCCCGAGATGCCGGGCGGAACGCTACGAGAGGTCACGCATTTGCACGATGGCGAAGGGATCCAAGAGCGAAAAATGTCACTTGACCACTAGCCCTACGTAACGTATTATATCACGTAGTTTTTTTTTTTTTTTACTGATGGCTGTGTTTATATTCTGCCGTTTTTTTTTTTTCTCGCGCGCGCGCGCTGCGTTTGCACGGCGTTGCACGTGCGCTCCGGCAAATCGACGTTTTCATGAGGTGCCGATTATTATTCTTCCTGCCTGCTCTAGTGCAAGCGCACCGAGCTTTTCTTGGCGCGATGTCATCCCGGCGCTCACATGCGGTTTCGGTTATGCTTTCCTTCCGAGCGCAGCAGGATGGCAAAAACACTTTCTTAATTAAGCGCTCCGCACGGTTGCTGTGCGTGTATGGGAGGGCGCGCTCATCTGGTAATTGTGTACATTCTTGGAAGAAAACAGCTACAGAAGGTAACGAAATTTGTTTGCCCCTTGTGTGGTGCTTCCGAGTCCACTCCTCCAGAAGAGCATATACGCGTGCTCCAGTCGGCTGAGCTCAAAGTTGCGAAGTAGCTGCGTGTCTGTACAAGTTTCTTCCTTTCGTCCGACCGGGCTTACTGGCGCGGAAGGAAGGCTCAGTTCCCGTTAACTTTGCCAACCTTCCCAGCACCTTGTTGAGGAAGCAGACTCGGCGGCGATCTCCGGAAAAGAGAAAGGCAACGTCTACGCACGAGCTAGCGGATTACAAAAGGAGAGCACTTGCTCATCGAGCTACAAGAGGAGCTGTCCAACCATGAGGCGCCTGTTCCCCTGAAGTGCACCGATATTGCTCAGATAGGCGAGAACAGTGGGGCCATACGACTCCCAGACAACTGGAGAACGTCAGCACTAGAAAAAGAACCGGGTCAGCGTCGGCGAATTGTTTTTTACGTGGTCCGGAATGAAAGCGGGGCCTACACAATCCTGAAGAGCGTTGCTGTGGCGGACGGTATCACCTATGTTTTGTCCACCGAAACGGGAAGCTGCTCCAACAGTCGTGTGAGGAAATATTATTCGGAATGCATGAATTTGCGCAATTCGCATGACAAGTGAATTTTTGTGCACGCTCGACAGCCACTGCTACGCGAACGTTCATTTAAAACGCTGTCGTTCTTGATATTTCAGCCACCGCTTCAAATCCGTGGGCATACTACGGTACTCCTTGCATAATACCGTCCGTTTCAAATAAATCGCGAACTGCAATGGACGCAACAAACTGATGAGCAACTTCCGAGAACAGTTATTTCTTCTGCAGTACGCAGCAAGGAGCGGTGAGAACCGGAGATGCCGTGAGGAACGCTCCCCGCTAGCAGACGACGCTCGCTCCCCTAGCGCAACTCGCAACCGCAGCGCCGCGGTGGCGAGAGTCGCGGCAGGCCGCCTTCTCTCCATGGCCGGGCGAGGAGATACGGAACAGAAAAAAGTATCTATAAACGATGCCTGGAGCGGCCATAAGCGTGGGAACAACCCTGATAGCCAGCCAAGATAGTGCCATTATCTGCCGGAAGGCGCATAGACGCAAGTGCTGAGGTTGCGAAGAAAATTTTTTCGAGCTCAGGAACAACAAGGAGAACGTAAGACCTGCAAGAGCGCAAGTTGCGACGTTAAAGGACTCATTTGGGCAGTGGGAAGGCTTCTAGCGATGGTCATACTGGTAACATTGAAGCTGTTGATGATTGTGCGGAATTAATACTCACAGCGTTGCTCTTCGCCTATTCACAGGAAATGAGAAATTGCGAAATATTTGGCATCCTCGCTAGTGTCGGTTTTTTTTAACGGCTACTGACGGAACAATGACACAAGCCAGTTTGTTTAAATTTCCGGCCTTGCGGGGGGCATATTTGTATGCTTTCAAGTACTGGCGTAGTCTTGCACTCGTACTCGTAGGGCAAAAGCGACCAACCAATAAAGTGGGGTCGTTAAAAGACGGCAGCCAGTGGCGTATGGTGGTCCTCAATAAGGTGAATTGACAGCCGCAAAAGCGCGCTCGGAATCTTTTCGCAGCCCCCACCGGCAAAGCACTAGCTTTTCGTAATGGGAAAACTACGTTTTTTGGGGACAAGAGTCAGTTAGCGTGCTCAATTACCCCCGAGGAAGAGGGAAATACACCAAAGACTTTGATTAGAAGGGACCGCTTTTAATAAAAGCCCTTGGTTGGTGTATTTGCTTCTGATTCAAGTTTAACCCACCCAGACAGTGTTCTGTCGAAGACAGACACATTCAAGTCAATAACTCTCTCATGGCCACGCAGGTATAAGGAGAGTAGAGCACCTTATCCTCTGCCACTGGCGTCGCTGAGGGCCCGCGTTGGAGCAGGGGAATCAAAGTTTACAATTATTGGGGAGCTGGTTCTCGCCGTTTGAAATGCAAACGGAAGATTCATATCAGGATAAAAATATTCGTGCCTTAGACTGAGGTTCAACGCTGAAATTCCTGAAATTCTTGCTGTGACATATTCATAGATATCCAATTAATAAAATTACATAAAATATGTGATATTGTGAATGCTTTCTAAACGGGCAATGCGTTGACTTGCTTTTCCCTCAGGCGCTGGCAGGTTACCTGTATTTTCAATGCGAAGAAGGACATCGTGGTTGCTAATATTTAAGCAACCTTTTCTCAAGCGCTGCGTGTAGTTTTGATCCCTTTGGCACCCGGATTGCCTCGTTAAGGGCGGAGATCCGGCGCTGTTCAATACACCTTCAGTCTGTCAAGTAATGTGCAGCTTTTTATTTTCAACGGCTATGGCCTTTATAAGAGATTCCAGTAAGGGTAAAAACTTGCGGGAATTTTTAGAGAACACTGGCTCCACTGGCGCGCTGTAGAGGAACCACAAAGTTAGAACACGCAACGGTGGTCGTAAGAAGCTGCGCAAGGGGCCCTTCAGCCTCTTCTCTGTATGCGACAGAACTGCACAGGCCTTCAGAGTGATATTTACTTCCGTGTAAACAGTAGTGTCAAAATTACGTTTTTATGCAAGACCAAATATAGTACCAAGGACTGGGTTTTCAGCAATAACCCGAAGCTTTTCCGGATTTTCGTCCTACTGGGACACCATCACTTACTTCAACATCGAAGGTAAGAAGATAGCCGGCCATGTTTGTCTCCTGGGTTCGGTTCCTCCCTGCCATCATGGTGACAGACATGAAAAAAAGGGGTGACGTAGGATACCCAGCATCGTCCCGCTCTATGCTCCTTCCTATGCATGGCAGCGTCACGTCTGTTTGCTGAAACAGAAGAAACAAGTCGTCTTTGTTTGTAGAGTTGTCAAGTTATTTTCAAATACAAGATAAATTTTGAAACTAACGTTGTTGTAGGAAAGTAGTGTAACTTTTTCAGCTTTTAATTTACCTCTCCAAAAACGCTGGTGATTGCTCGCAGTCTTTCATTACTATGAATTTGGTCGCAACCAATTAAGTCTCGTACAAAGGGTAATCCTAATAAATCAGTGGGATGTGCTTACTTCGACAACATGTATGTTTTTAGCATAAATACCCGGATACCTAAGGAGGGTTCGGAAGCACCTTCAGCACGCAAAAAAACGGTGTCCGAGCTAACGTGCACCAAGATTTTAAAAACAAGTAACGGAGATACTCGAAGAAAACCTAGTGCATCATGTATCTTGTAGGGTGGAGTAGTGGCCAGTAATTTTTAAAAGCAGAGCATTCAGTAACTCACGATGTAGCGTTGGCGTCCCCAGTCCGCGTCCGCATCGCTTAATATAAATATCCAGTTCGATACTAGACTCTGAACGCAAGTACGGTTTCTACAACTGAGCCAAGACACAGAACGGAAGGTCTAACGTGCCTTATATCCTTGCTCTTCATCGAGAGGTGCCTCCGCTTCTGCTCTCGCAATCTGCGTCGACTGTCGACAACAGCTGCCGCGTTAGGTTGCGCAAAGGATGGGGGTCGCATCGCGTGTATCGCGGTCGTCCAACCACATGCGGTCGCTAACTCTGTGGCGTGATCGTGACTCGCATCACGCGTTCGCGTGGTGGCGATTTCGGCGCTAACACTCTCTCAGCATTGGATTGATTGATTGGATTCTTGGATTGGATTGGGTTGGGATTGCGATGTGTTGCGTCTAGCCACGTTGCTCATCGCTCACGTTGCGTCATAGCACGCAGTCATGAGTTTCACGAGACATCGCTGTCTACGCTTTCAAGAAATCAACGATTCAGGCGGAAAGCTGCATTTGATCGTGCTCCGTTACCGCATTTGAGGCGAAACAACGATCAAATCTGAAAAGAAATTACTGTGGAACTACTCCACAAGCTTGACTGTTTCGTAGTTTACTTATTCAGTAATCGCAATTGATTATATACCTCGAGAAGTACTGTCCAATCATTAAAGTTTCAATGAGGTACTTGTATCCACTCACGCGAGGCGTCTATTTGCGGTATTTCCTGCTCCCGCTCCCACTCACGAGTACCTGCCTGCTTGCTTGCGTCGGTTGAGCTAGTGGTCTTGCATGCCTGCGGACGTTTTCACATCAAGCAGCGTCAAGCAATAGTTGGGAATAAAGAAGGCAGGGTCGAGGCGGTGAAGCGGTGTAAAATATGAGAAAATCGCTGGTTTATTCACGCCAGGGTTTCTCGTATCAAGCGGAACGTGTGTACCGGAGCGTCATATCATGGCGGTTTTTAATGCATGGTTTCTACAAGGAGTTTGCCGTGACCGCGGTGATTCGTCGTAGGAAGCGGGTCGTCGTAAGTCCGAAGGACGTATAAGCGGGGTTCTAATGTACATACACGCAATATTTGTATGCTTTCAATTGTTAATGTCTAAATCACTTCGCTTGTTTGCTTAGCAGAAATCAGGGTCCTGTAAAGCATGTTGTAGATGTCTAATCCCAGTGGTCAACAACTTAGAACGCAGAAACTGTAATACCAGTTCAGAATTAAAAACAGAGATATATAAACCTGCTTGCTTACGTTCTGGTACAGATCACCCAAGACTCCAGTGCTAAACGTCCCATCTGGGTTCCGATTTCCAGTTGTTACCGTCGATGGCAAGCGATAACTGTAACTTTATAAGGTAAAACACGTAAGAGAACATGTTAGTCTCATGTACGACGACACCATCGTAAACCCAATAAGAATGCACGAGACAAAATTATTTTATTAAAGCTCTCTAAATTTCAGATTTTATCGGAGAATAACTTCATGGAATTCCAACTAGGTCATAAACCGATGATCACGTGGAACACGCATCGTTTTAAACGAGCTACCTCCATCTGATAACTGAAATGGTCAAAAAACACCCGACAAATAAAACTTAAACGGGAAACTAACATTTATCCATTTCAACAAGTGGCCAGGGTATACTGGTGAACAATGAAAATTTAGTTCTAATGACTACTGCTCAACTTGCTAAGAGAAAAAATGATATATCTTGTCAGTCAACACCTAGGACTAAAACACTGGAGAACGGCACACGCGCAACACTATCCGCTGCGTTCCCTTATAGACACTTCATATTTTCTTTACGTAATTTAAAGCAACCTCGAGGAAGGGCTTCGAATGACCAAAACACAACATAAAACTTTTGCAAATAAAAAAAAAACCTAATGTAGGGCTTTTACAGTCCCTGCCCCAGCCAGTCGCGTACACCCCGACTAAACAAAGGCCATGACGGCAAACATTGTCAGCTTTGTAAATTAAAGCACGCTTACGTACGTAAAGATTTTCTAACTTACGTGCAGTTGAGAACTTGATGAAGTGCCGAGAACATGATGTCAGTTAGTCCTTTCACTTTAACTGTGTTGCCTTTTCTCGTAATTTCTGCATTGTGTGGCATCTGAAAGAAAATTAGAAAACGTACCAACGTACACGTCTCGCAGAGGGTACTTATCTTGACGAAGAACCCCTATTGAAGTGTTTGAACAATTTTTATAGAACGCCCGTAGACATATAATCCATATTTTACAATCTCTTGGTGCATGCTAGGTCACCTTTATTGAATATCTTTCGGAATTGATCTTTGGCATTATTATTTAATTAAGTATCTCCTTGTAGTATTTTTGTTCTATCTATTTTCTAGGGTGTACAACGCCTTTGCAAACGATTGTGCAACAAATAGCGCTACGCAAAGCGAAATGGCTTGTCAGAGCAACATCTTCTCTTGTATACTGGTTTTATGATCGGAAACACGGGCCAAAATGATATGTAAATAATATGTAACTCTCACCGAATAGATTAAATTTTGGAAAACCTGGCTTCCACCAGAAGTACCCATTTCACTCTTCAGAATCATTTTAAAAATTTAAATAGGTAAATATTTTTCTACGAGCGAGGCCTTTTGTCCCTTTCAAAAGATCCACTTAAAATTTAAAAAAACATTGTAGAAGTGCTCCAGTCATATAACAATTTATTCAAAGGCAGCAAAGTAGTGGCGGAAGCCTGTAAAAAGTAAAAGGAAACCTCAGCCCCCCGGCGAGCCACGTCAATACGCACAGACCGCGCACGAGTAGGCATCTCGGGAAACATTGATGATACACACCAAATAAAACATCGAAGCAGTCCCACTGGATACGATTGCCGTGTGGGCACTGTTCTAACCGGTATCGCCACCCATACAGTATTCGTAAATGAGAAAATTACCGCCTTGATATTGCTATCGGGCAAGGAGCGTTGCACCATCATCTGCGAGCGAACACATCAACGATGCCGGATTCGAGATAGTCAGGAATGTTTCCTGGTTATTAAATGAGGATAAAGTTGTGATTTGGCTTATTAAGAGCTTGTATGGAAATGGGTTTTTGCAAGCACTAAAAGGCGCTGCAATCGTATCCCGAAGCGTGGTTTAGGAAAAATTCCTGAGTGGCAGCATCATCACTTCTGTTGCGAACAATGATATCTGCTTTAATTTACAACCTCTTAATCTGCGTTGTTTACCCTAGCATGTGTCCACTTCCTGTTGCCTTTTCCCCGCAATGTTCATAACTTCAGTAGGAGCTATTCGTAATCCCGTCGATCATCTGCAAAACGTAAACCATCCACGACGACTAAATGAATTGACCTCTATACTTCAGGTTTCTCATCATGTATGTCTGCTTACAAGGGAAGAGTATTCTTGGTGCATCTACACCAGGATGCCCGTAAGCGCCCGAACCGTGATTGCAAACACGATAGCGATCATGAACATGCTTCTCGTGATCCGCACTAAACAAATAAATCATCAGTAGGTAACTGAAACTGCTTCTCGGTGCCATGTGATTGGCATAAACAATTCAACCGGTTCTACGTTGTCACTGAACTTACGGATCGTATTAGAAAAAAGTTGTGAGTGAAGTACACTTTGCTGAGCTTGTTGATCTGCTCAGAAGTAGCGTGTTTAAAAAGAAACATGTTAATAATTATGACAGCAGCCCATGTCAATTCAGCTGTATTTGTGGTGAAATTGCAGCGATGAATTCGGATATGATACTTAGGTGTAGGGTAGGTGACGACTCACCTCGGCATCCCATGAAAAATGGCACCGACGTTCAGGAGATTGCATATGCCATTGAGTGTTAAGTGCCGTAGCGGCTGGTTATGCTCCTTCATAAGATAACATTTTATCACTTAAATGTATTCCGTTAAATGGCGAGTGCATTATTCTGCCTGAGCCGTTTGATGTGAAATGAAAGTGGTACTACATAGCAGCTTGATATGGTAGAAATAATTCAATGTTAATTACAATTGCGTAGATCAGCTTTGAAATTTTCCTTATTTATTTTTGTTAGGTTCGAAGTTAGGAACGTTTTTCTTTTTCATAGCCTCGTTTTTGGTTATTGAAGCAGACATCGTGTGTCATCGGAGTCTAATATCCTCGGTCACTGTGAACGATGGTTTCGTAATAAAATATTGTTATACTGATATGCTGTATATGCATTCTCAGCTCGAATGAATCTGCTACATACTTAACCTGTCGACATGTAAAAAAGATTTGAAATACCACTGTACCCAAGCGGTATTTGTGACCAGTTGCCGTTTACTCGGTAAACAAATTTGTATCTGAAACATTCAGAAATGCACCATCCTTGCTGTCCCATTTCGAAGGTCACAGCCAAGTGCCTTTTTCAGTTACGTTACCTTCGATAGGCGATGTCATTAGATAAGCACCTAGTAATTTTCTGAACACCATGGAGTGTGTATTACCGGCTATACAAAAAAATACACACCGGTGATTAGCTTTAAAGTTTAAAGTCGTAAAAGGATTGTACCTACACAACTAAACGTAATATTTTATATAAGCAAAACATCCCAACCGTTTGCCGACTTACCGGGAAAATGCCCACTCGCAAATGGCAAGACATTCCTGGCGACCTCTGGACCACTTGAAGTTTATCGCCGGTATTCGTTGGTGAATTTTAACAGTGGGTATATATGTCATTCGCAATTTCCGACGTTTTTCCTGCGACCTCCAGGAACGTACTGTCGCTCCCGAAGAAGGATCTGTCTTTAGTAACTGAAACGTATTCCCCGCGTCTCTGTGCACATTATAAACGGGGGTGCACCCTTTCTTCCCCCTTATATTCCCCGTCAGCAAGCGACAGACACCCTACTGGGAATGGAAAACAGGTTTATAGATTGTAGAACAAAATCGAGCCATGCTTGTGTTGGTGCCACTACCATTCATTTAGGTTTAGGCATGTTTTCGAATTTAAACTTTTATAGTCGCTTATAAACTTGATATTCAGAAGTTCATTGTCCTATAACACTCCTCATTGTTTATTCAAGTTGTGTTCTATTATTTTATTATGTTCACCTCTAATGCTTGTTTAATGTTAAGGTCTATGACTTCACCTGTTCCCTCAAACGACCAACACATGAATCATAGCCAGGGCCGCAGGATTCGGCTACAGCGATGCAATCGGACCTAATGAAGCCTCCAATTCTTCTCTAGCGATCGTGAGATCGGATAAGCACCTTCGCGACTGCAACGTCATTATTTGACCCAAGAGCGTTTTGTTATCAGGAGAATAAGCGGGCAGTCCACGCGCGACGTCTAGAGCTGGTTTTGCACGCATGAAAAAATATTAGAAAATATTCGATCGAAGGTGGCATTGACCAAGTCGTAACCATTGAGAACGCACCTGGTCAACGCAGCGCTTTTCCAGAGATTGGCAATTGACTAGGTTTTGTTTTCCTGTGGCCAAATGGGCACGCATGAAAACTTTAGTAGGTAGATTTTACTCTTGCTCAGATATGTGGTTCAATTGGAGGTGACGCCAAAGCGAAGCGAAGAAAGAAACAAAGGCACCCAGAAGTTCCAAGCGCTTAATTCAAAAGAGCAGTTGGACCATAGGCATTAGGTTTAGATCAGTGCGGTTTCTTGCTAAAATGGTTTTATCAACTACGCACGAGGTGAAGGGCTCGATGATGAAGCACTTCGATTCATGTTTTTCCCGATGAAAGCGATACGCTCAAATTGTCCATGCGCAGCAGCTCTCGGTGGCCTTTACAGATCCGTGGTTGCGATAAATGGAGTCGCTGCAAGCACCCCACAATTGCGTACTTCACTGTCATTTGTGCGTCGGTGCCGAAAAACCATGAACACACGCAATATATATTGAACTTTGCTAGCGATACGCTCTGCGCGGGCGTACAACTACACCTTACGCCAATAGGACTGGACGATCCCAGTGATTGCCAGGACAAATCACTTTGCCAATCCCAGAAAACTGCGGGTGAATTGGCAATGTGTCAGGCTATGAAATTGTGACTTGAAATAGGCGCATTTCGTGAGTGTCCTCCGTCCTCCTCATTATTTCGTGCTGTTTGAAAGTTATAAACTATCTGCCATGGCCAACTTATGAACACCTCATTCGGTGCATTGGAAATTTCGCAAATATATTAGCAAAGTTTAATAAATCAACAAGAGCTCACTGTTCGTTTATTTAGACTACAAGTTGGATTCCTTTATCCCAACAAATAAAAAACAACTTGTTTGAAAATGTGTGGATTAGAGGCGACTTTAAGAGCGAACCCTAGCACTAATAATGTTGGCTCATGGTGATCAAAGCTCAACAGAAACAAAAGATTCAAACATTATATTCAAGCGGTCTCAGCGCGAAAGAATAAGTACCAGGGTTTCGTTCCAGTTTCTCTTTCGTCCTTACAAAAGTTCCGTCCCGGTTCATGTACGGAACGAAGAACATAATGATTCGTAATCGTTTATAACGGTCCGTGTTTGCGCGCATGGAAACTGAAGATTGATGAAATCATGTAAAAAATTTAGAATTATAAAATTATGGTAAAAGCAGCAGGCGATGTTTATTGCTTTTGTAAAATAGTGCATTAAATAGCTAAACTGCACGGAAAATATTTAAGGACACCTAACCACTCCTTGTCGTAGAACTCTTGATCGCACAGGAGCAAATGACGCTCCAAGTTTCCACCCTGGTCACCAGGAACGACATACTGCAGTCCTTTACCTGGTACCGAAACTTGATTGAGACACTGTCAAGGAAGGAAAATGTTTGCGAAGTATTTGTTTTGGAACGACCCGTTGTAGCGAAGTATACAATTCCTTCGTGCGCATGCTCCGGGAATCCAAAACACCAGCGTCAAAAAAAAAAAAACAAGATGTATTAAGGACACATTGAGGCTATTCCAAATTGTGTTGTGTGCTTTGTTAGTAACTAGCATACTTGCATACTTGTGACATTATCGTTACAAGTTTAAAACTCTGTCTCGTACGGCACGCTAAAACTCCGGAACACTTTTTCTGTTTGTTTAATCATAAAACAGATTATGTCAGAAAGGGTATTAACAGATCAACATCAGTAACTTCAGCTCCCCACGTATGCATCCAGAGGAAGAGATATCAGCAAAAAAAAATTGGAAAATATTCGTGGCGCGCACCCGAATTGCAAGCGTCTTTTTCTAAAATCTATTAAAGATAGCAATGCCCTGACCGACACTGTTCTCTATGCCCCTATGAAATGTTTTCCGCCGCGCTGTGGCAGCACGTGCGTACACGCGCAACTTCACTTGCAGCTCTTTTCATTGTGTGTGCCGCTGTAATCTGCTGCTTTTTATGCTATTCGGTGCACTGCTGTAATCATGCTAAGTAGCGTAGTTGTTCGTGTTTCTTAGTCTAGCGTTATTAAGAATGTTCCTGTTTACTCATGTTTACCACAGTCCTAAAACATTGCCGTAGTAGGAACGCAGCTGTGTTGATAAGTAAATAAATAAATAAATAAATAAATAAATAAATAAATAAATAAATAAATAAATAAATAAATAAATCCGCAGCCCACGGCTGGTCTCCGTTTCCCATAAATCTATGTCCGATAAAAGAGTCTATAAACAGCTGGAAATGTAAAACCATGACACATCTGTATATTTATTGCGTTATGATATCAAGCGGTTTATTCCACATTCAGTCGTTTGGAAAACAGAGAGCGCTTTGGGCACACTTTTAGCACGTTGTATATGACACAATTGACTCCTGAAAACCCAGCTGCCGATTTACATTTTAAGCGCGCCCAGACAGGCTTCTTGTATACGGAATTCGCTTACTTTTAGACTGCTGCAACTTACAGAACTGCTTCTCGAAATCGTTTCACAGCTTTCCATTGCAGCCCGACGAAACCAAGGCATTGCTTCGGAGGAGATGCATATATTTCAAACCCACACGAGCTGCAGTGTGTTTCCAAACCAGTGGTGTGTCGTGCTTACTTACGCGAAAGGCACCCACACGCAAGTGGCACGTCATTTCGCCTTGATATCATTCACCTTGAAAACGTCCAAGGCACCGACCCATAGCGCATGAACGGAACCCAGAGCTGTTGTATACCGCTAGTTGGAATCTTCCTTCGCGTAACATATCATTCTTACATGGAAAAATGGTTTCAGTTAGAAGCAATCATTATTTTTGAAGATTTTGCAATAAAGCGGTTGATGGTAATGGATAAGGTTTCATGCAGTTCAATTTCAAAATAGAGTGAAGCTTTATTTGCTTGGCTAAAAGGCGCCCTTTGAAGATAAATGACTAGTGCGTATAATGTAACGCATTACCGATTAAACTGACTAAACATACTACCATATATAGAGTGGAACTTCCGACTAATGCGCTTCCCCCTCTAATGCGCCCTTGTTCACAGAAAGCGAACGCACACATGAACTGTCGGAAGACGGCAGGAATTGCACTTTGACATCGCGACTCCCTACAGTGCATACTACGACTGCGACGCAGATGGTTGATAAATTACTGCTTCTCTTCCCCACCATATTGATCGCTACACAAAAAGACTAGTGCGCATTGTCAAACGGGATGCTCAGAAACGCCGGCTGATATTTTCACTAGGGAATTTCATACTTAAAACACATCTTGAAAAATATTGTATCCCACATGGAAAACCGCACAACAAATGTGGCGTTCTCGTCGCAAGTACGCCTCGAAGTACGTTTTCACGCTTTATATTAGGGTACTTTTTTCTTGTTTATATTGAGTACGTTTATTTTTAGTTGTCGTTGGTTTTAAATTGAAAGCTTTCGAAATATTTCTACCGTGTAGTTAGCTTGTGCAGTGGAAGGTGATAGCAGACAGAAGCGGGCGTTTTAAACACAGCGGCTGTTCGTGGCAGCGTCATTCGGTGGCTTTCAAGGTTGCATAAATATGTGTTTGACTCGTGACACCACACTAACAAAATGCAATGAAAATACGACAAATACACACTGGAAAGCATTTTTATCAAGCCGCCTGTCAAGCCGTTAAAACCAAAAGAAGCCGCCATTAAAATCTAACACACAAATGACGGTTTCTGTTTTTGTGGCGATTCTTTGGGTTGAGACGTGGAGCTCGTCATTGATTCGCACCTGTATTGTGTTATCTCCTGTAAGGTTGTTATTTATCATCCGAGGACTGTCGGGGTAGGAGGACGAGAAGGAATACTCTGTAATAAAATTAACCCACTCAGCAAACTGGTTTATTTTACTTCCGGGGTGACTTCATAAAACTTTAATGTTATCACTTCCTCATCAACCAAACCATCACAACAATTAACAATACTAGGTTTAACAATATATCGGATCTACAATGGATAGACCGCGGCAACCGTGGAGCTGTTGCATAATTTCTATGGCAACTGACTAGTTGACAAGCGTGTCACTTGATCATTTGAAATCGGTTAATCAATCAAATTATTACATGTTTGCTTTGAACTAGTTCTTAGTAGTTTCTTTTGGTATTTAATGCAGTTCTAATTTTGGTTGGAAAACACTCTCCAAACGCCTTTATTTTTGCTGCAGACACTTTCCCGTAATAAAATAATACCAAATAACTTTCTTCAAAACTGATGATTGGCTGATCATCTGACTTCGTGTTTTCCTAAAGCCATCTGGATAAAGAGATGTCCTCCTTAGTTAAGGCAGCCACATACTTTTGCTCTTTGGGTGGCGCACTAAATAAGACTTCGGTGGTCGTCTATGTCCAAGTTGGTCAGCCGCATTGCTACTGCTCAGGAAGGGTGAGGGGGATGCGTTGGCAGATTATTGCGAGATGCTCGGCGGTGGCTGTTAAGTTCGGGCTCCTCATTTAATTAATGAAAGCTGCCGGCGGCTCATGTATCGGCGTTGCCTCCGCTTGTGGCTGCCATGCTAGGCTCCTTTCATGCAGCCGCAAGGGCGCGAAGTTGGGGGCCGCCGAGTGCATGCTTTGTGCTTCTTACTTTTCTGTGGCAACAGACGGGGGTGGTTAGGCTGAGTACCTTTGTTGCATTGGTATGCGGTCAGCTCGACCGGGCGGTCTGAGTGAACGGCGGATGGGTGCACAGTAGTGAAAACAGCTCCGGCGCGGGGTTCCCACTCAGACAGCGCGCATGCCCCTATTATGGCTTGCCGACATTGTGAAGTGGCTCAGTCGTTCGTCAAGGTGGACGAGCTGACGAGAAGTGAAAATATGCCGTCTCTTAGTGTCGACAAGGCCCGCGGCGTAGTCTTTGAGGATTTTCGTAGCCGGCGTAGGTGCTGTTCGTTTATGGGTTATTCGCCTGGAGAATGCCCGCCTACGTTTGGAGCAGCTCTTCCCACCACTCACGCGGCGGGAAGCGGCGTCCTTTAGTTCGGGGAAGGGATTAGCCACTACTCCCTCATTGTGCCGGCGCGCGGGCGGACAAGTGCGAGATGGAAAGGCGAGGACACTGTAAGATGTTAGCCGCGCGAAGACCACTCTAAGCGTTCGGCTTTGGCTTTGAGCAGTGCCGCCCGCTTAACAGAGAAAACAAAAGTTTGTTGTATTCGAAAGACTAGGTGTTTCATAGTACCCCAAGCGCTTTCCCGGAAGCAAATGATGCTTTATTCACTGAGAAATAAGGCAATTTAAGCCAAAATTTTAAATCTCCCGCTAAATTGCACATTTTGTGACGTGAACAATGGCGTCATACGCGCCGGTCCATGAAACAGATGCTTAGTATGTCGACTCTATATACCACCCACTCGCGGGAGTCAGACCGGAACCGGAACTCGTACCGAAACCGAGACGGCGGCCATTTTCAAAATACTAGTAAAACCTAGTGCACCCGCAGCCCTAGTCATGGAATCACCTGATCCGGACAACAAAGCTCTCGCCGAGGAGCTCGGGCTTGCATTTAACAACCTCACACCACTTGAACGCTCAACGCTTCCAAGTGCACGAGCGGCAGGAGTTGTGGGATACACGGATGGACCGAAAGCGACCATTCCGCGATACTCACAACAGACGAACGCCAAGCCGTCGGCACCGCTGCCTCGTCAGCCCCGTCGCGACGGACGAATACAGACTGGTACGTATGTACCGTATTTTTATTACGGTTAATAACACTTCAATTTCAGTAGCAGTATCGCTTATGCCAGTTGGCCGGTGTCGTGTATGGAAAGCCGTTCGCGGGAGCTCTCTGCTCCGACCATAAAGATACGAGCGTCAATGCGCGGTGTGTACGGTATTTTTTCCAAGCTCAGAGCGCTTTGACGGCGATTTGACGAAGTCGGCAACTAGCGCCAGCATGTTCCAGGAGTGAGCTAACGTAAGGTCCCTGGCGTAATCACTTCGTCGGAAATAAAACGAGCACACTCGTACTTCCTTTAGCTCTCTTTCTCTTCCATTTGCAAAGTTCATAAAACGTAGTGACTTGCTTCGCCGATATTCGTCGTTGGGCATCACATGAAAGATCTCTTCACCGGCGGGGATGTCGCACTCCCTCGACGATTTGCCCGTACTACATGGGCATTTCCGGACGCATGCAATGAAATTTCGTTGTAAAGTACTCAGAACAAACTGAAAGTTTTCAGTGGTTGTAAACAGGAAACGAGTCGTAACGACAGCAGCAAGCCAACACCATTTCGTAACTTCTGCGACGACTGGCACTATTCGTCGCTGCTTGCGCTTGCTGTTCCTTACTCCCCTCGTTTCTATTTTTTACCTTTGCTGGTTGGCGATATGACGGCCACCTCCTGTCAAGGGAATTAAATACCAAGCAAGGTCGCGGCTAGTGCGTGCTGGAACGGTTGTTTTGGCCCCGAAGAGCCTCGAACCCGAAAATTCGTCTGCGCGACGGCGAGATGTCGAGCTCAGCCGGTAGGTAGTTTCGTACGCATTGGCGTACATATTTGCGCGTTTGTTCGGAACTTCAACCGTTTACCGCCACCGTTCTTATTGTCTGTAAAAAGGAATGTGCAGGATGTTCAATGGTCATATAGCTTCGTATTGCAAACCGTAAGCCCTGCCTAACTTGCGTTTGCTTTTGCCGACCTCCGCCAATCGCAGAACATTTTAGTGGGACTCCATAGGTTCTGTTGCGGGAAACGAGCCGGTGGGTCGCATGGTAATTCCCTTTATTCCTAATTATCCAGCTTATTCGAGCGAAGTTTGCGTTAAAAGTGGTGTCAGTATGATTCTAACGAGGCAATCTTTCGAATGAACCAAACTTGTGTTTTCTCTTCATGGCTCCTTTAACGTAATGTTTCGACCACTCCGCACGGTCAGTTACTTTGAATGCAAGAGGTCTTGTATTTGCTTGTCGGTTGCAATAACGTGCGCGGGAAACACACTATGACTGCATGAGAGAGAGTGTTGGGTCATGTGACCGCAGGTGGGGACATGTTTAGGATTGGTGTGTTATTATGGCCAATCCGTTGTCCATATGAATCATGCTGAAAAGGGTTTTCGCTCTTTCTTGAACGCCCCTTTCTGGAGGCGTGGTTTTTGGGATCAAAACCGGAGTGTCCGGTTTTGTCCGGAGGTTGGTTCGGTCGGTCGGTCGATCGAGGGGATCTAGTTCAGTATAGATCTTGGCCGAACAGGATGCTTCGGGCAGAGTGACAATGTAACCGCCATTCTGTCCTGATGTAAATACTTGGAGTAATGTAAATAGTGTCAATAAACCTAATATCCAGCAAGAAAGGCATTCCTTATCCCTCACCTTCTGCAAGCACCGGACGTCGGTCATCATAGCGAGTCGAGATCGTCCTCTCGGCTGGAGCATCAAAAGAACCTCATTATTTCTTCTTCACTATTCACCAACAAGGTGGAGAGGCGAAATCTAACTGTGGCTCTAATGCTGCACTCACAACAGCCGTATGTAAACCTGAACGTGGATAAGTATGACAGGTTGGTATATTTTAAGCATGCCGGCTCGCCAAGATGGCAGTCTAAACAGTGGAAAAAATAGGTTAAGAATCGGAGGACCTGCGCAAGCCTGAAGTGATATTTGAACTGAAAAACGCTTATCACTAGAGACCAGAACTTTAGGCAAATCTCTATTTATCCTTTGAGTCTATTTCAAGCTTATTTAACATATAAAAGCATGAACTAAGGGAACGGTGAGCCTTTTAAGCAATAGTTGATTGTGCCTATAAGTGCCTATTTTGACTGCATGGACTTTTTAGCGCCTATTCTGATTATATGGACGTATATTGGCTTTTTAGGGCCTAAATGCCTTTTTTTGTGTGATATATGCCTGTTCTTGGTTTTTCAAGTTGATGTTCTGCAAGGGCTGATCTCGCATTAGAAGGCCGCAATTGGGCGTTTGTCTCACGCCGTTCGCGAAAAAAATCCTCGAGCCATGCCACCCACTCCGAGAAACGCAAACCGCGCTCGAGCCTCCGCTACCTCGGCCTCGCCACATCAGCCAAGCCGCCAGAGGCCCATGCGCAGTGACACCGCAGCCACCCTCACCGACGTCACCCCTGTCCGCACAAACTGTTTCGTTCTATGTCCATTCCGACGTGCTCTGTCCGCTGACCAATGACAAAACCTTCTGCCGATGAGCCCTATCCATTGCTAACGCAGTAAAAAAACGAGCAAATAAAATTTAACGGGACACAGCCGCGCACATGCCCCTCATGGTCAAAGACGCCTCCTAGGGAAACTACGTGCACTTATAACACATCAATGTTTTAAGGTGGCACCACAAACCCGTGCACAGTCATCCTCGAATGACGGATACAACTCCAGGCTGCAACATGCAGCACGTGTGGAACGAAGAAGGAACGAGAAATGGCGCGTATAGGAATGAGAATCTCGGGAATAAGTACTCTGGTCGTGAGCGCCGCCATTTGCCGTGCCGGACAGCGCTCAAGGGCATTTGGAAACCTAGAAATGAGGAAATTAGTTGCATAGAGTCTTGAGTGCTGTCTAATAATAATAACCGGTATTTAGTGCACAGTTACGGAATGGTGTTATTCTCGCAGCGTCGCTAGTCTGCTGTTTCTGCAGAACAGAATAGGTCAGTAATATGTACGGAATTATGGCACTTCTCTGTATTATCCATGGATTCAACGGTGTTGTGAAGAGCTAAGGAAGTCCTTCTGCTCCATCAACTAATCAATACCGGCAGTTAGGATCTTTTTTCGTGGCGCAGTTGCGTCTTCAAGCAGCAGTTACCGATTGTGCCTCTTCCACCAGAGTCCATTGTTACCCCTTAAAAAAACTCGGCTAAGGGCGGATAACTACTGCAAAAACACTCGACAGTGATATTAACCGCTTTGAAGTCGGCAAAAGCGCTCCGGCTCACATTATTTACACCCCGCTTCGCTTGAGCCTGATTTGCCGCATTCGTGTGCTTATTTCCCACTCTAAGAAGAAAGCAGTTCCTCAGATGAAAGTTTGGGCGCCTTTCTAAGACAGAATGCTGATCTCATTTCGAAGGTAGAGGACAAATCCGACAGCATCAACGAAGGCCAATCTTGTCTGACATTCTGCCAAAATTTCTGGATTTCCTGTTCCAATGAATTGGCGGGGGTTTCTGGAGCAAAGCATTCTCATATTCCAAATAAAATCAGGCCGATGGAGTATCCTGAAGTACAAGCACGCTCCACCAACTTCAGTAAACGTTGAGTATTTTTCTGCACAGAATTATCGACTGAAAGAAAACAACTTTAAGAAGCAAATCATAAAATGGGCCTTGTTTGTCACCGGCTTTTACGTCTTTTTTTGTTGTGGAATCACCATGCATTTTACGGATATCTGTTAAAATAACAACTCCTGTGTGGCTTGTTTTCATGATGAAAATAAAAAGACTTTCCGAAAGCACAATACTTGTCCGCTGTTTCCACTGCAAATCAAAATTTTGTCGTAAAATACGCTGCTGAAGTGAATGGGAATTGAGCTTATAAGGGCATAAACGACTGTATTTCGTGCCTATATATGCCTAATGGCACTTCTCAGTGTCTGTTACTGGTGCCTGAACCTTGATTTTTCTTGCCTGAAGTACCGGCCTCTACTTATCATCACGCCTCTGTTAATCGAAAGCAGCTGATCTGTGCATTTAGGGGGCTCTGATGAAATTGATTAGATATAAAATAGAGTGAAGATACAAGAACAGCTTAGGCTTCTGGGTGCTCTGCAGGAGGAATATTATATGCTTCCGAGGCCATGAACGAAGGAAAGATCTTATAGTAGATTCAAGGTCACAAAGAGATGGTCGGGAATTTTTCATAATTGTACGGCATCAACGATAGCGTCGTGGCCTTTGCGATGAAGGTAAATACGACCTACAACTCAAAATTAGTACAGCAACAGAAGCCAGCAGTTGACAGTTTCTACGAGCAGGCGGAATTCGGAAATTAGCATTTTGAAATAACCACTCAGCGCATGACATTGACTGGAGATTCTATTAACTCAAAAAAATCTGACGGGAGCACGTAGGTGATATGCAGTGACAAGCATAGAAAACACTACAGCGAAAAGACGAGGTGATACACTGGTTGTAGTAGAAGAGAGGAATAACGTTGTGTGATACACTGGCGTTATTAGCAGAGAGGAATGACCTGGTGTAGTATAAAATTCTTCGGCAAGTGAAGCAGCACGAAGTGGACAAATCTGCGAACGAAAATCTGCCTCTGTGAGGCCGTGGTACAACAAAATCCAAGGGTCTTTCATCGCAAGCATGCTACAACGCATTGCTAAGGCCTATCACCACAACCTATAGTGACTTCGGAAGCTGATAAACTGTTCTGTTCAAACGGGTATCCAAAAAGACAGCGGTAAAAGCGACTTATACTGCTAAACGGAGTTCATGTTCGGACAGACAACAGACATCAGTGATCTGCAAAAGCTGATCGAGAAATCAGTCTTGTGCTACGTGTGAAATAATAATTGAGCACCGGCCCCAGTTGGCTGTGAAAGAAGAGAACAAACTTTGTCTGAAAACGAAGACGCACCTGGACTCCCGCGTCTTTTGGGGGGTTGTTTATTTAGGGTAATACTGAGCAAACTAGCAAAACCAACTCCGCGGTGGGAACACCGATAGCTAATGCCCCTTTCTCCGCGTGAAAAATCCGTACATGGCGGGCGCACTATTGTGCGCAACGTCAGAGTGCCATTTTTTAGTACTTAAGGGAAAACTGTCTATAACAAAGGCTTTATATTTAAAGTACCGACTCGTGTCGTTACCACAAAAACTCAGCCCGCAATACTTTCAGTGGATGAGGGCACCCTGTCCGCAAAACGGCCCAGTTCGTCTCATAAGCACACCGTAGAAATGTTTTTTGCTTGTTTTATGTTGGGCTGCTATACCCAACAAATACTGACGCTTGTTCTTAAAACAATCGCGCGCTTAATTTTTTTATGTGCGTAGAGGTGCACAGCATAAGTTCACCGGGCCATGTGTAGTCACCAAGTTACAGAGAGATCCCTCCAAATAACGCCTAAATATGGCAAATTGTTTTGAGGTGATATTTAATGCATGAAGTCGCTCCGAATACGCAATTTCCTTCCTGGCAAATTGTGAGCTATTTTTCGAGAAAAAAAGGTAAATAGTCAAGAAAAAAGGGCAGCATCTCCACTCTGCGGATGATGGTGAGGGTGCGGTGTACGGGGAATAGACATGACATCCAAGTGGCGCCCCGAGTGAAATCTGATTTGCGCCCTGACCGCCATTAACGATTTGAGCCATGGGATGCACCTTGATTGTTCCCTAAATGAAACTGCAACGCACGGCTCGAATCGAATCGCTTGATTTTCTCTTGATGGTGGTGCGCGCACGGATGGACGCGGACGGGCATTGCGACATCCTAAGGTATACTCCGCACCGTTTCAGGCGAGGGAGTAAGCCGTTTGACTCTCGGGTACTGACTCACGGTCGTAGCCTAAAGGGTACCACGACTGACACTAACTCTGCCTGGTCTACCATACACAGGCTCGAATCCTGCCGGTGGCTGTGTGTTTTTTCGTGACTGCACATGCTATGCGCACGGACGCGGACGGACATTGTGCGGTCCTAAGGTACTCCGCACCTAAAAAGAAGCATCCTAACTATTGCTTATCCGTGCTGTAAAATCCATTCCAGTCCAATAGAATTCCATTTGTTCAAATATCACAGTCATCCCCAAGCATATGGTGCATTGTAGCAACCGCGGCGTCCTCAACGACATTTAACGTGTAGACTTTACCAAACAACGAAGGTGCATGTAGCAGGGCCGAACCATTTTATGCTGTGTGGATGCAAACGGTGCCCCCATGTATCAGCGTAGCCTGCGCAGACAGTGGAGTGTATCAAGGAATCTTCAGCACCCTCAGCAAGGTTTAGGCCTGCTAAAAACCCCACCATGTCTTTCTTGTACTGCGAAGAACGTGTTTTTTAAAGCGAAGCTATAGTGTCGTCACTGATGCCGTCGTACGCCAATACGCACTGCAAGGAAAGCAAATTTTTCTTAAGAAAATGATGAATGATTGATTGATTGTAGGTGCTTAACGCGCCGACGAAACGCAGGCGATGAAGCGCGCCGTAGTGGAGGGCTCCTGATTAATTTTGACCACCTGGGGATCCTTAACGTGCGCCGAAATCTTGTACACACGGGCGTTTTTGCTTTTCCCCTCCATCAGAAAGCGGCCGCAGGGGCCGGGAATCGAATCCGCGTCCTCGAGCTCAGCAGCTGAAACGCCTTATCCACTGAGCCACCGCGGCGGGTGAAAATGATGAATGATCGTGAGTGAAGTGAAAGAAGAAAACGCTTCTCGTGGCCGGAACCAGAACTGGGTCGCTCGATTTATGAAGCTGGCGTGTATCCGATCGCTCCATTTCGACAAAGTCGATGCGAATGCCAAGCAGCAGGTACCGCTTTCCGCCGTACACCCCAAAATCAAGCGTTAGGCCTACTGAGTGCAGACCCGAGAGTCTGGGGGTATTCTAGAAAAGTCGTGCGTACCTCCAGAGTAGCACATACTCGCAGTGCAGGATTGACCAAACGAAGAATTCATCCCGAGAAAGCTTCGCGTTCAACCATCGTCATCGTTAGGCGGATGTGTGCATGCTTTTTTTAAGATCACGAGGTTCGTAGTTCAAAACCGCCCAAGCCAATCAAATTTCCTTTTCCGGCTTTCGAGGTTGTAGGCGAAGTTAATACGATATCAAAGCAAGATCAGCATCCGTTGTGTAGTAGTCACGAGGAGGCAGTGGCTAAGCCGTCGCGTCTTTGTGCACAAGGATGGGAGCTGAAATCCAGTTCAGGGAGGCTAATTTATGGAAGGCGGAAAAGCAAGGAAAACTTTCGTGTTGAGATTTTGCTGCAACTCAAAGATGTCCAGGGGGATCAAGGTAATCTGTAGGCCCCATCCAAACACCCTCACAGTCAAAGTGCAGCGGCAGCGTCTCCCTTCCTACAGAAAATGCTCCGTTGTGTATCCAGGAAAGACCTATTAACCGACCACTGGTGGCATGCGTATTTTCATTGTGGTAACATCGAGACATTTTGCTTCGCAATTGGAAAAAGTGTACTGCTTGCCCCTCGACGTGCTCACTCAGAACCGCGAGAGTAAAAATATCAAAATTATTTTCGTGAGATGACCTTCTAGAGCTCGACGAATTTACGCACGTGGGATTTGCGCTGAGCCTTGCTTCTATGCGAAATTTTCCAACGCACAAAAGAACCTCGTCGTGGGCGAGATGACTGCTTGCACTGACCCAAGATATTGGGTTGAATTTGGCTGGCTGGAAGAAACAGCTGAGCAGTATCACATTATAGTAAGCTAATGGGTTGCGTATTTTGGTTTACCTCACTGACAACCTACAAAGCGAAGCCATCTTTGGCGTAATATGTGGGCTTCATCCCCGCACACCAACAACGGTAGTTCACTGGCGCGGCCGGGCATACATTTTTTTTACTTTGGCAGGGAAACGAACACTCCCGCGTACAGAGAATGCGACGCACGTTCAATGTGTCAAGGTTGTCTACAATTATCAGTATCGCTCCACCATAGTGAGCCTCATAACCCTAGTTGTACATTCTACGCGTGAAGACCTGAAGTTCGATCCTTTTTTTTGATGAAAAACCCGCACAACTAGAATGGCTGGTAATATCTGCATTCCTTCTCTGGCGTCCAATTCCCGCAACAAATATCAATCAACATCAGTCCTATAGAACATAGCCAAATATGAACAAAGTATTTTTTGCTGGCTGTAGGTCACGTATTACTCCAACACAGCAACACCGATGCAAAGAAGCCCAATGAAATCAATACGTTAGGGGTGTAAAAGTAGTATATAACTTTACCTTGTCGATAGATCTCGTTTTCACCAACCTGCTTCGGAAAAGAGTCCTTCTACGGGAGTGCTTTCCATGGCGAAGAGTAACGTTCAGAGGAAACCTCAAACACATTTTATGGGGTACCGGAAGACCCGACCGAGAGTACAAGTGTTTCTCATACCAACACCAAATATGCTGTGGGAGCGTTATCTCTCTTTGTGGCTCGCAAACTACGTCATAAACACGGGGCCGTTGGGCCAACTACGTCACAAACATGGGGCCATTGTACGTATTGCCGTGGGACTCCACATTTCCTTTCCATTTGTGGCTTGGCGCCTGGCGACCATAGTTTCTATAACGCTTTGCACTACAAGCTCGTAAGAGTTTTCTTCTGTATTTCACGCAGACGGTTTACCCTATCCATGGACTGCTTCGGTGTAAAAACAATGCGTTAATGACGGTACCAAAAATGGGATATAAAAGAAAACAGTAAAACAGAGCAACTCTTGCACTGTTCCAAATACACAAAAAAACTAGTCATAAAAGATCGAGCAAGATCGGAACAACAGCCGGAAAATTCAATTTATTTGAGAAAAGCTCAACTATATTCTTCCTGAGACCCGCGAGAGGGCAGCGCACTATCGTGAAAGGGAAAGTAGTTGCATTTAAGCGGCAGGGAAGGCAGTCTTTCAACGAGAGGACATTTCCACTAGAAATAGGGTATACACAGGCCCCTTTTTAACCATGCTCATTCTATGCAGGCAGGGGTATGGGGCAGTAAAACTTATTTTGCCTCCCTACCTGAACGGTTTAAGGCGTTTAATGAACATAAAACATACAGTCTACTTACAGCCTAATGATGTGGCTAGTTATTTGCTTGTTATGCCAAGCCGATGTCCTCTTACATTTCATTCTCATTTCGTATTTTCCCCAGTGCGAGCAGCCTTGCCAACATTTCTCTGTTACGCCCCATCCACTGTTTAGTACGTTTTATTATGTAACAGAACCCTACCCGGTGACCGAAATATCCACCACTCCCTGCACGTAATCCTGAATAGATAAA
Organism: Haemaphysalis longicornis; assembly: GCA_013339765.2. Classification (NCBI taxonomy): domain Eukaryota; kingdom Metazoa; phylum Arthropoda; class Arachnida; order Ixodida; family Ixodidae; genus Haemaphysalis; species Haemaphysalis longicornis. The sequence continues at coordinate 84,932,706 of CM023456.1, forward strand.
TGTGCAATAAAATGCCTGCCCACTCTGTCATCAGATGGAAACATTCAAAACGTGATTAAGAAGCACTTGTCTTGGTTTCTCCATTTGTTGCGTACTTCTACGTAAGGCAATGTACCGATGAGTCAGCAGCTCTAAAACGAAGGCTATTCCACTCGATGCGCATAAAGCGCCGTAGAGGTAGAGAATGGAGGCTATGTCTCTCAGTTTGAGGTCTTGCTCTTCTTCGATGACCACGCACCGGTCCAGGGAAGGCATGGTCGTCACTTGCACATGCTCCGCAATGCCGCTCTCCCGCAGAACCTCCACCCTGTCAATAGATGCAATGTCCAAAAGCACTCCTAAATACCCAGGGGAGTCACCCGTGGAATACTCTATCTGCTGTTAACATTCGAAAACCGTAGGGTGTGTCATGCTACACTCCATGCACAAAGCACAGCGTCAGACGATATCAGGACATGGTGACATCTAAAATGAAAAAAAAAGCTTCTCAGCTGAAATCCAGAAACGGTAAATCACAATGGCGGACTAGATGAATTCCAAAACTCTTACATAGCACTATGGTCCACATCATGGCCAACTTACTCCTACGGCGCCTAAAACTACTGTTGCTAGGTTGTACTTAGTATAAGGAATTCCACGCGGGACGCCTTATACCACCTTCTGGCCCATGTATGCTGAATATGCCCTGCTAAAATTGATGTACTACTCCGTGTAACATAAACTAACCACTGAACGAATTTTCAACAAATTGAAGGCTGAGGGGAACATTTCGATGCCCATTAATACAAACGATGAACGGGAGGTTGACTACACCAGCGTGAAAGACGGATAGGTGCGACATTGTTCATGGCACAGTGAGACCGATTTGTGGCTGAAAATAAATATTGGGAATGTGTGAGCATAGTAGCTTCAGCTAACGCAGGGAATATTGTCCTTAATCGAAGAAAAGCCAATGCACAAAGTGAAGCTTTGCTACTCAAGCTGTTACTGCTTCCAGGGATCTCCTTGTTGTACAGCAGTTCAATTCCACGGTATGGCAACATAGAAATATGAGAACAGACGCCATAAATGAAGTCTGTTGCTTTGGGGGTAGAGACCACGATAACACGGGAAGGCCCGAAAAGTTTTTGTTGCGTATTCCTAAGCACAGGGCGGCCTTTAGGCCTCTTAGAAGGGCACATGCAGAGAAAATGCAAGATTCTATCATGCGAAGGATTCCCTCATTAGAAAAAACTGTCACCCCTTTTAACGCGAACTTCACATCAAATACGCTACATAATTAGGGCATAAGAGAATGTCCATGCGACCCGCTAGCTCATTTCCCGCGCTAGAACGTATTATATTTCTCTTGTGAAGAAGGCATGGGCGGAACAGATGATACCATAATCACTACATACCTGGCGTTAGACAAGAAGGATCGCATCGTTTGAAATGACAGGTGATTCTTTCGCACTGCACCACGAAAGCAGACGTAAATGTGTATCGAGAATTTTAGCTTCACCAATCGGTAGCAATGACCACTACATCCATATTGTCTTATTTGTAAACAGCCAACTCGAAAAGCCAAATTTGTCCAAGAAGGACAGTGCAGTGTGTCAGTAAGCAAAACAAATACTAACGTTTTTTCAATGCCGTGCCGAAGATGCGGGTCCATATTTCGGTTCATGTATGACACAAACATCCAATTGTTTATGTACTGCGTTCCGAAGTAGTACTCTCCGACACGAGTTCTCTTGCAGAAGTTGGATGCCTGGCCCACAAAAAGACAAAAATACGTTTCATTCTGCCATTCGCCTCTCTTCAGTTCGCCACTTTCGATTAGCTTCTCGGTTTAAAGCACAACGTGAGGTATAGTATGCCGCAAATGTAATGAACATTTCGAATCGATAAAATGTAGTGCCGCGTGACTTCCTGTCCTCTTCGGTGAACTACGCAAATGACTTTACCTTAGCTGTAGATTTTGCCGTACTTCGTGAGGACTTATAATAACAGTCAACCCTGGCGATGAAGTAATCGCGTTAAGAAATTCGCCTTTTATTCACAGTTAGTTCTTTTCCTCCTGCATTGCTGAGTAAAGAGACCATACCAATTTTCAAGGAAGTACCGCTTTTAATGAAGTTACTTTTTGTCCTGGGGACTCATTAACAAAAACGGCATATTTTATTCTTAGTGCTCTGCAGACGTAAGCCCTGACCTCTTTCATCGTAGAATCAAACAAGAGACTCCGACTTAAGTGTATTTTAAATTAGCTATATTTCCACTCACAGGTAATCTTATCTTTCATTGGCCATCGAAAGAGGCATAAGGCGCGCCTACCTACGACAGCTCCATCAGCACATGGAAATCCCTGGAGCATAGTATTGGATGACCGATATGCAGCCTTGGGATGCTTCTTGAATCTGGGGTGCCATCATTGGCGACACTGAGGAAGCAAGCGCTGCCAAAGCAGTGCTTTTGTATGCGTGTATCGTGTGTACTGTAGTCGTCCTTCCGGTAAACTTAGTCACACCACTGTTTTTATATATCAGTCTTTAAACACTCCCATCGTGACATCGTTCGCTTCCACTCAAACGCACCATAAGACAGTACAGTCGCCGGTACAGATGCTACGTGAGCAGCCGTTTCATCCTCGCCTCCTTGCATTCTGCCTCAGGGGCGAAGCTCCGAGCAAGCAAAGCGATAAGAAAGGCGCAGCCGGCGCCGAGAGGAAGACACAGCTTGGGCGCCGGAGGCTGATTGTCAATGCGACGAAATGAATGACCTTGGAAGATGCAGCGTATTTGAAATTTCGCTCTAACAATTGCCCGGGGGAAACACGTCGCTTTCAGATGGTTCAGAAAGGCTCGTAGAAAGTAAGCTTGCCCTTTTTTTCCTCTTACGATATTAAAATAGGCACAAAAAAATGGATGTGGCTTAACTCAGTGATTCATGGGTGTGCGTGCGAGAGGTACGGTTAATGTCATTGTTTAGCTTGGTTCTCTGTATGGTTATGGCGCTTCTCGAGGCGTGCGGCTCGTTGTTCCTCCGTCTCCTTAGGGTCGCTGCATCCTCTCGGTTTTGTTCTGACGACGAATCCTGGCTTCTTTCAGTCTCTCCGGCTCACTTTCCATATCTCACGACAAATCCCGTCGATCCGACCCTTCTATATATACGACTTTTTCTTGTTATTTTTTATTTTTATTTCGTTCTTATTTTATTAACATTTTTTGCCGCGGCGAGCGGCCAAGCTAGCTGCGGCGATCAGGGAATCGCTAGGCTCCCTAGCTGCCGTATGTTCCCTAGGAACCGCTGCGAGCTAGGGAACCGCTCAGCTCACGGGGCGGCCACCGGCCAGAGCGAAACGGCGAGAATACGGCTATTGCAGCTCTCGCTACAAAAGAACAGAACTCCCGCTCCCGCTCTTCCGGGAAGAACAAGAAACAAGAACAACACGAAGAAACAAGAACAAGAAATCAATAAAATAAATAAACTGAAGACACAGAAATGGATGCCCGCTCTCTCAACATACGGCTTTTGAGCACCGGGAAGGGGGGGGGGGAATAAAACTGCATTGACAAACTCTCTTTCATTTGATGATGAGAGGAGCGAGGGGTGATGTGAACAGCGCGAAAGGTGAAAGAGCAAATCAGCAAAGGAGTTTCGTAGAAGGGGCACCCGACGACTATCGTCGTTTAATTACATTTTCAGTGGATAAGGCAGATACACGGCCAATTTTCGTGGCTCCCATAAGCTCGCCTTGCTTCACCAGGAATATAAAAGACGCTATCTCTCTTTTTTTGCAGAACTAAATACTCTTACCTCATATTGTGAAAGCAGCATCCCATGCAACATGATGGCTTTTTCTTCGGCAATCTCGATGAGCATTTCTTCCGAGTAGCGGAACAGGCCGTAGATGTCACTTCTGTCACGCCGAATCATTCTCCATATAGTGCGTTCAGCGACACCTTTGCTGGACTACGGGAGGTTTGAATAATATATAATTAGAAATGGATGTTGGCGATGTCAGAAGTACCGCATATAAAATACTATAACAGGAGGGGAATCTGCATAATAAGACAGGTATCTAGCTCGGTGGACAAAAAAATATAGATGTAAATAGACAGGTATAGCTATCTATATACTACAACCAGGGGATACACAGCATGATAAAACAATTATCTGTCTATATACGGACGACGGGCGCCGGACAGTCAGAAAGACGGACAGACGGACGGGCGAATTTATGGACGTACGGATGGATGGATGACGGTGGTTAAGTGGGCAGGTAGGAAGGTACGATGGTAGGTATGTCCGTAATGGCGGGGGGGCGGGGGCTTAAGTTGGAGAGCTGGTGGTTAGATTGGTATATGGGCAGGAGCGTGAGATAATATGTGGTTAGTTGTGCAGGCAGGTGGGTAGAGCCGACCAACTGATCGACCCTCCGAAACAGTGTCACTCTAAGCATGCGAAGTTTCATGTGCCGTGTAATAACACTGCATCCGTCTTTATAGAGAGATGTATGGAAGGGTTATGTCATTCAAGCCCACACTGTACGCACACCACCGACCACCCAGAAATGATGCGCCATATTTCATTCTGTCTAAAGAAAAATTTTCTGCTTCACCTCACTCTTGTAATAACCAGCTTGGCCGCTAACTACCTTAGCTTTGAGTTAGTGTATTGATCCGCTAAACAAAATATATGTGGCATACCATGTACCGTATTTCTACAGCTTGCGTTCAAGGGGCATGATTGTAACGAACACCTATTGTGTACAAGCTATACATCATTCTTTAAATCATGGTGCGCATTATATCATCAGCATTGTCCCCAAACACACATAGGCTAGAAGGCCGTCATCGGTAAATTAGGAATACGAAGATGTGACGTACATATTGTAGTAGGTCCGGCGAAAATGAGCCATATTTTTTTAGATCCGGTGGAAGACGATTTATGCATATCCGGGCCGTATTAAGAAAATCCCAAAGGCCTGAAAACTTTTCGGCAGCGTCGAGATCAGAAAAACGTGTTCTATGTCCCACACGTTTGATGGGCCCTGGCTAAAAAGACTGCGACGACAGCGGCAAAGGAACCACATCACCACCAGAAGAAACATGAAGGCGTAGGCCGACGAAACACCCTCTCAGAAAGTCTTAGTTTAGTGATGAGTCCGCTTTTGTAAACCAGCGCTCAAGAGCGCGATGCTATTCGTTGTATTGGCGGTGTGTGCTGTAAAATCACTCTCAAAGTCAATCAAAAACACCTTTGCAGCCTTCACATGAAGCAACTGTGTCTAGATATCCTGAGAGCACTAAAGTAACTATACAAAAGAGCAGTTCCCTACGATGAACGGGCCTATCGCATGCTGCCATTACATTCCTTTCAGGTGAGAAAATAAGGAGGAATATTTTATTTAGGCAGCTTAATATCGTGTCTAATAGCCCCATCTCACCCAAACTTCCGCATCTGGGCGGTGCAAATCTTTCTGTAAAAATTAGGCGTTGCTTAAAAGATCTTTATCAGACAAATTATTCGCACAGCACGTTTTTTTAGATTTCACATATTCATTACCTCCAGGTAGCGTGTGATCTCGGTGTCTTTGAGGAGGTACACTTTTAGGTGGGGCCTGGAAGCAACGTCCGACAGAGTGTTAATTTTTTCAAGCTCGGTCTTCACCATGAGGCAGGCCCTCATTTGGCCCGCGAACGCGTTCATGAGCACAACAATGGCAAGCCACCACGTGCCACTCAGGATCCGAAGAACGGTTCCTTGCGGCGACCGGGAGGAAGCTGCAAAGTAAAAGTAATTAGAACTTCATCGTTCTCACTGCCAGCTAACAATAAAGCCACAAGAAAGAACGCACATTTTTGCAAGCACTTTTACATGCTGGCGCTCATTGAAACCACCTTAGAAAAAGCAGAATTTGGGCAGGGTGGTTTATTGCCATACTACAGAGAGCTGAGCTGTTGAGGCGAAAATTGACAAGGCGACAACTTTGCAATGCAAAGAAGGTCTTCACACACAAGAGAATTCCTCCTTCCAGCCATTATCGCAATACTGTTTCCAGCTCAGTGTAAAATTAGCTCGTCCTTTCGGTCAGCGTGTGTCTGCCCGTCATCAAGGCCGGCCTCTATCAGCCGCTGAATCACCGCAGCGTTACTGTCTTTCTCAGCGTCTCGTTCGGTACGAGCACCGGATCTTCTGCTGTTAGAGTATTAGGCTCAACACTAAAGCTACTCTCTTTCTTCATGAACTTGTGTTGGTGTAACAAAGTGACCGGTCCTAAAGTTCATATAAGGCTGACTGATTTATAATAAAGAGAAAGCTCTCTTAATATATGTTGTTTACATTGATTGTGAGTTTTAACGTGCCGACGCTACACAGGCAATGAGGTGTGCCGTAGTAGAGGGCTCCTGGTCAATTTGTACCGCCTGGGTATCTTTAACGTGCGCTGAAATCTCGAACACGCAGGCGTCTTCGCTTTATACGCTGTTTACAATCCGCCCTCCCATGCAATACAACCAAAAAGTGAGAATGAGCGGTACAGTAAGCATTCTTCAGAACAAACATAGCCAATACAACAAAAGGTATGGTTTGTTTTGATGCAAGAATATTACCATCAACCGGGAAGTTAGAATTCAGTTCCCTTCGGACACTGACCATTTCTTGTCGTCTTTAGCTGCCTCCAACCTCCCCTTCACTATTCTTGTATTATAGTACATACGCATGATACTGCGGTATATTGTTTTGGTAACTATTGTGATGTTCCTAATATGCGGATTAGAACGTTCACTGAACAGAGTGGCGGGGCTCTCATTCACTAGAGTTTATTAATCACACGCTAAACGCCCACAAATATTCCTAATGTATTCATGTGGGTATAAATAAATCGCCGTTAACAAAAAAAAGGAATCATGTGGTTGAAAAACCAAGCAAAAATATGCAATTTCAATCAATTCTGCGATATTTTACCTTTGTGGCATTTGTACATGAGTATCCGACTGATGGCTAGTTTCTTTCTTTGGGTTCAGGTGATTGAACTTAATCCAACCTTAGCGCGCCATTCAAATTCAATACCATTCATACCAAAAAGTTTGGCAAATTCTCTTCTATGCATTTCTATTACTTGTTTCAATTATAATTGTCTGCAATAAAGCGCCTTTTATTTTTTGTGAGGATTCTAAACACCACTGAGCTAAACTTGTTTCGAACGCAAGGTAGGAGGAAGGGGAAGGCTCCAACGTTGACAAAATATTTATCACTGAATACGGAATGTCGCATGCTCTTGTTTTAAAATTAATTACGCGGCCTTTTGACGGTGTTATACTTAAACCAGACTCTGTTATTGTAACGCAGGAGAATTAGCATTCCATGCGGACGAAATAGCAATGCATGACCTATCCTTGTAAACATCACCAATTTAGACTAAAATTCCAGTGCTTGAGCGTTTAGTTCTTTTTGCGCGCACTAAAAAGAGTCAGCCTGAGTGTTTCGACAGGGATACGCAGAATACACCCATGGGAGCGTAATCAGGGAAAGTGTTTCACTTCATCCTCGAAGGGTTCCGCAATAACTGCAAATATTCCACATGCGGTTCTCCTACCCCAACGTGCTTTAGTAATCTACTAGCAAAACTAACAGTACCATGAATGCAGATCCCTGTGCCACAATTTTGAAACTAAATCCTTTAAACCGCGGATGAACGGTTTTTGCAAATAAAAATGCTTTGAACATTCATAATAACGATAATATATTAGTAACAAGGTACCCTTAATATCCTCGCATTCGCTTCCACTCACCAAAGGAAGCCTGTCATCGAATTCACAAATTCAGTTTTTAAATAAAAACTTGTCATTGTGACGTTCAATGCAACATTTTTGAAAGAAAACGCTTGTAGGTTTTGCCCACCGAGCCTACACTTGTGCAGCGAGACCCGTCGTGGAGGAGAAGTAGATTAATGTAAACCACCTGTAGTTGTTGCTTGTTTTTACACCACCGCCTACTACTTCATTGCAGCCAAATATTTCTATGAGTGAATCTTTCAGCGAACACTTGCACGTTCAGAGCCCTTCAGGCACGTTTACTGGGATCTCTTCACAGCAAAGAACACTTTTCGATGCTTTTACAACTGCCCGCCTTTTAGTTAAGTTACAGAAGATTGGAGTACTTCACATTAATCAACTTGTGCTTGTTGCATGTATTTTATATTTTGTAATTCCTATTTTTTGCAGCAGACAGACTGATTCTCTACACGCACTAAAGCTTATTAGTAATGAGTCATTTCCGCATGTCTCCAGATTTGGCTGGATTTGCCCTGGTGGCTCTGCTGGTTTAAGTGTCGGGAGGATGAGCTGCAGGATCGCGGTACCGGTCCGCGCCCCAGTGGCCATTTTTCTAATGGAGGCGAGAAACGAACACGCCCCTGCATCGAAATTTCAGCACACGTGAAAGATCGCCAGGTGCTCTGCATTAATCCGTAGCCCTCAACTACGGTTTGCCTGATCGCCCTGATGTAGCTTCAGCGTGGTAAACTTCTAAATTCGGAAATTTTTGTTTACTTGGTATTCAATTGGAAAAGCGCGTTTTCTAGGTGGCGCATCCACATTTATAAAGATAATAGTTTTTTATTGCGCACCTTCGCAAAACATGTTCTCGAACAGCATCCAAAAGTGGGTACTCCAGGCATTGGTAAACCTGATAGGTGTCCCGCCTTGAAATTTGTTGCCTATAATGTCCACGCAAACAAACACGACGCTGAGAAAGGCCATGGACAGCAGCAGAAGAGCCCACACTATGCAGCAAAACGAAAATGAGCAAAAGGCATTAGCACACATCGTGAGTACATTACATCTGTAAAACATCTCATGAAACACGCCACAAACAGAGGCCCGTATAGCAATAAAAATGTGGCCAGAAAAGCTTAGGTTGGGATATAACTGTCACGTCGAAGATTTAAATACGCAGGCTTGCAGGTGTCTTAGTACAGCTGTCTCTCAAGGCCCTTCCCTCTTTAGTGCTATTCGCTGCTTCAATTTCATGGCGAAGTATCGCATAAATGCGCAAAACAGCCAAGATATGCTAGTTTGTGGCGCAACGCTGTTGCTTCCGATGTCAGATTATTTTGACACAGCGTCCAATCGTTGTTTTTCATTCGGCAGCACTGCTTACTGCTAGCAATATATGCACTCTGCGTCAAAGGAACCATAGCTGTAAGAACCTTTCCAACGATGGTGTCGAAATCGTTCTTTTGTGATTCTGGAGACACCGGCAGGTTAAGGCTCGCAAGATGCTTTTATGAAAAGTTGACTCCCTTTTATGTTTTGTTTTGATCAATGGGAAACACGATGCAGCCATGCTGACGTTGTGGAAGAGAGGCACATGCGCAATTGTGCTGTTGAGAGGGGTGAGTGCCTGTTTGCAGGGCAATCGTTCGCAGCTTTCCCGGAGATATTAAATTTATTTATTTTTATTTATTTTTTTTAATGTTTATTTATTTTTATTTATTTGTTTATTTAGTTAGTTATTTACTTATTTACTTACTTGTTTATTTACTTGTTTATTTATTTATCCTTCACTTTGTCTGTTTCTTTGTTTCAAATATGCCCCAAAACAAGCAGGACAGGCACAAAGATTTTGCGCGGTGAATCCACTTGAGCGGGATAAAGTCACATGGCAACGCAACTGCACAAAATACGGCTGTTGTATCGAACCTAGGAATAAATCTTTGATCTGTAGGACCGGAAGCGAACTTGCCAGGGGGTTTTTGGGGCGGAGGCGTTGTGCTGCTGAGCACAAGGTACGGGTTCGATTCACGGCCGCGGTGGCCGTTTTTCTGATGGGGCGAAAAGCAAAAACCCCGGTGTGCTCGAGATTTCGGCGCACGTTGAAATCCTGGGGGGGTCAAAATTATTTCGGAGCTCTCCACTACGGTGCACCTCAAAAACTGTGCACTTTCGGCGCTTAAACCAATAATCAATAAATCAATCAATCAAATCAATCAATCAAAACAAAGTGAAAATTAAGGGAACATGTTGAGGCTGCAAGGATAGAAAATCTGGTGATAACTGCGTTATCGTGCATTCAATAACAATCATGCACAAGGAAATTACATTCTTGGAGGTCAGGGAATAGGCGATTAGGCCATACTTTCAGCAACGTCATAATGGTTTGGCAGGTTAGGCAATCTTCGCCTCTCTTTTAGTATGAGTTAGTTGTGTCGTTCTGTGTAAGTGTGCTATATATTTCCGCAACTTCCAATAAAGTGATCCCTAGACAGCCAACCCATGTGGTTTGTCATTCTGTCTGTCCCACGACCGGCTTGTCCTTCGACAAAACGTGCGTTGTTCCTACCTTTCTGCGATAGTAGCATTTGCTTCATCAGGGAGAAAGAAAAGTAATATAAGCTCCAGCCTGGTAGTGCTTTATTGACAATAGGAGCGCAGCAGTCGAAAGCAATAAAAAATTACGCGCCGACGAGTAGGCAAAGACGCGCATGTGCGCCGCGTCAGTCTTGACACTTCACAGCAGGCGCCGTGCCTAGAGAGAGAGAGAGAGAGAGAGAGCAACGGCGTCTTTCGCCATTCGCTCGCGTGGACTGGAAAATTATGTCCCCGTCTGTACGTGTCGAAGGGCAGAGTCGGCGACAGGACGTCTGAACGAAGACGTACTGTGTAGTGTATCATTGTGGGAGCAGTACGTGCGACTATATTTGTGGAATCCGTAAAATGCGCTATCCCACCGTCTCGATTACTACCATGCTCGAATCGAGCTACGGTAGCTGGTACGAGATTTGAATTGGTAGGCTGTCTTCGTTTAGTACCTCCTGCATTCTGTCCGCTCCTAATGCAAGTTTTTCATCCGCAAGGGTTAATTTTTATTTGCACCGTAGTAAGTTTTGAGAATGCCGCCAATTACACAGCTTGAACTATCTGCATTCCGTGATCTTTCCCACTATACTGTAGTTTTCTAAAAACGCAATATTTTCTAAGCTGACCTAAAACATCGCAGGCGGAGGTTAGTAAAACAAAAAAAATACACCTCTATTTCCTTGCTACCTGCTTATGACAAAAGATAAAAAAGGATTTTTTAAGTCACTCCGGATCGAAAATAAAAGCGCAACGTTTCCCTGAGCCTTACCTTCAAATACTGCCTGTGGCAGTCAAGTAACCAACAATACACCCTTTATTATTTATTAGCTGAATTACGACAAAAATCAGAACGTTTTTTCGTCACTATGGATAGGAAAAGATTGGCTCTTATCCACTGTGTTCTCGTTTTTGACAGGAACGTTTACTTGCAATTTGCACTTTGCCGCGTCCCGATCCAATAACGAACGACTAACCAAGAAAAGCTTTTAAAATATTGTTACCCGGGGGTGTTGCGAGTGAAGATGACGAAGACGAGGGACATTTTTTCGGCTTTTGGGAGGAAGACGAAGGTCCGATCATTTTCCCGGTCTGTGTTGCTATCTACAGTAAATACTGAGAATAGGGTGAATACGTTGTGTTCCCTCTTTTATCCGCGTAACATTTTTTGGTGGAGTGTGCGGACTCGTTCCCCCCCGGGCCCCCCAGCTCTGCATCGTCTCTCCTTGATCCCAAGGGTCCAGTTGGGGTTCCAAGCTCTACCAACCATTACGGAGCTACGCAGCGGGCGCACGTATTCTGTGAAAACCATGCAGCAAGGCACTCAAACATCCCCACCAATGGCTCTTCCTCCCATCGTCATCTCCCAGCCGCGTGACCCCGGTAAGTTCTCCGGCACCGGTAACATCGACGTTGACGACTGGCTGAAGATGTATGAACGCGTCAGCCTACACAACAGGTGGGACCAGACGATCATGTTAGCCAATGTGAATTGTTACTTAAAAGAGCCCGCACTTGTCTTGTACGAGACAAACGAGGAGACCATCACAAATGGGACAAGTTCAAAGAGGAGCTCGGGAAATTTGTTGGGCCCAGTCTACGGGTCGCCAGATTGCTGAAAAAAACGAACTTGCTTCCCGGGGCCAGTCTGCGACGGAACCCTACGTTTCGTACATACTAGACGTGCTGGCTTTATCCAGAAGGTTGATCGCAACATGCCCGAGTCAGAAAAAGTGGGCCTTGCCGACTTTTTTTGGGCATTGCCGACGATGCTTTAAATTTGCTTGTCTTAAAGAACTGCACAACTGTGGATGAAATGTTGCTGAATGCCGACGCTTCGAGGAGGCAAAAAGCCGCCGGATCGGTCAGTACTTCGCCCGGCTACCGAATACCGCCGCTACATCGACGTGCGAGGAACAGCCCCTACGACATCCCGAAGTGCCCCCCTCCGGCATTAACACGACTTATCCGCCGGGAGGTCGAAGCCATGTCCCCTGCACTTTGCCACCGTATCTGCTGGACCTGACGCCGCTACTTGTCACTAAATCAGACGGTCGTCCGTCAAGAAATCGACAACTTGGGCGCCCGGTCTATTTGCGCTTTTCATCATACCGGCAACTGCAATCCTTGCCGCGCCCAACCTGCCAGGCGTCAGTATACTCTCCTCGTGCCCGCAACCCCCCAGAATGGCGCACACCTGACGACCGACCAATCTTTTTTCCCGCTGCCGCGGCGTCGGGCATGTCTCCCGCTACTGCCGCAACCGCGGTCCTCGCCTCTAAGTTCGGGTTTTTCCAAATTATGGGTTTTTTGGAATTCCCTCGCATCGATTTCCGTTCAACCAGCCGCAAGACACCTTCCCTACCGATCCGTCCACGTCCCGACTTAGCCGCTCCCCTTTCCCTACCGCCGCCAGTCGCCTTCGCCGCAAGCTCTCCGCTCGCCCATAGAGTTAATAGCGCTCGCCTTCTGCCGCCTATTGGCGGGCAGCGCGACCACGGGCGGCGCTGCGGAGCGGCCTCCGTGACGTCAGCTTAGGGATTCTCGCATTTGTCGTCTTCACTGGGGCTCTCTCTCTCTTTCTGCTATTTCTTTGCGCGCGGTTGAGTTTTGTGCTTGTCCGCCGCAGATCTCGCTATGCGAACTTTTTCGTAACAAAAGATTAAAATAGCGTAAACTAGCTCAAGTCGTGATTTTAAGTACAGTTTTTTATACCGCTCCAAAAAAAAAAAAACATTGCCGGTGTCGCCCATGCATTGCTGCGAAGCTGGTCCTGTGCGGAGGCGAAGAGTCAGAGCTAGGCGTCAGCCTCTGTATTCAGCAGTCTTTCGAGCAAAGGTAACAGCAGGAGGCTGACAACCGACAACAGCGAAAATGGAAGACGAAAACAAATTCCAGGCCTTCGGGGCTGTCGGCTTTAGCAGAAGGCATTACGATTCCAGCTAATCGTATGTAAGCTAAAACAGATTTGGCAACTTGCCTAACGCTCGAAACTATTTATCAAGTCACTTTACGTTGTCACGGCAAAAAAGTGCGCCGACATGCACTATAGGCACAAAAAATGTGGGTTTGTTTTCCCAAAATAACCTGTTGTGTGTATAGGCGCCTGCTGGTTTTATACCAGGCATTATGCGGGCTTATTGCGAAAAACGAGTAACCTGTATGGCAAACATACAGTAAGACTACGTTTGTTCAGATTTGGAGGGATATTTCGATACATTTCCACAGCTATATCATCCCAATATTCAGATAGGCGTTATAGTAAAACTGCACTCAAGAGGAGGAGTACCACGAGAAGGAGAAAACTTTGACAGTAAAATAAATTTGGTTAGTGGACAGGCTCCTCAGTCCAAGACGAGACAGTAAGATTCATTTTTTAATTCACCGAACGTCATCCCGAGTAGGCAGGATTTGTTCTTTGCGACTGAAGGGCTTGGAAAACAATAAAGAGCTGTCGGGACATATTCATTGGTTTCGAATTGTGGTATACTAAAAATTTGCATGTATACTATTTGTTGCGTTCGTTAGCAAGTATATCAAGTTTTCAACACAGTAATCTGTCATAACTGTTGGGTTGAGATTGAGTTCGTTACGATAACGATGGTTCGATAGAAATTAGGTGCACAAAGCCGCCTTCGAGTACTGTGGACCACGTTATCTGAGCCGTAGCACACGTCTCATGCATTGCATATCCACACGAACGTTGTGAGCCTCGCAAACATCCCTAAACCTCCTAGGACGTTTGGGATGGTGCAGAAAAATAATGCTTTGGGGCAAAAAAAAAACACATTCATCTAACACAAGCCAACAACCGAAAGAAATAGAAAACACCCATTTTTTTTTCCTGGTGTGCGAGCCTCTGCTGCATGCGTAGAAATAGACTGGTGAGTCTTCATAAGCATCTGAGAAATAGTTAAGGGAAGCCTACGCATTTTGAATACTTATAGAGGAGCTCTGAGCCCTGAAACTCGCAAATACGCTAGATAGGACGAGCTACACACGATCGTCTGAGCGATGCTCTCTGAAAGTCGTTCTCTCTGTCCTCGTGTGTTGTAAACTTGTGCGGGATAAAGCTTGAAATTATTCAGAGCTGTCAGAATCTGATTGAAAATACGCTTTTTAAAACACCGAAGCATCAAAGCGGGCGATTTCTAGCAAAGGCACTGCTGCCAGTCAAAACCCGGGACGACCGCGGCGCGGTGTAGCAGCGGCGCAAATGTAGCAGACGACAGCGGAGCGGGTCCCTAAGCCGACGTCAGATCCAGGGGGTGCCACTCAAACATCTCACCGCCAATAACAGCCGCCCATTGTCGGAAAACTAAATGGTGCAGCGCCGAGAGGTAGCGCTGCATCGACGACCACGCCCTCAAATCCTCTGTTGACTGAATCTACCCGGCCAATTACGAGGTACCCAAATGTACCAATTACGAGCTGCCGTCTCTAAGTGTCTGTGATGAATGGCCCCTATGCAACACTGGGCTTATTGTTTTATTCATAGGAATACCATGAGTCTGGACTGCAATTACCCTGACATCTGTTTCTTCACTGACAGACTTTCGGGTTGTTCGCACTAAAAACCAGAGCTACAATCTCAGTCTTTCGAGAACCTGCCCTGCAAAGCAGTATAACATGTCTGTCCGAAGAACTGTTTTCTGACAGGCCAAGCAAATGTATTTAACGCTGGTCGACCATTACCCACCGCTTGATGAAGGCAGTAAAACTCAATTCTTTGGAGAAACTCCCGGTGAATTTATAGGATGAATGTGCTCTTTGATATAATTTCTAGAAAAGAAAGCTACGAGGGTTTCATCCTATTTGGCCACGAGGTTTCACCAACAACAAAAATAAACAAAAAAAAGTATCGATATAAAAAAAATTCACCTCCTGCTGCATTTAAACTAGGTTGGATTTTTGGTCATGTTGTAAACTTTTTAGGATACCAGATGTCACTTGCCTTGAGAAACCAGGAAAAATGACGCAAAATTCAATTTTGCAGCCAACTTCCCAAGATGACCCAAGACATCAGTAAAATATGCTTTGGGTGCTTTAAAATACAGTCGCGCCTTCTTTAGTCACTTGTATTGAAAAATTTCACCGCATTTCCCCGAGGGGAAGAATGTGAAAGTGCGAATGCAGAGTTCAATTTGCGCGGTTCGGTAATGTTCGCGAAAGAGAGATCATACACACACCACCACAACTACAAAAAAAAAAGATGCATTTATTCACAGACACCTATTTGTGTTGTCGTTGTACTTGATTGCTAGAGCGGATCTCAGCTTTGAAATTTCGTGTCAGTACTCCTTTAAGCGGGTGCATTAGCCCTTCTCACGCCCGATTCCTGGCCAATCCCCCACGTGGGTATGTGCCATGCACAGACACCTATTTGTGTTGTCGTTGTACTTGATTGCTAGAGCGGATCTCAGCTTTGAAATTTCGTGTCAGTACTCCTTTAAGCGGGTGCATTAGCCCTTCTCACGCCCGATTCCTGGCCAATCGCCCAAGTGGGTATGTGCTAAAGAAATTAGGAACTCTTCTTGGCCAATCGCCCTAAGTGGGTATGTGGTGCGGACGGACGGACGGCGGTGGACGCGTGATTCAGATTACTTGGCCAATCGCCCTAAGGGGGTTGTGCTCAAGAAATTAGGAATTCTTCTTGGCCAATCGCCCTAAGTGGGTATGTGGTGCGGACGGACGGACGGCGGTGGACGCGTGATTTAGGGTCGCTTAAGAAGTGCATTCGCACTTAAAAATAATTGGCTCGCAGTGTTGCATTGTCCGCTCTCAACATCATTCGTTGGCGTCATTTGTTGTGTCCCTTTGTCACCAATGTTCATGTTTAAGAAACAGCGTTATTGAAGCCTTATTATAAGCATGACCTGCTTATGCGTTTATCGAGTTTACATATAGGAACTCTTCCCCCACCTTTTTCCATCATGTTCCGATATTTTGCAACACTTCAAATCCAGAAGAAGCAGTTATCAGGTGTACGCTGGGCATGCGTTTTTGGAGGCGAAAGCTTCGTTTGGTTCTATGTTGTTCAGGCTGTCTTAAAAACGTTTTTTGGTTACTACTGGTAGCAAGTATTGGTTTTACTTTTAGCGCATCTCTTTTTTCACGATAATCGGTTGTGTAGTTTCGGGATTTCGGCAACACGATTTCCAAGCTAAACCTAAAATTACTCTCGGTTCTTTACCGTGTTTGCTTTGTCGATTATTTGCTTATTTTCTGTTGAAGGCTTGAGGTCTCCTGACGATTGAGTAACAGCCACGGAAATACCCAATGAGTCCTCTGGGCCCCCATCGCGCCGAGAGGATCACTACGCGGGAACGACAGGAAGCGGGAGGAGTATTACGAAGTTCAAGTAGCCCAACAGCCTGCGTATCCTTGCGGTGGGGTGCGCACACCTTCAGAGTAAAGTTCCCCATCGGCTCAATATAGTGGTGGCGGGACAGGAGAGTGCGCGCATTGCCTCGATGACATGGCTCCAAACAGGTGGAGGTTGGCGCCCCGCAACTCGTAGATACCTCGTTTGCCACCAGTATGATGCCCCGAAGAGGGGGTTGGTCGCAGACGTTTTTATGGCTATGCAAATCTTCATCAAACCACAATCGCTTACTTCAACGTCGAAGGTAAGAAGGTAGCCGGCCATGTTGGTTTCCTGAGTTCGGTTCCTTCCTGCCATGATGGTAACAGGCATGAAGAAGACAGGTGAAGTGGGGTATCCAACGTCATCTCGCTCGTAGCTTCTCGCAATGCAACGGCATTGTCACGTCCGTGCGCTGAAACAGAGCCAAGCAATTCGTTATTCTTGTTCCTTCTTCAAGCTTTTGTGAGACCAAAGAGGCATTGATTACTAGATCCTGTAAGATCATTGCAATCTCTGCCACATCTAAATTGAAAGATGGCTTAAAGCTTTGGTCTCTCCTTTCTGTCTTCTACGAGAGTGCTTGTGATTGTACCCTTGAGTTTATTTAAAATGCGGCCCTAAAAGGAGCCGGCCAAGAAAACGTCCTACTCACAGGCAGCGAGTGTACTTTGCCAGCCTCGTCTTCTCTTGCTGATTCATTGGGGGTTTAACACGCCGAAGCTACACATGGGCAATGAGGTAAGCCGTAGTGGAGGGCTCCGGATTAATTTTCGCTTCCTGGTGATCTTCAACGTGCGCCTGTTTATATACACATGGGCGTTCTCGCTTTTCGCCTTTTAAGCAGCCACCGGGCCCGAATCGAACCCGCGTCCTTGGACTCAACGGCACAACGCCTTAGTCCACCATGTCTTGCAACGAGGAACGTTGCAATTAGCCGAGATCCCTACTCGGCTTGTGAGTGAGGGGAAAGATAGAAATAATCACTCAAAGACATTCGCCCCAATGGTTGTTACATTCATACCCGAATATAACCAACTCGGATAGAGCGAGGTACGCTCCATAGCGAACACTCAAAGTTCTTCTGCAATTAGTTCTGCAACCTTCTCTTAGCGCCGATTCAATCAAATCGAGGCAAGAATAAAACCAAGAAAGTTAGACGATAATTATGAGATAGAGAATAAGTGCAGGTCCGGAAATAAAAAACTCATGCTTTCACAATCATTACATCAGAAGGGGCTTAGGTTTCGTAGTACTTTTACGTTTCGCGTAGATATTCAATCCGCGTGGGCAACAACTGTAGTTGTTCAAACGTTTTATATAAACTTCAAATAAAATGGAGTACAGCATGTCCACTCACGTTGTTATACAGGTCGCCTAAGATTCCAGTGCTAAAGGTTCCATTCGGGCCACGATTTCCGAATGTCATCTGCGACGGCAGTCGGTATCTGTAACTTCATAGGTGAAACATGTACACGATGTAGTTATTCCAATATGAGGTGACAATTGGTCTAGTTATATGGTAACTGTCAAATTCCCTTTAATACCGCAGAATACATTTTGTCATTTACCGGAGAACAACGATGACAAATTCTTTGCAGCATTTAAAATTGACGATTACACCTCACCGTGATTGTTCCCCAATTGTTTCATGATTGTTCCAATTTATCTACCCTACTGATTGACCCACCTTATTTGTAATAAACGAGTAAACAAGGGCAACTAAATGTGACATAAAATATACTTTGAGCACTTGGAAATATCCGCGGACATTGGAGGTTTATTTAAAAAAGGAGCGCGTTTATTAAACTCCGTTTGTAGGACAATTAGAAATCTTTGCTATGACTTTTACACAACTTTGTACGTTGCACTGAAGTGTCAGAAGTGGTGTAAAAGCTGCTGGTGTTGTTTCAAAATTTTCGGTCAAGTTTAAAGCATTTTTTCAGTAACTCACCCGCGGAAATATTTCTGCACGTTAGCAAATGCCATTACGGCTACATGGATGCAAGAAGAACGCATGACCATTCCAAAGGTTGTTGTTACAAAAAGGAATATTGTTTATGCGATTGCATGCAATATCTATAACTATCTACTTCTCCAAGCATCAGTTTTGTAGAATGCGATGTTTCTTTTATGTGGGTCATTGTATCTAAGCTCACATAGTTTAACAGGCGGACGGTTACCTCACCTTTGACGTGCAAAGTAAAATTACTTTATTGAAGTGTGTCTTCAAGAGGCAAATTCGCATAGAAAACTCCATGCGGTGAAGACATCCCGCTGCATCCTTGAAAACTATCTTTGCGTCGGGATTAAGTCACTGCGCAAAATAACTCCGTGTCGGCAAAGCGCAAGGTCAAAGCGCAAGGTGCATTTTGGTTGTTCTGTTCCATCCCTCGTATAAGGAGATTTAGTACTCTAAATTCGGAAGCAAATGTACGTCTTCCAAAGAGATTATAGAAAAACGTTTTTGTTATGTTCTGTTTGTTGATTGGCACCATGATAGGTCGTTACACTTAAGGTAAACCCAAGTTATATCGCAACAGAAGTGTTATAAGCAATCTGCGAGATCTGCAACGATTGCATTGCAGCTATACCCAGTGGCCAAGTCCGTGGATTAGTGAGGCACATTACCACGCAATAAATAACGAAGCAATGTGCTCTACCTCCCGACACCACTTTCATCAAGATCGGCCCAACAGGTGAGTCGAACTGTCCACTAGGGAACCTAACCCTAACGCCACAGCAAAGAACAGCATCGGCGTCGCCTGGCACCGCAGCTGTATGCGGCTGCCGGCAGCATTCCATCGTATGTGCGTCAGCATTGACTCCTCTGCGCGAGGGTGCCGATAGGACCGCAGATCAACGTGTTGGCAACACCATGATGAAAGTTACCGTCGAAGGAGGTGACATCATCCCAGAAGACCTCGCCCACCCTGTTGTGGATCATTACACGCCGCCGCAAGCAAGCCGTTGGTGGACAATCGCTCGAGGCAAATTTCTCCATCGCCCCTTCTCACAATTTCTCTTGCACCCGACGCCGCCTCCGGGTAGCGCGCACAATTCTTCCGCTTCTCCCTTTACCGGAGGACGACACCGAAATCACTAATCGACCGAGTGGCGGTCTAGCCCTCACACGAGTTTCCCTGGGCAACTGACCATGCCAGCTGTCGTTGTATGCCTCTTGTGAAATTATGGTGTACGCGGGATTTCACCTCTTGGTACCTCAGATTTCATCAAAAATGGTTGGTTATGGGATATGGTAGTTTTAGTCGTGAAATGTCTTTTTTCGTATGGCGGCGCTGCCAGATATGGTGTAAGACCATGACGCAAGTCAACTGTAATCAGCTATCATGTGATTAGCGCGGTCATGTGGTGTGCCAGCGGGAACGGAGTTTCCTGTACCCTAGGTTGTTGAAGGGGCAGGCATTAAACTAAAATATTGTATCGCGGGCATATACATCTGGTTGGCTTCTTTTTTTTTTGGTTCAGCCGAATGCTCTATACCTCCTGTGTACCTTTTCTGCTCATGCTTTCGCATTCTTTTATTTTGGCCAACGCACTTGCTAAGTTAAAAAATTAAGCCTGTCTGAATTTTTACTGGCTTTGTAATGATAGATTTTCTCGCTTCTTTAGTCGCCGGAATTTCAGAATTTTTGAGAGGGCTGTGCAATCCGAGCGCAGCCTCCTAAGCAAAATGGCCGGATTTGTAAAGCTTTCAGTGCAAAGTGTTTAATACTAAAGAAGAAACAGACTGAATAACTTTGCTCTGCGAGGAAGGCCAAAAGGCCCTGGCGTAGGAATGGGGCAACATAAGGGAAAGATATTTCGTGTAATGTTTTGTCTCTACACTTAGCAGTGCTCACTTGAGCACACCTGGGCGGCATACACCGCTAGGTGTACTACAGACACATACTTGATGCACTTGGCGAGGTCTAAGATGACGAGTCATCCGGGAGCCACAAAGGGCCGTCTCTGGCGATCATTGAGAGAGGGGCGACGATCCGCTATCATACTACTCGGTAGATAGCTGTTTTGAGCCCGCATTCTGTGATTTTTTCTGACAGTTGCAGATTGTCCCTGACACGATAGGTGCATTCTGCATAAGTCGTTGGGGCTGTTGTCGTTCTGAGAAGATTATCGCGGCCAGTTGAGCAGTTTGAACATTCCCAGATCAGATGAAATAGGTTGGGAGTGGAAAGTTGAAGGATGTTGCGATGACATGGTGGAGTGGGCCATTTCTATGTGACTGCTCCCGTGAATGATTACCCAAGAAAAATGAGGCCACATTTCACTTTTCAGCTACCGCTGAAGACAGAAAACATGAAGCGGGAAACTTAAAACGTAACGCGAAAAATCGTAGTTTTTCCATTTTCCACCGTGCACTCTCGCTTGTGTGGGTCTATTCCGACCTGTAAATCATGGAACACAGTATTCCGAGACTGGAGTGCAGAGTAAAAGTTTTACCTTACCCGGAGGAAATTGTTGAATAAATCGAGAGCCAGCGGTCAGCTGATATTGCGTGGTAAAACGCGCTCACGGACCACGAATCGTTCAAACACAGTCCCGACACTTCCCCACCCCGCCATGTGGGGCTCCGTAATAGATGAGAATGGATGCCATAACTCCTGACTAAATTAGGCGTGTATCAAGTAAATGTGTTATAGCTTACGTGCAGTTGAGAACTTTCTCGATGCTCGAGAACATAATGTCGGTTAATCCTCTCACTTTAATTCCGTTCTTCGTAACGGTAATTTCCGCATTGTGGGGCATCTGAAATGAAAAAAAAAAGATAGTTCAAAATACCAGTTTGAAAATACGTTTCTATATTTAGGGAAAGCAAAAAATCGCAGGCAGTTTACATTTATATAAAATATTATAATTTTCATATTAGTGCTCCTTCATGCACTTACGGCACATACTCCACGGTTTAGGAAAGTTTCTCAGAACTTGGGAATTGGCATGAATGTCCTACTTTCCCTCATTACAACAGGCCGAGTAGTGTCTTCAAAGATAGTTAGCACTGCTTGGAATTGGGCTAGTTGCATAATATTTGCTGGAATTTCACCTTAAAAACAGATTTGCTCCGTGTTTTCTTTCTAGTGTGCTTGGTTTTTTCGTTCAAGCGAATATTTGCAGTCAATAGTTAGCTTGCATGCGTAAGGTAACGTCTGAGCAGCACGGTACGGCTGGGCATCTTGTTTTAGAGCAGGAATGTTTACATCTATCCCCTGAATGCAAAGCCTGTATATGTTCTCAGGCGATATTTCCCAGCGACATTTCCAGGCTCGAGGACTTCGCCAAACGGACTTCTGGACAAAAAGATGGCGCAGTTGGCACTAGTGGTGCAACGCTGGCGAAGTAGCAGAGCTGGTGGCTCCCTTCGTTTTGTCAGAGACCCGGCTTTTGCACTTCACATGAATTTCCAAACTTGCCGCCGAAAGTTCTCTATGACCGGGAGGCCCGGATGGTTTCATCCCCAGGCTTTCACATCTCTCCCAAAAGTACTTCGCGAACTCGGCGTCTGTAGCGCATAGAAGCCGGTTTTATAACGCCAAGGACCAAGATTACATTCAGACCACGGGAAGCGATTTTCAGGCAAAGCTTTAACAATCTAGTTTAGCGGTTTCACCATGGGGGGGGATTTGACCTTCATTTGACCGCAGCTGCGCCGCACCCTTGCCGGCCGACCTGCCCCGGGCGTTTCTAGCCGCCGGCGCCGCTGTCCCGAGCAGGCTTGGCGCATGCGCTTTCCACAGCTGCTTCGCCCCCTGACCACGTGACTCACTGCGTGCATACGAACTTGGCCATGGATGAGAGCGGAACGGGCCGTATTCCCTTCTCTAAGCATTGCGCGGGAGCGGGGAAAGCCTTTTAGGCTTCGGCGGAAAGCGGCGCCTGAACGCTCCCCGCGCGGATATCGCCGGGCGATCAGATAGGCGCACTGGTTGGGTTGCTGGATTCACGGCGTAGAGGTCCCGAGCTCGATTCCCGGTACATCCCTAACCACAATTTTCTTCTTGATTCGCCACTCGCAACACCTGCTCGTAGGCTCCTTGCCTCCTCGCCCACTGCTTCCTCCTCACTTCCTAGTTTTTTTTGGTGCGACGGACGACAACGCTCGGCCTAAACAGCTCCGATGTTAAAAGACGGTGCGGCACGCCAGTAGCCGAAGCGCGAAAGTTGGTGGAGAAAGTGTGGCGTCGGCGCTCTGCCCGCGTAAGGGGGAGCCAGTAAACAACAGAAGCGTTTGATAATTTTGTTCAGTCTTCGAGAACAATTGACAGCGGAGGTACTCGTGAGTGCGAAACATTGTCTAAGCGTGCGGAACATACCAAGAGTATAGAAAACTGGTGCTACATGAAAAAAACCGAGAAGTTGTCCCTGTTTATAAGATTGCCCTCATAGTGTGCTGCCCTAGCCCTTTTTGCACAGAACAAGAGTAAATCATTGAATAATCGCCCACCCTCAATTTAGAGCGTTAAATACATTATTGCGGGCTGTTCGCCAAAAGGGAGAGAAAGAATCTCAGCTCCCATAAACCTAAACGTGACGGTTAAGCACCGGTTGCTCAAATGCAATCAGCTCGCGACTCTGCTTACATAGGACGTAACTGGGGTAACCAAGATTGCGATTTATAGTGTTTATTCAAAACATTCTGTGATTTGTGTCAAAAGACTATTATTACGACTAGTTTTTCAGTCGTTTTCCCGAAGACAGCGAAGTATACAGGAACCACTGTACAAATTTCGGGGTCCCTACAAGTTGAGTAGCGGTTAATTGAAAATGCGAGAATCTGAAGTTTCATAGCAAGTGCGCTTGTTCTACCGAAGCAAATAAATACTTAGATGACCGGGGGCGCAGACATCATTCGCTTT
Organism: Haemaphysalis longicornis; assembly: GCA_013339765.2. NCBI lineage: Eukaryota > Metazoa > Arthropoda > Arachnida > Ixodida > Ixodidae > Haemaphysalis > Haemaphysalis longicornis. Next base: position 84,956,288 of record CM023456.1, read on the forward strand.
GCTGCCGTGGCGATACGTCCAAGCCGCACAACTACAAATATCAGTAGTAATGAGTTAACAGAATCTGAACTTTTGTTGCCGTCGTTGCAGCATGTTGAAAATACAGACAATATATTTTTTTTTCATGGGGAACAGTTGTCTGTCGTACATAAAACAAAAATGCCTTGCCTTCGCAATGGGGATGTTGCACATTTAGGCCTGCAAACGCACTAAATACCCAAAATTCCGGACTATTAGTAGTAGCCTCACCATTCCAATCTTCCCCAGAGTATAAAATTAATGTAGCAACTCCTTCGTAATAAAACAGCAGTGTTCTCGTAAAAAAAATGTTTCGTACACGACTGATTTCATCATATATCATGGCGAGTTCACATGGGAGAGTTAATTTCAAAACACATTGTAGTAAGGTAGCGAATTGGGATAGTTGAAGTCCGTTCCTAATGGTCAGCGCAGAAGAAAACCCGACAAGAAGGGCAAGGACGACACAGGCGCTGTCTAGCAACTGAACTTTTATTAGAAAAAACACGTGTTATATAAGCAAAAAAGTGGGATTAGAAAACCACAAACGGTTCAGAAACTTATGTCACGCAGCAACGTAAACACCTGACTTTCATTCTGCACATTCCAAGATTGTCAAAACCGGGTTGGCCACTTCGTGTCTCGGCTCACCGCTAACGGAGTCCTGTACTAATGTTGTGCACGAAAGGTTTTTGCGCCAAATTGCCAGATTGAAAGCGGCAGGTTTCCCGCGCTTGACTCTTGCTTCGTGTCGCAACGATGGCTGAATCGACGGAAGCAAGAAGAAATCTCTGGCCATGCCACAGCGGCAACGCTTCAAGATAGGCGAAGAAAAATCGCTGTTATTCTGTATCTGCATTCTGTCTCGCACCGCATGAAAAAGATTACCAGCTAATATGACGTCAATGTTGTCTTTCGTGCACGCAAGAAGTTGGCGAGCGTGTGTGCCGGTATTGATAGAAGGTTGCACGAACGAGTAGCAGCTAGTGGCGGTGAAACGTCCACCATTAAGAACGAAAAATGTTTCACCAACTGCGTTTCTGGAGCCGTGTACTCTATTCCGCTGTTTCCCTGCGGTGGCAAATTTTATCAGCCAGACGGGACGATGCCTAAGCGTCCGGGTAAGAGAACATGCCGCTTCACTGAAGGGCATGCCCTCCTCGCACTTGTCGCGCCACTGCAAAGAGTGCGGCTGGGCTCCACAGGGAACCGGACAGTCGTGATGATGAGAAGCAAATGCCAGCGCACGCGGCGCGGGGAATAGCCGAAGCTTATAAGATTATAAAGAGCGGAGACACGTGCGTGAGCCGTCTGTCAAGTTCGCTTACAGATGATGAGGTGGTCTTCCAAGACAAGTCAGGTGTTTAAATGATTTCGTGACATAAGTTTTTTTAGCCGTTTCAGGTTTTCTAATCTCACTCTTTGCTTATATAACAGTGTTTTTTTCTAATAAAAGTTCAGTTCCTAGAAAACGCCTGTGTCGTCCTTCCTTTTCCGGTTTTCGTCTGCGCTGAACATTATGATCAAAACACATTGCTTTGCAGGCTGCCCCTTCCGTGGATTTGCATTATTTTCAAAGAGCATACGTAATAAGAGCGAGCCTATATTTCCAAATACATGAGTATTTATTTTTTTTACAGTACGGTTCATATTTTGCAGCGAGCTTGGGGGTGATAGTTTCTGTGATGTTTTGAATACAATGCTCTAAATCTTTCTTGGTGATGTGGGGTGTAGAAGAACCAATTTTTGGAGGGTTAGGAGGGGTTGAGTGAAAAGAAGGCGGGTTATCACAGTCCATGACCCCTGAGTTATCGGATTCACTGGGTGGTTTGGGGGGATGTTTTGAGCTGTTTCATCTTGGCTCTGAGTTTCTCATTTTCTTCGAGAACCTGAGTACGTAACTGCTTTAACTCAACTAGTTCATTTGATGGGGGAAAATGAGTTGGAGGCCGCCGCTGCTGCCCAGTTTACCCACTTGGAAGTTCAGGACGATGCTTTTTTTCCCTTTCCCTTTTAAAATTGTGGTTTAAAACTGGGAGGTCACATGCGAGTCTATTGACGCCAATTTCAATTAAAAAAAAATTGGAACCTCCTCCGCCATCTAATGGATCCCAGTACCACTAAAACAGCTCAATCCCAATCCATAGAATACCTAATTCACAATTTTGAAGGATCAGAGCAAGACCTTTGAACAACATCACTAAGAAATATGTCCAACAGAGTCCACCTATTCAACACCCCTCATACAGAGGCAACTCGAACTACGAATTGGATGCCCCATAACTGAGGCCGAGGTAAATGCGGCCATACAGTGGCTGAACACCAGATCAGTCCCCGGACCAGATCTTATAACAAATAAAATGTAACGTAAACCTGACGATTTGTCAGTGGAGGATGTCACACAACTCTTCAACTAATGCTGGGAGTCTGGTTCCATCCCCGAACGGTGGCGTACTGCCAAAACGATCCTAATTCTTAAACCCGGCAAACGACCACACGTAGATCACCTTCGCCCCACATAACTGACATCGTGTTTGAGCAAACTCTTCGAACATGTTATCCTTTCCAGATTAACTAGTTTTGCCGAACGGACACATCTCTTTCCGCCCTCCATGTTTGGCTTTCGCCCTAACTTGTCCACCCAGGATGTTTTGCTCCAACTCCAGCACCATATTATTGACCCGGCTTTTGCTCCTGTGCGGCCAACCAAGGCTATCCTCGGCTTGGACCTTACACGAGCATTCGACACCATCTCCCATTCGGCAATTCTCGCGGGTATAATGAACTCACATTTGGGAGAGCGGACTTACAATTATATTCATTTTTTTCTAAACGCTCACTCTGCCCCTGGGTCCCTTTTAAAAAGTCCTCAATCTGTTTGCGAAGCACGGCACTCCCCAGGGCTCGGTGCTATCACCCTTTCTTTTCAATATCTCTATGAAAGACCTTCCTCCTATACTGTCGACCCTACCGGACCTCCACCATTCCCTTTACGCAGATGACATCACTCTTTGGATCTCCAAGGGTTCGGACGGACACATTCAAGACACCCTTCAAGCAGCTACCCAAATGATCGAAACATACACATCTAGCCGCGGCCTCTCCTGCTCTCCACAAAAGTTTGAGTTTTTCCTTTTCGGCCTGCCGCACATGACCCTCCCCTCTCCCCCCCCCCCCCCCCCCATCTCGATTACCACCCAATCAGGCAACATCATACTACCGTCGACACCATCAGGGTCCTTGGTTTGCGCCTCCATAGCAAGGACACAACCTGGACGCTATCCGAGAACTTGAACGTGGAGTATACCAAACTACGGGCCACTAATATCTCGAATAGCTCGAAGCATAAGGGTGTCAAGGAGGGCAACCTCATTCGACTCATACAAGCCTTTGTCCTGTCCCGAATAGCATACTCGACCCCATTCCTAACCATGAAGCTAAGTGACCGAATCGAAATTGACGGAAATTGACCTCCGGCAATGGCGCAACGCGGCATTGCCGGGGGGAAGAGTCTGGCGGCATGTCCTGCCACAGGCGGTTGCGAGTTGAGCGTCCATCGTGGCTGTGGAAGGCACCATGTGAATTCGTGTTCCTTGGTGGCGCCGGGCACCTACCGATAAAATAGGTACAAGCGACTCCCCGGCCTGGGGCTCGGCCCTTTGTGGGGCTACAACGCTTGGGAAGTTCACCCGGCTTGCACGGGAAATCGCCCCTATGGAAAGGGCGGCTGCAAAACCAGGAACTTTTTTTAAGAGTCACACTGGTCGGCCTTGCTTGCTTTCTTAGGCCTTTCACCACCCCCCCCTCCACCTATCAGCAATTGGTAGACATCCCCCCTTCCATCCACCAGACGCTCCGAATCAAACCTCTTCCGCGAAATATGCATCCCGTACACAAAGAGGATCGCAGACTGGCTTGCGCGAAAGCCCTTTAAAAGGCGTACCCTCCAGGCTCCCCCACGCTATCACAGATGCAGCAACCCATCCTACCAGAGCGGCCGCTGTAGCCACGGTGGTTGACTCGAAACAAGTCCCGCTCGCTTCCGCCTCCTTACCTACGACCAGTTTGTACGGAACGGCGTTCCAAGGAATAGTTCCTTTTTGGAGGAACGGAGGAACGCCACCGTTCCATTACGGGTCGGTGGAACTGTAACGGTAACTCGTTATGTTTTTTGGGGGAACGGCAGGAACGACGTTCCTTCTGGAAACGTTACATCCCTAGGAATCGGCTGTTTTTGATGCCAAGGCTAGAGTACAAAACTTTACAAGTCGCTACTCTGTTTCTGGCCATTTTCCCCCCTTCAGCGGAACGTGCTTTCTCGAATGTCAAGGGTATATATAGAAGAATAACCACGCGGCGGGCCGCAGCTTTTTGCTTGCTTTCATGCTGGTCGGGTACGCGGCGTTCGACGGGTGAATAGCGCAGCCGCGAGAATGCTTTTCACCTTTCCTCGTTTGTGTGGGGGGCCCAAAATGCGTATCTGGCCCATAGAATTGTTCCCTGCCGGGGAAAGGTTTCTAGGTCCGAGCGGCGCTGCAGGTACCTTGTGAAAACCCCGTATATTGTCAGGGGTAATACCGCATTAGTGCGCGCGAGCCGCGTGTGCGTTGTTGTCGAGGCGTTGCTCTCGCTGTGAGGTCATTCGAAGGGTCACCGGGAATTGTTCAAATTGCAGGTTTTGACCCCTCAAAGAAAGCGCGAGCTCGTTGTCACCAGTTGCCTAATCCCAATTTAAGCTACAAATCCCCGACTTTCTATGCGATACATGGCGACCAACGACATAAAAACAGTGCTGGCTGCGATGACCGAGCCATCCAGCGCCGATTTTGCCACCTCGTCCACGCCCGAGGATTTCTTTTCCTTTGGGCAGCAAACCCTTCCACCGAGGCACAGGATGAGCTGTCGGGCCCCCGTGGTACCAGTTGACTACCCGCTGTCGCAGATAAAATTCGAGGGACTGAACCAAATTTTCTTCAAGTACAACACGTCAGTATCCTCAAGCGCTTCCGTGGAATGGCTATTCAACTGCCAACGAAGTGTTGACGAAAAAATTGGTTCGGCTGTCTGACTCCAACATCGAGATGCAAGGTTGCTGAGTACAAACAAGGGGCTGTACTTAGTTGCGACAACATATTCGGGCAATTTTTACCTCTAATTGTCACAATTTTTTTCATTCATTCTCCACTTTTTTTTTCTTCTGCCATATCCTGTACCTGTGTTATGTACTTAACTTTTTTTTTGCTTGAAGAACCAAAAATCTGCCGTTTCTGTACCACGGCACGTGTTTTCTTGTTTTCTCATTACTTTGTATTGATTTGAGTTGCTCGTTTACTTTATTGTGTCGCACTTTGTGTCCGGCAAAAGTTTTATAGTGTAAATGTTTTTTTCGCACGTGATTAGGCTCCGAGCTTTCTTTTCCCTAATGCGTATTTCTAACCATCGCTACTATTTGCGTCGCGTCCACATACTTGGCTATTTTTTGGGTTTTTTCCTTTATCTACTACCCTACTACTTTTTTAATTATTGTGCGTATAAATGGTGTGTGACTAGGTGTTTGGTTTTTTTTTTTTTCTTGTTATCGTCTTCCGACCTAAACTTGGATTGCGAACCTCGTAGCCATTATTGTTCAGCTGTGCTTTGTTGCTCGCAAATTTGTACCGTATGATCTGCAAAGCTTCTCTTTTGTAACCCCTAATAAATTCCCTGCAAAGGGGCCTGTAATTATTTTTAAAAAAATTGTAATAATAAATCAGCATTTATTAGAGACCCCTGTATTGTTTCTTTCGACGCGGTTTCTAATGAAATGAAAAAATTTAATTCCGTTCCTGCATTTGAGTAACTTTCTATTCGCATATCTGAGGCGCAGTAACCTTACTGCGCATTTGTAAGACTGAAGTGGGAAGTGTCATAATGTGTTGCACCTATAATAGACGAGCACCAAAATCCAGTTAGACCAAGGTGCTCCCTGAAAAAAAAAACGTCTACGGGCGTTTCTTTGGATTTTTTTTTATCTCCAGATAAACTGCTGCCGGCGGTGTTCAGATTCCTATAAATACGTAGTTCTATGTGAGCTTTAAATTTCTTTCTTTATTTCGCCCCCGTAATATGACACCATATTTTACTTTAAAAAAAGAAATTTAACGTGAATGTAACGACACGTTTCAATGTTCGAAGTGGAACTGGAACGCGTTCCTTTCGCATTAAAGTAACTTGTAACGGGAACGCGTTTTAAAATTTTGGGGGGAAAGAGGAACTGGATTCCGTTCCTGTTTTTGAGGAACGTGTACAACACTGCCTACGACATCCCCCACGGCGGGAGAAGAGATCGCCATCGCGTTGGCTATGACCCACAGTCCCCACCTTCAACCAACTGTTATAAGTGACTATAATTCAGCCACCCTAAATTTCCTTTACGCAAGCGTTTCCCCAGCAAATTTATCAGTCCTTTTGAAGGCACAGAACATTAGATCCCGCCCTTTCACTCTCGCCTGGGCTCCCGCTCATACCAGGCTACCTAACCTAACTACCTAACTAACCCAACTAACTAACTTAACTACCTAACTACCTAACCTAACCATACCGCGCTAACTAAAGTGCTTCTGCAGGGGAATAGCGTTGCAACACTAAAATAAATAAATCTGTGTGCGCCGCGTAACTTAGTAAATGCTGCCAGCAAAATTACATTACCCTATCAAAACTCACCCGAACGATGCCCACACGCAAATGGCAAGGTCTTCCTGGCAGCTTCTGCGACATGTGAATTTCGGTGCACGAACTGTTAATTTGCCGTTCCAAGACCGTGGAGCTTTGCGTTGATCAGTATTGCAATAGATTTTACTGCTGCTGAAACGCGCAGCGTTCTCGCAAACTGATCTGCAACTGGGAGACACAGACGTGCTGCATGCGTTTCTGCGAGAAATCCCACGTCGAATCAAAACCACAATGCAGCTTTAATTTGTCCTCTGTAAGCTAGAACGAGCAAACACTGTCCCATCGCTTGCTGTCTGGAATGTAGTTGAACTTGTGGTTAGGCTGTTACTAATTACTGATTTGGGTAAAGATATTCTGTTACATTTGTTTTCTGCATTTCATGGTAAATAAAGGATCTCAATTCATTTAACGTTGTTCCCTGCTTATCCATGCTTTCTATCTCCTATTTCGTTTGGTGGTCGGCCTGAACCCTTGTCGGTTTTTATCTAAATACAACTTTATCTGCTCTAAAAATCCTCGAATAAATAAATCCTACCTGTGCCCCGTAGTGATGCCAGCATGCGCTATGGCTACGGGAGTCCGAAAACTCGCGCTTCGAGATTCTCAGATCGGCCAGAGGCCTCTTCAATTGTAACATCATCAATCCCTCTAAGTGATTTTTGTATGCCCCCGAGAAGCCTTCGTGGGGAACGCTGCTGCTTGCTGCTGTCTTTTCACTAGTGGAGATGTATGGCGTTCAATATTTGTTCGAGTTTGTAGCGATATACAAATAGCTGGGGGCAATGCACGTGGCCAGCTCAGTACTCGGCTACACTAGTGACTCGGCGGTGCTTGCCACTGCACGGAGAGATTTATATACTGTTAAATAAGCTTCATTATTCAGTTGCGCATACACCTGCTTCAAGTAAGGACGAAGACAAAGTCAAGTAATGCAACATGTATTACTTTTGCCATCAGGTCTTTCTTTCCACTGCCCACCACGCCACGGGGTTTCATGCCAGGTTACATTCGTCTTTCCGTTTTATGTGAATAAATACAAACATGCTCCTGTGTACCAGACTTCACCGCGCGTTAACGAGTCATGGTTGCCATTAAATGAATTCATAGCTCCCATTAGCCTTTGCACAACCAAGCGCACAGCTGTACAAGAAAACACAAAAGGAATATTTCGTAGGCAACACTGCCTACACAGAGTCCTATATTCGATCCAGCAGAACTAATGGTCAGGATAGCTACACTGGCGCACCTAGTGAGGTCCCTAAGGGTACTGTTGATCCAGGGTGCTGGATTTTGCGCCCCTGCATTGAATTAAAGCACGAGATCAGGATGCACCCTTCTAAGTGGGGAACCGCTGGTGGAGTGGGAAGACTACTGTGTACAGGGGCCTAAATTTCTACCTCTTCTTACTATTTGTAGGAAGTAATGTTTTTTATAAAAAAATAAAGAAAGCTTACTGTAAGCGTACGACGAAGGTAGCTAAACCGTAGGCAATTTTCACGGCCATCACAATGGTTTAGGTCGACGATTGCCGCCGATTTCGCTTCTTAGCTTCCGCAACGATTTTTACTCCATCACTGTTGCTATAAGTGTCCGCTTGCTTCATTTTTGGAAGTGATAATCATTGGCCGTCACCTTGGAGGGGCATACTTTATGAGGTGTCTTTGTTATTCCGAGCAAAAGTTTGCCGCGGTTACGGCCAATGCTGGAATCTTCCTTGTTGCGAGCTGGTGGTGCCATTAAAACAGCCAACGCTGGGGATTTTCTTTTTTTTCGCCAATCTTAGCCAATCTCCCGAATGGGCTAGCCATGACTTGGCAAACGTCCGCCGGGGACGCACAGCGGTCACTGCGAGACACGCACAGACGAGCGCTCGGCATTTCAATGTTTTTTTTTAAACTCACGGAAGGTCGCAGCGAGCCATGCGCTCACGTGCGCTTCGGCATTTGCTTCGGATTTTTAACTGCAAACAGAAAACTCTTAACTACTTCGTAAACAGCTTCGCAGTTAAAATCAAAGTCCGATTCTTAGGAGAAAGAGGGTTAAAACACGGAGGTTTCTCCCATGCAAAATGAGTCAAAGTCAAAGTCCAAGACCCAAACTGCTTCGACCATGTTGGAATGGCACAGATATATAAACGTCAAAGGAATGAATATTCTAAAGGCTGATATTTCGCGTCAAAAGCAAGTTCTAACACAAAGAGAAGCACAATTAGAATTGCGAAATCTTGTGTGGGGAACAAAACAACTCAATCGAGAAAGTCCGCCGTGTACACGCCACTCATTTCCTTCAGGACGCTGACTTGAGCCATCAGCCATTGCAATCAGTTTCTCCTATTTGAACGCACCTCAAGTGTATGCTGTTGCAGAGAGTAGACTCCAGAGTAGGAAGGTACCATTCTATGAGGACATTGTGTGGACCACGTGAGAGGACAGCGGTCGGTCTTTACGATAAATTTCGAGCCAGTGAGGTTACGTAACATGTAAGTTTTTGCACCTTCCCAAGCGAGAAGACGCACACTCTTTTTCGGGGGCGCTGTATTCCTCTTCCCGTATCGTCAGCTACAGCTAGCGTACAACACTGGGCGTTCCTCATCACCGTCAGCATGTCTTCACAAAACTACTCCATTGCCTCGGTCACTAGCATCACAGTGGACTGTGAACGGCGTTGAGTAGTCTGGCTAGCTGAGTACCTGGTAGCTAGTTAGTGCATGTTTCACGGCACCGAAAGCCTGCTCCTTTTTCTTGTCCCCCTCGACCGTTAATGGCTTGTTCTTTCGAAGCCCATCGGCCGAAGGACTAGCCAGCTCAGAGTACCTTGCAATGTATCTCTGATAGTAACCTGCGATTCCCAAGAACGACTTGATGTCCGTTTGTGTTCGGGACTACGGAAAGTCTCGAATCGCCGCTACGTTAACCTGGGATGATCGACGATTACCACTTCCAATAACGTAGCCAAGAACATTACTTCCACACGTGCCACTTGAAATTTAGGTATCTTTATTTTTAGCAAGGAGCGCAAGTGTTCCACATGCTCTGGCCACGAGCTGGAATGAATAGCAACGTCGTCTAAGTATTGCATCCTCAAGTAGTCAAAACCCTGTAAGATTTCGTCCATAAGGCTGGAACAACAGTACGCTGCGTTTTTGCAGCCCAAAATTCAAAACCTTTAGGTGGCTATGTTCCCATACAGAAAATAAAGGTGGCGTAACAGATAGCTTCCCTTGTCAGTGTAACTTGCCCAATATAGCCTCGCAATCAAATCAAAAGTGAAAAAGAAAGGAACTGCGGCTTACTTTTGCGATACATTACTCTATGTTTTGTATCGGGATAGGTTTGGTTCCTGTGTCCCGGTTTAGCTTCCCATAGTCTATACAGAGTCGCGGATCCTTGCCAGAAGCTTCAACTAGGATCAGAAGCGAAGTATACTCACATTTGCAAGCCTCTATCCCATCCAGACCAACTTTTCTGGATTTCAGACTCCGAAATCTTGCGCTACCGCGGCGACGCTCGATACCCCTTTCAATGTACTGGCTCCTATATCATTATTATGAGCGAATTCCTGCCACATTATACGAAAACCGGTCTACGAACTCTTCTAACACACCCTACAACTCGAGTTTTTGGTCGAGTTCCAGCTCCGCCTTCGTCACTATGTTGCTAACGACTCTATGGTGCTGTCGTAGGTAACGGACCCCAGTTCCGCAATATCGGACGGAATCTGATATCGTATAATAACCAGCGTTTGCACCACTACCTTTCACGGCCTGTAAGGCTTTAGTAGGTTCATGTGCTATACCTGCAGCAGCCTACGCTTTCCAAGAACACCCGCGATGTAGTTGCTATCGGATAACTTCTGAAGAATTTTTACGTGCCCTTCCCACTGCAACGTCTTAGTTTCGTGACGTGGAGGTGGCCGCAAAACCATGTCCACATCGCAAATCTCAAACGGTCTGGACCCTCTGTCGCAGCCGATCGTCGACCTTTTTTAGGCTGTGCTGGCCGCGATACCTGCTAGCTAGTTGGCCCTGTGCAAGTGGTGCATCAGCGACACTACATATTCTACAGCGATTAGGTATTCGCCCTATACTTCCCACGATTCGCAGAGAATGCAGAGGGATAACGCACCGAACGTCCGCAAACACGTTTCGTTTAGGGTGGAGCCCGGTCGTCTCGTGAGTATCCGTTAATAAAGCAAACATAGGGGCGGGCAGACATAGTTTTTTTTTTATTATTGTGGACGCTTGCCATTCAGCATGCAGGAAAAATTAAATGTACAGATACACTCCGGATACCCGAATGAATGACCAGCCAGCTCTTTCGCTCGTAGCACCATGCCTCTTTAAACGCGCTTCACCAAGCTCGATTTCTCGACCAAGTGCAGCTGTGGGTGGTACCCAGAACTGGAACTACCTGATGAGCTTTATCCCGCACTTCTCGAGAAACGTCGTAGTTAATTGGCTTGTAAAAACCGTACCCTGATCCCGCAGTATTTCTGCCTTGGTGGAATGGAAAGCGTTTATACTTTGAATAGCTGGCAAGCAAGGGACTAGAAAGACAATAAAACCTGACGAAGCGCAACAACTGAATTATTAACGCACATTGAACACATATACATACGTGCTTTCTGGAAAAAAGAAGTACATAAAAGAAGCCATGTTCAGACTACCGACTCAAAGTCTATATCCTGACCTATGAACGTAAAAAAAACGGCGTGTCAAGCAGTTCGGTTGGCTGAGACGTGAAGTGCCGTTATTCTTTAAGGTGTGAAGCCGAGTCAAAATTGCAACTTTTCTTCAAAATGTCAATATTTTCTTTTCCAATTTGTTAGATTCGAAATTTATTCAACATCATTTTGCTGAAAAAAAGTTTTTCCCTACAGCAGTTTCTTTCAAAAGATGCATAAAAAATTTTAAGCCGGCTTTCAATGAAACCGAAACTGAAACTGCAAGTTTTGTGTGCAACACAAAAATGCCCAGGCTTGGAGTTCTTAGGTTGTTATTTTACAATCGTATCACGTACAAAAATGTAATAATAGCCTGACAGTGTTTTCAACACTTTATTTCTCAATTAAAATGAAACTTTTCACCAGGTAGATGGGCGATGTTCTCACGCGTTGTTTACATTCTGGAGTCTTCGTGCGCGCATCAAAGGAACTTCCCATTGTTTCGTGAATGTGCTTACTCTCTGTTCCTTACTTTTTACTTACTGGCAGCCAAAGTACGGGGAAATTTAGAGCGCGAAGAGGCGCAATACAAAAACCCAAATACCAAACACGAATGGTAAGCCGCGCATCGCAAAGGCATCCCGTCAGAGCACTGACACTGCAAAGCAAGCTAGAAAAAAAAAGGCGAGGTGTCACACGAGGAAAATCAGACACGAGCAAGGCCAAAGAAGGATGTAGCTACAAATAAGGAGAATTTTAGCTCTCCTGATCATATTATGCAAGCGCTGCACTTGCTCAAATCTTTTTTGTTGATTTTCTCAGACAGTACTTTTTGGCGATTTCTCCACACACGAACATTCATAACTTTTTGTCCTAATACATATTTGTCAGTGAAACTTGGCACACATCTTCCTAACATTATTGGGTGTGCAATGAGCCTCAAGAAATAAAATCGAGCTAAACGTTTTGATTTGGCCACCTTTTACACCAAAGCACACCCAAGTAAAACGTTCAGTTTTTCGGTTATTTCTTCACTATGCGTCGAAGATTTCATCTGATCTTATTACTTTTGGTTCAGTGCACAGGGCAAAGCCTCCCGTATACCACTACCAGAAATTGTGCGTTTTCATTCAGGTAAATTAGCTATGAGTATTGGCGTGAGACCCACATTTAATACAATTTTCAACATAAAAAAATATAAACACAAATAGGATATAGTTTATAAGGCTCTCAGTGGGCCTCAAAAAGTGTGCTTTAAGATATAGACTAAAAATCTGCGTTGTTTATCTATTTGAAAATAACTTTCCGCACCACTAGGCCTGATACCTTAAAGTGGGCGATGGCTATCAGTGCACTAATTTTCTTCAAAAAAAGCACGTATTCATATGTGTGTTCAGTGTGTGTAAATAAAACAGTTGTTAGTAGTGCTTCGTCTCATATTGTTGTCTTTCTAATCCTCGTCGCTACTCTTCAAAGTATAAGCCTTTCCCACTCCAGCTTTGCAGCCCGAACTAGCCCCTACAGATTCCCTGTTAACGTATTTCTGCCGGAAGCTAACACTCGCGAATACTGACAGTAGTACGTTCCCAATTTCCACGAAGATCAGCTTCCTCAAGGGCACGGCGCAAGGAAGCCTACTCGCCGGTCAAAGCACTCTCAAGGTAGGAACGTAGCCAAAAGTACTCGTGGACAGTGGACCGACCATGCTGATCACGAGGCAGCGAAAGGGCTCCGTGATCATCGGAACAAGTTTCATTGGTCCTTCCCCTTCGCCTCCAGGTTTTCCCGCTTTCTGAAACACATCACAAGTGCGAGCGAAGTTTTCAACGTCACCAAAACATCCCAGCTCAAAATACTGTTGTGAGAATCGGTCTTTTGTTTTTCGTACGCCTCGTGCCCTGACCACGAGTTGCCGTGTGCGAGACGCAACAATTCCTGACGATAGGCTTGTGCCACAACGAACTGTTCATACTCCATTGTACCTGCGGTAATTCAATTTCAATTCAATTCAATTTATTGTTCTTTGCGGTGCTACAAAACATACGCAAAAACTGTTTGAACGAATTGCCAGCGGCTAGTAAGGGGTCCAATGAAAAAATGCAAGAATTGCAGACAACACATGTCAGTACACATCGTCGACAGTAAACTTAAAAAACGTTAAAAGACACTCTAAACACTCGTTAGAGCGCAGATTTTTTGAACGAATACAATTCTAAAAGCCAGTGAAATAAACAAGAGCACGTTGAATTTTTACCAGCAATAACAACTTCAATTGGATTTGTCACTCAGGTTACAATGAATACATCATAACAAAGCTCCAGAATCACTTAAAATGCAGGATGTCATCACATTGTATACGAATAACGTTATTCGATAATGGAGTATAAGTGTGGGACAACCTACAAATAATAGCTGCAATCATGAACTCAAAGTGCGTCATTGATTTTAAGGTAGTGCTTTTTTAATGCAACAGAAAAATTGTTAGCAACTTTTACGTCATGCGGCAGGCTGTTCCAGATCTTTACACCAGTAAATTCCAGCATACGTGCACCGTACACATTTCTGTTTACGGCTAAGTTAAAGTTTCCAAAGGTATGGCCCCGTGTTGCACGTGCAGGAGTATTAAGTATAGACACGTCAAACGGAAGGTTGTTTTTTATTATGTTGTGGATGCATTCAGCAGTTTTTTTCTCGCGAAGTAGATCAAATGGTAAGACGTGTAGTTCAGTAAACAGCGCCTTGCTGGGTCGAGAGTAGCCAAAAGGCTGTCGTGCCTCGTCTGCAACACCACGTTGTTTAAGTGAGAAGCAATTTCATGGCGAATACTGCGGTTTGGCGGCGGCGATGGCAGCGGCGACGGCGTGTAACTGAGCGAGCGAAAACAGAAAAAAACTGCGGAAGTGATCACAGATCACTGATTTATAAAGCAAGCAGGTAAGAGAAAAGAACTGCGGATATTGTTGAACTCAACGGGGAGTCCCCGCTCATACAACGCAGTTCATGGAAGGGAAAGTGCGGTTTCAAAGGATCGGAAGACAGAAAGACAGGGAAGAAGGACGTGAGTGGGGGACAGCAGATGTCGCGTTCGTCTTGTCCAAGGATCGACGGCTACAAACGATGCAGTAGTCCTGCCACAACCAGGGAGTTGAGGAGGTGCGTCCGGACCCGTTGGGAACAGGAAGTCTTCCAGCTTGTGGCTTGATGCAGCGAGTCGCTGGAGGGTGGCCCGGAGTTCCTACGTCGCGATGGATGACAAGGCGCCTGTGAACCATAGAACCACCCTTCTCCATGTGTCCCTGGTGAAGCCTGGTGTTCCTGGCCAAATAAGCCGAGCCTAGATAAGGTATTATAGTACCGCCACTGCGGCATGGAAGTCAGCAATGGCGAATATTTCGGTGTTTATCAATGTTGCTAGATTGCTGCATCCACAGCCTCACCGTTGACTTTTTGGCTTCTTCGGCAGTAAAGTCTGGGTTCTAGCTATCCCGATGCATGCGCTCGGTGTCTTGGGCAAGAACTGATCTATTAAGTGGCACTAATAGCGCCTAGCCTTTAAATATAATCTGCAAACATAACCTTCACCAGGGAAGCATGAAAGTATGACGGAAGTGTGAGGGGGAGGTCAGTATGCTGACTCCGCACGAGACGCTCGTTGGAGGGCTGGCGCAAGTGTGAGGAGAGAGCGACACGTGCTGCAATGGCACCGTCTCTCTCACTGCCTCCCCTCACACTTTCACCATGCAGCGCCACTGAGGAGCGCTCTGCCCCTCACACTTTTGACAAACGCTGCTCCTCCGTCCGCGGCTCATGCGAACCAGGAGACATTTGCGCGAGATCTTCAAACTCGATCTTCAACAACATGCCCACCGGCGGCGGCGACACGCTGCGTGATAACGCAAGAGTATCGCGAGCCGCCGTGCGTTCGCTGATCACGCGATCACTTTCCTGAGACGCAGCAGATATGCGCCGTGACAGAAAAGACTGTTGTTCGCGCTGCGCACAGACTTCTAGTAATCGTAGGTACTTTTTTTTCACGGCACCTTCAGTTACATTGTCGAGTAACTTCTCCAGCAGTGTTGTCTTTTCTTGCTCGAGCGCTAAGGGCGGTACTAATTGACTTCCAGTAACCACTCCAAACTCTCCCACGTTCGGCACCACATAAAGCTCGGCCAGAAAGTACCCCGTTTCAGCGGACTGCTGTTGCCCCGCGCTTGTCACCGAGCACTCGGGAAGGCAGACTCACCGCGTTTGGAATCATGGTCGCCGCTAGTATCAATAAGTCGCAGTACCTCCTCTCTTTACGGATTTGCCCTGCTTTCGCCACTGAATGCGCGCTGCTGTCACTTTGAAACCGACTGTGCTACAATACCAGTTCTAGCTTTTTTTTTAAAAAAACCTCGAGTTTTACTCTCTCGAGCTCAAGCTCGCTGTCTCGCTTTTCTCTCTCGAACTCCTGATCTCGCTTTCTTTCCTCCCATTGAAGTTTCTCTTTCTCGAGCTCACCCTCTCTTTTCACTTTTTTCGAGTTACGTTCCTGTTTTTCTCGTTCGAGTTCTGTCTCTGCACGCCTGATATTTACCCTTCTCCCGTTCATCGATGAGCTCAAAGCACTCCGACAGCTGGTCACCGTCAGCACGAACAGAGAGTATAGCCTCTATGGGCTCTGGCTTTCTCAGCGTGTCCGAAATGTCCAAGCGAAACGCTTTTGCAAGCTCCAAAAACTGCTGCTTTTTCGGCGCTTTCAAATTCATGGCTGCATAAAGTGCTGTTTTTTTAAATGAAACGAAATGGTCTTAGTGCAATAACCCACGCAAAAAACTACACACGCCTTAGCAGCTATCCTGTGAAGCCTCGTAAAAGTCAGTAAAATTAGGTCCCGCAATCACCATTCACCTGCTCTAACTTCTGCGAAGTCCGCAGCCGCCTTGCCATCCGTGGAGTGGATCTGCACTGCAGGCACAACTTGTTACATTGCCTAAGGCGTCCAAGAAACGAGCTCCATCGCCTCCGTCATGTATTGGTATCGTTGTAAACGAGCGGCGTGCAGGAGAACTCGCCCTGTTCCTGGACGACGAAGAGCTTATAATACAGCAAAACTTAAAACTGTTTAAACCCATAAATCCCAAACATATTTCCAGGAAAATAAAAGTTCCAGAGACGTGTGTTATTTTGTTTATGGGCTGATACGACTTCATTCATACACAAAGAGAAAGAACATTTCAGATCAGTAAATATTTCATGAATGCATCATAATGATACAGGGGGCTTTTCTCCTACAACCTTGCTAGCTACAGTGTTATGGCTAGTTTTATTCGAATCAGCAGATGCATTAACTTTTAAGGCAGAGAGGTACATTGCATTTCGCAAGCACAACTGCGCTAAACGTGCTAGCGCTTCGTACTCTCCTGTGTTGAAGTCGCCTGCTAGTCACAAGTGGAAGATGCCCAGCCATGTGTCTTGGAACGTCATCTTGGGGCTGATTCGGCGCGACCTTCGTCCTACTTGCCGAAGGCGAAGAGAACCTGGTCCGCAATCCTCCTGGCGTTTTTCCTGTGCTGATCGCGCTTTATGACAGGTCGGCAATGTCATCAGCTTGAGTGGCCGCTCCTTCGACGGATGGCTGTGGAGCCTATGGGCATTCCACGCATTCATGATGATGAACATAGTATGGTATATGAGATACATGAGCCAGCGCCTAGAGCACCTGGTGCAGTTAAAAACTAGAGAGCGTATTAAAAGCCATTCTAATATTGTACCATCAATGAAGACCCACCGTATCAAATATGATACACGAAATTTTGAAGGAACTCCAAAAGGTAGGTGGGCTTCAAAAACGACAACAAAAGAGATCATTTTAATCGTGCAGCATTTTATGAAGAAGAAAATGGCCAAATGTAGGGACGAAAGACGGAAATACTCAACGCTTATCGATTAACATGATGCCGCTTGGATGCGATGCCGCAGCGTGAGCTCCCGCCGTGCGGCCGTATTTCTCGACCTTCAAGCAGACCTCTGGCAGCGCCATTCTGAACTACTCGAATGAGAATACTCCGTAAGAACACCACACTTTCGTGCTACAAGATACGGCAGGAGTGTTGTAAGCTCGGCTAGTTGGCATAGAGTTTCATACTAATATATACTAGAGGGAAATCTCTCGCTGCAGTCGCGGGCTGCCGCCGTTGGCGGCGCCATTGCCGCTAGCGACGTTCCTTCGCCTACTTGGCTTAGCTAGCCATACGGCTTCTTTTTTGTCTCGAAGCCAAAATCAACGAAAAAGGGTAATATTTTTTTCTTGTTCATTGTAGATGAAGCTTCTAAAACTTCTGACAAATTAATCTTTTCGGAGGTTCAATTTTAGAATAACAAAACAAATTTCATGAACCATCTACGGTAATGTTGTTGGTTTTTTACAGCCAGAGCCAACTTTTCAGCCTGCTCATGAGTCATGCCAAGTACAAGTGGAACGTGCCTACCGGGTACATGACGGAACGCTTGCTGAAGCGTGGCTCCCCTAGATATTGGCGCTAGATTTCCTTCTAGTATATATTAGTATGAAACTTTATGCTAGTTAGTACTTTTCCATAACGGGTAACAGCGCGAAAATGGGACGAAAACACGAAAAGGGAGGAGGCAAAAATAACCGCTGACTTTCAACTGACTTTATTCGAAAAAAAAAACACAGATATACACATATGTAGTATACCCACAGAGCATGTGCGAAAAGAAGAGAGAGAGAAAGAAACACCTTAGCTGCTGCTACCGGGGGTAGAGATTATAAAATAAATTACATTTCAACCTATGCCCAGAAAAAAATCTATTTTTCATGCAAAAGAACCCAAGGCTGACTGACACAATCCGTCGACCGTTTAATAATGTGCGGTGCCTCGACCAGCCCCGGCAATCTGGTTCCTATGAAAGAACGAAATAGAAGTGTTGGCTAAACGAGGTGCGCAACCGCCCTGCTTGCAATTTGACAAGTTGGAACTTGTAGCCCCCTCGGTTGATTTGTAATGTTCTCTTAATTACACGTTAAGCTGGTGCCCCGTCTGCCTACATAGACAGGCTTGCAAGGCAGAGGAATGGAAAAGACGACGGAAGACAAGGTACATAGCTATGAATATGCATCAACGTGCAGCCAGGCGTGGCAATAACCTGTTTTTTTTTTTTTGTTTTTGCGGCGTTCAACTTTCGCGCACAATGGGCAAATCATGTTGCGGGCGGAAATTAAAAGCTGCACACCAAAGCAAAGTGCAACCTTTTTTAGGCCGTAAGTGCAGCCATGCATGTAGGGCAATACAGCAATTTCCTTGCGTTCTTTTTCAGCGGATGCGAGCTCGGTTCGACCACCTTTCTTAGTGTTCTGAACCAGCTTTTGGCATGCCAAAAGAGAGAATGTCCTCTGGACATGCTCTCTTTGGCATGCCAAAATTTGTACATGCTTCCTTGCCTTCCTTCGACACTGTGCTACCTGCGACACCCCGAGGTTTGCTTATCACCTTGCACGGGAATACCCAAGCCAACCACACCCTGCACCTAGCCCTTCCCCAGAGCTGAGGGAGAACGGGCTGACCAGCTCACGGACCAGGAATGCCTGGTCAATCGTTCCCAGCATCTGAGTTAGCCTGCGGCCTGCTTTAATAAGATGTTTCCACGCTCCTCTCTTTTTTCTTTTATTTTTTACAATCGGCTCCAACAAACTTTTTTCTTCGTCGTCCTCCGGCTGTTTTGTTTATCGTCTCCGTGAAGTACGAGGGGCAAGAGATAGAACCGTAAAAAGCGTTTCTTCAACGACACTCCCTTTACACCGAAGGACGTCAGGTCAGGTGTTTTATTTAGAAACACCAGCTGAAATCGTTGATCAGCTGTACAAGCGTGAGGCAGAGAAACTCCTGCTCATTCGTTGTTTCTCCTTTTGTGGCATAGGTAAAGAATTGTTTGAATTTAGTTGTATTCCGCCTTCTGTGCCAATCTCCCACCCTTAAAAGCACCATGTCTCTGCGTGATAACCCATCTACACCGCACACGCATAGCTCCATCGGCCATGCACGGCTTCTGCCAAGAGAAGGAAACAATTCACCACTTCCTGCTGTCTTGCCTCCGGATCTCCTCCCTCCGAAATTGTTACCTGGAGGTTCCCCTCCGGCGCCTGGGTATCGCCTTGTCGGTGCCTAATTTATTGTCATCTGAGGCAGCCGGGCTTGCTGGGTGCAACGGGGATGTTTGTCGCGCTCTTGACTCTTTTATTGCCGAATCCGGTCGCTTGCCTTGTTAATCAATCGCATCAACCATTCTTTAATCGTTTATTGAAATACCTGTTGTTACAGCAGTATTGAATTTTTTTTGTTCTAAAATTGTTAGCATCACTGTACCCTATTTTCGCTTAGTTTGAAACTAATTCATAAGCTTCTTCAACAGTGAAACCAGAATCAGACTTGGCCAATCCCCCAGAGTGGGTACGTGCCATTCTTGTTATGGTTCCAACCAACCAACCAACAACCAATAGGCGCCATCAATCGCTGAGCGGAAGAGGAAGACGAAGAACAGCACTCGAGCTAGGAACCCACCGTCACGCTCTGCTCCTGCTGCTGCGACCACGGTAACCCGCCCGAGATGAAGTCGCCGCCCGTTCCCGCCCATCGACACGAATTTCGACCCTCCCCTCCGGTGAGTGGGAAAGCCGGGCTAGCCGCTCAGCTCAGACGAGAACGATTTCTGAGACTGCTTACCCATCGGTAGTTATCGGTTACCCATCAGGAGTTAGCAATCACTGACCCACCCTGGGGTCACAGATACGTCACGTGGCGTGAGTGGGACTCCCGCTCAAGTAACCCGCGACGGAGTAATGACTGGATGCCCACGAGTGACCCATCAGTGTGCTATGCGTGGATGGCCGCTGGTTACGTGGCACGGGAGAGGTGTGCATTTGGATTACGAGATGACAGGGAAGGAGGGTAGTGAAGTAGAGAGAGGAGGGATAGAAACAGGAGGAGATAAGGGTATGAGGGAAGGCGCAACATCACCATACAGGGAGCAAGTAGGGGAGGACAAGTATAGTAGTTGGAGGGGAGTAGGGGACGCTAATGGTAGGGAGGGGAGGAAAGGAGGGAATTGCGGTAAGAAGTGGGGGAGGAACAAGCAGAAGAGGAAGGTGATATTAGGGAGGGGGGCAATGAGGTGGGGAATATACGGCGTGAGGTAAAGGGGATGGACGCAAAAGGAAGAGTTCGTCCTTGGATTTCGAGAGGGGGTCGAAGGATGAGGTCATGGAGAAGACAAGCTGTGGGCAAGCAGGGATAAATGTTTGGAGGAAAGATACCGAGATACTATGACGGGAATGGGAGATTAGAGAATAAAAGGAGTACAACGTGAGGAACGGGTATGTAAGGGATGCAAGGAGAGGTGAAGACTATAAGGAAAGGTGGACGACGAGACCTTTATGTGGCATGGGTTGGAGAAATGATATTGAATATTGATGTAATTTGCAGGAAAGAAATCAGATACGCGGGATTTTCTTTGTATTCTTGCCTTCCTTCTCCATTCCCCGGAATTTTTGCTGTGTGATCACCATGGCAATTGGCTTCCCCCCCTTTTTTTTGCCCCTACCTATTTTTTCGATTGTGTGCGTGTTTTGTGTATGCTATAGCGGATGCAGATGGGGCCGTTGGGCCAGGCACTCAGTGAGCATAGGTGCCATATTTGCAGCCGCGTTTTGAAATTAACTCTTTTTAATGATAGTCTTTCTTGGGCTACTTTAATGGGAGAATTTTGGACTGTGTGTCTGTATGTCTGTCTGTTACTCAATTCAACCAGCCGGCCGAAGTGAAACAGATGCTGTGCAATAGTCTTATACACTCACAGCAAAATATAAACGTCAAAGTCCGGTCTTAGTGCTCATGCTTGTCAACATTGCTGAACAAGAACAGGAAATTACGAAAATATCAGGCAGAAAATCAATACATGAGTGATATTTGCAGTGTTCCTTTATTCATAATTTACACGGATGCTTGCTTTTGGCGATAGCAAATAAAATACTACATCAACTGCATAAAATCGTTGCCCTGCTGTTGCCCGCGCTACCTGGCGGAATTCTAAAAAATCAAACGGCAACAGCAACGAAAGGTTCCAAGTAGGGCAACGTGCTTCTATAAATGTTGTAGTAGGGCGCCTCGATTCACGCGCGTCTCCGCCATACGTCAGCGCTGGCATCGAGGCAGCGTGCTTGGAGCATTGAAACGCGGTAAATTTAAATTGACTTGAGTAAACCTCTAGCGTGTTGTCTTGGAAGGAACGAGACGGGAGAGGAACAGCATGAGAGGTGAGCGGGAAAGAGAAGGGAGGCATTGAGTTGCCAGGGGCACCAGTTGACTATCGTCTTGCGTCGACATCTGAACGAAAGGAGCACATACGCGGCCAATTTTTTTTCCGTGGTTTAAAATGAAATCAAGTAGTGGACGGAAGCCCGTCTGGTCGGGGAAACGCATCATACAAATTAAAAACTAACACCGAGCCACGAGTGTTTACAAAACGATAAACACGTTTCGCCAGTGAAGGAACCTCCTTTATGTGCAAAGGGTTCGCGACCCTGACCCCGCCCGATGAAGTGACGCCGACACGAAAGAAACAGAAATCACCGGTTATTCCGGGACAGTCAAACAAAAAATGACATGAGTAGAAACAGCAGCTCTTAACCCATACGGTCATGTAAACAACGCGACACTGAAAAAACTCACTGCACCGAATTGTGGCAGAAAAATAATACAGCACTTGCTCTACACTCACGACAACGTTCGAATCCTTGTACCAAGTCACTCCGTGTGTGCCCCACCAGATGCTGCTGGTTAGTGCGAGCTGGCCTCGGGTCGTCTGTCCTGGTTGTCTGGCCCTTGCTGCTCCCATCCTGGTTCTGCTGCCGCCGCGGGCTGTTCCGTCCAACTCCCGACTCCCGTACGAGAGTTCGACAGAACAACAAGGCTCCCGTACGGGAGCCGAAACGTCTTTTTTCGTTTTATAAACACTCGTGGTCGGTGTCGGTTTTTCTTATAATTTGTATCTTTCTGTGGTTTAAAAAAATTCAAATGCCGTCCGAAAAAAAAATCGACCTTTACATTTTCCACCCGCTTCGGTCATAATTCACGGGTAAAGAAGGCCCCTTCACACCGAATTATAATGCATTTACTGCCTTTTCTAAGCTACGATGCATGTTTTTTAATGCGTAGCATTCTTTGTTGAGTACACCCACATGCAGGACCCTGTAATACCCTGCATTTTCACAAAAATGTGGATTTGGCAAAAGTAACCCCTTTAATCGTTTCAATACCATAAATACTATGATTTCTCAGACAGAATTTTGGAAAAGGAAAGAAATAAGAAAAACAGAAAAAATAAAAGTTTCAAAAAATTCGATGTGACAGAATCAAAAATATGCATCTTATACGTCTCCCCCAGTGACCGAAGAGTAAACAAAACAAGTCCGCAAAAGAACTATGAAAATATCTACAAAAATAGCGTGAACGGACCAACTCCGCAATTCGGCTTGTATTTTCAGAAAAACGAACATAATTAGTGAAGTAAAGTCGCGTCATCGCTATAATGATATGAATGTACGTCATTGTCAAACAAAAACAATAAGAACTTCAAAATAATAAGATATTCTGAAGTCTTGCGCTGGTCATAGCCATAATTGGCTGTAAATATCTCGCACTCTAGACAAGCGGCCTTCTACTGCGTAACACTGGTACAGAATTCTGTGAATTTCTGCAGTATTTTTTGTGTTTCCGCAATAAAAAGAGACCGCTACCGTTCAGCTCTATAAAAACATTTTGTCACTTCAGTATTACTATTGCATCAGGCATGGACAACTTGCCTTGATGTATACGTTTACGGAAGCTGTCGCATATAATAAATTTGTATGTAAATGAATTCCCACCCAAATTTACTTTCCAACATACAGAGCTCCATGAAGTTCTGAGCCACCCAAGCATCGTTTTCATTTCAGAATGAGTTCCGGGCGTTCGATTCGAGATGCCATAACTAAGAGAGGCCGTAACGCTGGTGGTTTTTTACTGTCTGTTTACAGGTCCTTGTCTGTTGATAGAAAAGTGTAGAACTCTTTGTAATCACGTCCTAACTTGAAAACTTAACCCTTAAATTTTCACTACATAGCAAGTGGTTGACTGTAGGAAAGGAGAGCACCTCGTTATCCCGAGCAAATCGCGTTCGTTGATCTGCGAAAGAAAATAATTACTTACCCTTATTGATCAAACACTTGTACCCCAGCGAATCCCTTGCGGCGTAGTTACCTTGTTTGCTTTGAATTGGCAGTGGTCGCCCCTATATAGGGGGACGAATTCGGAGGTTTCAAGTGGAATAGCCTGTATTTGCAACAACCACGCATTAAACCTCCTTCTGAACGCCTTCGTCTCCTCTTTGGGAAGCCAGAATCATCATTTTTGTTAATGCTGTGAACCTGGAGTTATGACGCCAGCCAGCCTGCCATCACACCATGACCATTTCGTCGTGCACACGGGTAGAGCCAAGAGGGGATGCATTAAGTGTTATATAAAGCGCGAAGCTAAATTGTTCTCATAAATTTCGTTGACAAACGGAGAAGTAAACGCGCCGAGAGCTGCTGCGCTTGTCGACCATGCCGAATTAGTGCTACATCCTAGGAAACTTGGCGCCCTCTGCTTACCTTGGTGGGGGCCTCTTTATTGCGTTCAGCGTAGTTTCTGCACTGCAAGCATGACCAAGTGTAGTTGGCAATGAACATTACAAGAAGCTATATTAAGGATTCATGTTTATATCTGCAATTTTTATCTACCTCCTCGCAGGGGTCTCGTCAGGGTTCCCGTGAGGAAGCGCCGGCCCCACGACGGTTCAGGTGCGCCGCCTGGGTCATCCTTGCGGCAACCAGCGTCATTGTCCTCGCTGTAGTGCTCTTCGCGTTTTATATCATGGAAATATCAGGCGCCCACCGTCCCAACCAAATGACAGACACCTCGTGCAGCAATGACGATGACTGCGCTGAGTACGAACAACTACTACAGAAAACCCTGAACCTCAGCGCAAATCCATGCCACGACTTCAAGGCGTTCGTCACTTCGAGCTGGCTTCCTCCCGCAGGACAAACGGACAACCAAGCGTGGAAAGTGGACTGGGACCCCGCGTACCAGTTTATAAAGACTTTCTCGAAAGAAATCAGGGATTCCGGTTCGTCGACCCCCGCCTATCCTCTGATGCGCGTGGCCCAGTCCTATTTCACCAACTGCAAGGACGACACGACGCCGAACGGCCACGACACGCGCATGTTGTTCAAGCAGCTATTGCGCAACCTCAGCATTCCGTGGCCCGAACGGCCCCCGATTGGAGTCGACCCTCTGGACGCCTTCTTGAACCTGTGCATAAAGTTTCAAGTTGCTCTCTGGTTCGACGTTAAGATGATCGCAGGCAACAGCGTCAGAGGTCGTAAGGCAGTTTCCATCAGACCCAGTGCACAAGCCAAATTTTTGACGAATAAATACAAAGATATGAGGAGTGACGCGAAGGTGC
Organism: Haemaphysalis longicornis; assembly: GCA_013339765.2. Taxonomy (NCBI): domain Eukaryota; kingdom Metazoa; phylum Arthropoda; class Arachnida; order Ixodida; family Ixodidae; genus Haemaphysalis; species Haemaphysalis longicornis. Next base: position 84,981,227 of record CM023456.1, read on the forward strand.
AACAACACCTTAACGGTTTATTGGCTTACTTTTCCTATGAAGGTGACGGCCATAAATCAGAAGAAAGAGTGGACACCTACAAAGTGTTCAACATCACCAAGTACTTCGCATCGAGGCTGGCCGCTGTCACCGAGGAGAAAGCCTCCGTAGTGGTGAGGTTGGAAGATTTCAGTCGGCAGATGGACGTCTCCCCAGGCCGCATAATAGGCCTCCTGAATAAGTACTTTCATCCAAAAGATCCCTTTGTTGGGGAAGACTTTGCAGTTATAAGAGGAAAAGGAATGGTTGTAGCTGTGGGGAACCTACTCCACGATCACGACCCGACCCTTGTCTTAAGCCATCTGGGCTGGTGGATGATAGAGGTGTACGCACCGATACTAGACAGAGAGCTTTTTGTGCAGAAGTACGGCAACAGAAACCTAGGGAACAAGATAGGACCTTTATTCTGCACAACGCAAGTTGAAAGCGCATTTAAGATCATGCTACTGGCCAACCACGTACGTTTAAACTTCCCGCCGTCGATCCAGGCAGATGTCGACCAGCTCCTGAATAACGTTCGGAAAGCCGCAACTGCCCTGTATTACGAGTCAGATCTGCCAGTCAGTAAGAAATTACAGATTACAGAAAACATTCGTGGATTGAAAATAAACCTATGGCCCGACCAAAGGTACCAGTCGGAAGAAGAGATCCGCCGCATCTATGCCCACGTCAACGGTCATCAGGTCACAACTCTGGGCTTCTGGATCACCACACGCATCGCAACCGCCGAGCATATCGGCACCGACGCTTACTTCGAGGAGAAGAGGCTACCCCGCTCATTCGCTGACGCTCCCTTCTCCTACGACGACGTCCTCAACACCGTCACAATGTCCATGCTAGCCGCCCATGCTCCCTTCTATTACCGCGATCACAACCTCCCAGGGGCAAAGTACGGAGGTCTCGGAGTGGAGTTTGCGAAAGAACTGATCTTGGCTGTGTGCAGCGAGCCCGTGTTTATCGACTCTCAGGCCGACTTTCATCGTGTCTTTGGAACCACGGCGAATGAATCGAGTCCGGAGATTGTCAGCGATGCGCATGCCAGTATTTCGGCCTGGAAGGTGGCTTTTCGAGCTTTCAAAGGCCAAAAGGCCTCCTCGATGAAAGTGAGAGGCTTCACCAGCGACGCCTTGTTCTTCATTAGCGCCTGCCACACGCAGAGCAGGCTATCCCCCGGCTTCGACTGCAACAAGGAACTGCAAGGGGAGGCCGCTTTTGTAGGCGCTTTTAAGTGCGTTAAAGGTTCGCCCATGAATCCGTAATGCTGCGTGAATGGGGCGCACGCAGCCACATCGTGTTGGGTGACAGGAAATACAGATAATTATTGAAAGCGTGTATTTTGCTTGAGTGTAAGCTGCATGGTCACGTGCTGTTTGTTGTTGGTGGCGTAGTTGTACACTTTTGAGTTGTGTGTGATTATTGAGCTTGCATGCTTCTGCATGTACGAGTTGTAAAGTCTACGCTGGTGTTCATGCGGCCTTCCCGTGACCTGCTTTCTACTTTCGGAGGGGGGAGGGGTGTTTCTTTCCCATCTAGGACAACCGGGATTGGCTGGGTACCTCCGAATAATCAACTTTCCTAATCATTACTCTACGCTTTGTATTGGGGAGTCACTTGACATTGGTCCCTCATTTTTGTGTCCAAGACTTTCATACTCGTAAAGCCTACGAAGTTTTTGGATGGGCTGTTCGTTTTCAAGGTTTCCATTCTTTAGCTGACAATCAGAACGACAAGCGCTGAATAAAATTCAACCCTCATACACTTAATAACCGAGCGCTGAAACAAACTATTTCATTTGAAAGGAGAAAGCAGCCTAAGTTGAGAAAGTATAATCGGAATATCCCCCAGAACGGTCCTTTGATCTTTGATTTTCTTTCTTCTCTTTGCTAATGAAGCAGACGCCAAACATGCATGCTTGGTCCGGTTCCCTGCTAGCGCGGATTCGCAGAAAGCTGAGCTGGTTTCACGGTCGCTGTGCAGGGCTGAACCTAGCTTAATAGAAAGTTTTCACCATGATATGCGGATAACGCTTGGTGTTAAGGAGAGGCGACCCATCGGAGAAAACAGGCGCGGACAGAGTAAGCAATGGCTGCGGGAATAAGGTATCAGAATGACCATGCATTTTGACCCCCACCGGAAGGAATTCGTTCATGTTTATCGCAGATAGCGGCACCATAGTTAAAGCAGGGGTAAGAAATTAGCCTAAAATAAAAACAACACACTCAGACTCTCATGCCACCTTAATAAGTAGACGTTGATTTAAAAAGGTGTGTATTTGCACTAACAAAAGGTCACCCAATTTGCAAAGATCCATTTTTACCTTCCCTCGCTTTCTCAAACCATGCGGGGATTAGCTTACTCGTGTCGCCGTCTGTAGCGCCGTATTCCAACCCCCCCCCCCCCCTCCCTCCTTAGCTACACACTGTATGATAGGTTTCAGGAAAAGCCTAGCTGCACAAACAGGCGCATGTGCCTTCTTCTGCTAAACAGCTTTTTGTTGGCATTTTTTCAGAGCGCGTGCGATGATAGGCACGGCAAAGAAGGAGAAAACGACTCGAACCATCGCAACCGTTGTCCCAACTTTTCTCATTGCGGTAGGCTCACCCTTTCGAGTCTTCGAGCTGCTTGCGGTAAAAGTGATAATACATGATCATTTTTTCTTGTATTGCGGCGACTTTTCTTTCATTAGGAAACGTTGCCTCACCGCACCAATTCACCCCTTTCGCCTTACTCCTTCGATGCCCGCCCTTAATTCTTTCGCGGCCACATCCCTGGGGTTCTGTCACAAAGGATTGGTTGCGGCCATTCACGCGTACATTTCGGAGACTAAACGCCTGTCCTGTTAACCGGCTCAAAACATGGTATTTCGTGTATTCTCTGAACGATAACATCAATCTATATTTTTTTTAATTCTTTTATATAACTCCGTGTTTCCGCCTTTCAGATCACAGACTGGCTTTGTAGTGGTATTAGGTGGGCGTTTTAGCTCTAAAGAGCTACCCCTCTTGTTGACCAATCCTACACGTGCGTATGTGCAATCAATGAATGAGCAACAACAGCAGCAACACCACCACCAACAACAATAACCACCATTGCCAGTGGATACAAAGTTACTCCCGCACCCCTCATGGCCCTCACAAAGACCACTTAAAAATGTAATTCACACACGACTACCCGTTCTTAAAGCCATCTTTTCTTTAATGGCGGTGTACATCATCCGTTCTTCACCACGCGCTATTAGTTTCGCCCAAATCAAGGGGATCGCTCTTCTCCGTACTACAGCCATCATTGTACATGCCGGACTTGGAAGATAGGCGGCAATCAGGTAGACCGAATCCGTCCTAGGTCATAGACTAAAGCTTACTGTGAAATATAGGTGCAGTAAGCCTTAAACTTGACCAACGCTGTCTGCAAATTATTGCCTTTTGCGTCACTGGATTTTAATGAGAACAGCACGGATGCCTAGTTGGGCCGCTCATCCGCGGTGTGCCGCACGGAGGCGGGCGTCCCTCCTCACGTTACCGCTTGACTTTGAGATGCAGCCTTTTCTGTGATGCAGCTTGACAGACAGACACTGGATAGCATGTACGCGTAGGAGCCCCACCTTACAAATGCTGAACAAACCCTGTAAATTGTTTATAATATTTTCGCGAATTGCTGCGGCCAAACGGAGCACTGCTCGAGACGGGAGCACACGCTAAAGATAGCACACGAGAAGGCTAGAAGAAGGTAACGGCAAAGTGCCCGTTTTGCCGTTTTCGGTTGGCGCGGTAGGCAGTGTGATATAGGAGGTGTTGATTTGAGATACAGGAGTGCCGCTAATTCGTGCTATCCCGAAGAAGCTGTGAAGGAAGCTGTACACGACGGAGGGCCTAGCATATGGAAAGGATATAATCACTCCATGCAGCAATGTAGGGCCTGTAAAAGGTCTTTGTCGAAGTTCTCAACCTATTAGTGGATGATACATTCGTGCAGGGTCGTACCATGGCTGCCTATGCAATATGCAGGGTATTTATTGGGTATTGTTTGATTGATTGTAGGGTTTAACGCACCGATGCAATGCAGGCGGTGAGGCGTGCCTTAATAGAGGGCTCCGGATTAATTTTGACCCCCTGGGAATTCCTAAAGTGCGCCGAAATCCCGTACACATGGCCGTTTTTGCCTTTCGCCTCCATCAGAAAAGCGGCCGCCGCGGCCGGGAATCAAACCCGCAAGCTCGTGCTCAGCAGCACAGCGCCTTCGCCAGTGAGCAACCACGGCCGGTATATGTATTAAATATAAGAACACGTATAACTAGATCTACACCCAAAATCGTTCCCTTATGTGTAGGTAATGGAATACTCGTTGTTGGCATGCAATATAGGTACCTTCAATGAGAGAGAGATAGAAACAACATTTATTTGTCCAACATGGTTTTGAAGCAAAGGAGACGGAGCCTCTTCACCCCCCTCAGACGGCGGCCAGAAGTCCTTGGGCTCCGGCGGCGTCTTCGGCCATTTGGACAGCCCGGATCTGTACGTCCGGTTCGGAGCTGCGCAGAACGGTCTCCCACTGCTCCTCGGTCTTAATTAATAAGGAATCACCTAATGAATTCTTCGTATACAAGGCACATTCCTAAATAGTATGGCGTGGGTATTCCTTGCCCGTACATAGTTTACATTCGCTCGTGTAGAGCCCCGGGTAACAATGACTGTACATGACCGGATTGGGGAACGTATTTGTCTGTAACATTCTGTCGTTTGGTGAGAGTACTGTGAGCGGGGGGATACTTAACCCGTTCCAATCTGCAATGATTGATTGTGTCTCTGTACGAGACCATGCGGTCCCTCCCCATCCCAGCACGCGAGAAGTGTTCAGATGTTTCCTCGACCTGATCGGCTCGATCAGCCAAACCTCGAGCCGTGTCGTGAGCGTTCTCGTGAGTTGTCACTGAGTAAAAAGTGAAGCCAGGAGAAAGAAATCTGGCCTAAAGTTAGAATGGGATTGAATGTATATGGAAAGTTCTCTGTATACATAGTGTGAACACTACCCTCTGTGACAAAAAGAGACGTAAACAACGAATGTGTACTGGCGGTGATGCGATGAGACAGAAAATTCAGTAAAAATCATCGTAGCTGAAATTAGGAGGGACAAGTGGGGATGTATGGCCGAGAATTGACAGTGGGTTAACAGCAAGTTCAACCGACTTACTGTAGATAGTGGGGAATAGAAGTAAGCGAACAGCGATGACTGGGAGGGTAATTATAGGATAACACTTTCTGCTCAGGAATGTACTCGGTCATCACAGTGCAATGGCAGTTCTCGGGAAGAGGTCCTCGTTTTGTATTGGACCTAAATTGGGCGATTATTATTGAAGCGAAGCTTTCGTGGTGTCACTGGTAGCGGTGTTGTTACCAAAACCGCACATTTAGAAAGGCAACTTCCCACATTGGCAGGGCGCAAGATGATGATGAGGCTGGTGACGCAAAGGAGAGCGCTTCCCGTGGTCGGAATTTATCAGAATCATACGACAAAACATTACAGCGTGGTCAATCCAGCTAACCGACGCTCCCTGGCGCACAGTTGCTGGTTGTCGTTTGAGCTTTAATGTGATGGCGTCAGTTCCTCATACGGCTCGCGGGAGGGGATTGAGGACACGCTAGAATCCGGCAAGGTAGACCTAGCAGCACTCCGCCGTTAAAACAGTGAAGAAGCAATGTGCAACGCGCAACTAGGTGTGCTTTGTAACGGAATAATCTCTATCTTGCACTATTTCGTATCGTGCTGGAAGTTCTTTTAAATTTGCGGCTGAGGTGCTTGTAAAACCATATTGTCAATTGCTAATTTCATTAGGGCGAAAGCCTTAACTGCACAGTTCTGAGAAAAAGGGCCGTTGTTGTTCGCGTCAAGGAAATTTCGCGTGTTAGATCCAGCAAAGTAAATACACAAAGAACTTGCGTAACCCAAATGTGTTTGAGCCCTGGTGTGCACACTGGCAGCCCAGGGCTCTACCAACTGCGCCATCATTCTTTCGATGTAAAAAACGTATATACAAGAACTATATAAAAACCTTGCGGGTAATATACAGGGTGAAACGAGTAATCCGGATTTCGGCGAACACTACATTGACAACAATTTCCGCTAGTCAGTTGGCAGTGATACATACCGGTGTAAAACAGGGTACGTATTAGCCTCAAATAATTTTGGTCAGAGTAGCCTTCTAGCGTAATTATTATTTGACTAAAGTGCATCATGGACAATACCATCGGCTTTGTGTTTCCGTCTAACATGCATGTAATATATAAACTAGGCAGAGCCATCAGAAAAAAAACAGGTCAAAAGGAAATATCATTTCAGAGAGCTACAACGCATCGCACACTGTTGGGCGCTAATTGAAACTATTTTTGGAGTGTCGGATGAAACACAACTCAGAAGAGTATAGCATCTTTGCAGTCAAAGAAACAATGCTCTAATACATCTGGAGAGACAGAGAGAGGGAGAACGATCGTTAAGGAACTCTGGCGATGTTAGCCGGGCTTAAATGCCTAACTGGCTACCCCAGATGGTTACGCGATAAAGATGATGGGGAGGACGTTGACGAAGTTGATGCGAAGAGTAGCGTTAAGGTATTTACAGCAAGTGGTCCAGTTCTGTGTGTTGCAGGTACACGACCACAGCTTTTGTAGCCCGTAAACCACGTTTGGGACATGCCCACGGACGTACAACATCCTTGAGTTCAATGTTCACCGAAGGCGGCAGTCTCAAATACACTGCAAAGCACACCTTTTGTGCACAAAATCGAGCATATTCACAGAGAAGGAGCTGGAAGTTTTCGCGCACATATCAGTGTGGGCAGACTGGTGATGTAGGTCGTTTCAACGTAAAGGGGACGTTGCGCGTGTATCGAATTTCAACCGCATGCGACGTCGAATGCTTCTACCCGCTTGGAAAATACCAGGTGGCATTTTGAATTTGCAGTAAGGGATGAATAGCAGATATCGCCGCTTAAATACGTGATATGTTAACGCAGATTGCTCGCTGCATGTTCCATGCCACACAAGACACAAGGACAGGGGTGTCTTGCCTGGAGGATGGTATGGATACTTCCGATGCAAGCGAAATCGAAGCGGCAATATCCGCCTTCATATTGCTAGTTATCCTACAATGGTCAGGAATCCACTGTATTGTTGTTTGGTTGCGCGCTGGTAGGGCTCGGAGATTAGGGCGCGTATGTGAAAAACAAGCTGGTCATTTGGAAATGACGCTAGACATTGAAGTGCAGCCCTGTAGTCTGTGAAGATAGCTCGCTCTCGTGCGGGCTGTTGAGGATGTGAGCGAAAGCCACCCGCATAGCTGCAAGTTCTGTAGCCGTATTTGACATTTTGTGACTGAACATAGCACTGGTGGTGGGGCGTGATGACGGTATCGACATCAGTGTACAGACGAGTGCAGTTTGTATTTTCGACAAATATAGTCCAGAGCGAAAACCTGCAGAGCGGGAGCCGGAGCGTGCCCCTTTTCTCGGGGTCCAGGTCACAGTTGTCGTGATTGGTACGGGCAGGATCATCCAGGGCGGGTGCTCAGGAGGAGAAGGCTGTTGATAGACCTTCCGCAAAAATTGGCGCACTTTTTTTACCCAGTTTGTCGCTAAAGGATGACCCCGCTGCCTTACCACAATCCGTAGACGCACACGGAGCAATTCCTGCGTGCTTAGAGCAAGTGGCGAGAGCCGCCTGCATTCTGCCAGCGTTTTGATGGTAGAGGTTGTCTTTGGAACACCAATACAAACCCGCAGGATGTGTCCTTGCATGCTCTCTAGCGCTTTTACATCATCACAAAGTACGGTGCAAGCGCGGAACAAAAGCTGTCGCTGTTATTGGTCCTTTGTTTGGGGCGCACACTTAGGGATTGGCTAGGAATGGCGACCTTCTAGGGCCAATGTGCCCGCTTGACAAAATTAATCACAAAAGTTTGAATTTGAGACGTAAAATTTGCGGAATAATGCGTGCATCGGGGCTACTTAACGTGATGACACGTGAGTAGAACAGATGCACACCAGTCGTGTAGAACCCTGGATCTAATCAAGCTTCGGCGTGAGCCAGCCTGTTTGCTGACGTAATTCTCTCCATAAAACGAGGAAACAAAAGAAAAGTAACAGACGCGAACACGGTGCTGCAGAAATAAAGGTGGACGAAGTAGTTCGCATCTACCGACAAAGAAACCAAAGCGAAGAAAACGATACCAATCCAGTCTTGCAGCAAAGAAGTTGTTAACAAATACGGACGGACCTTCAATACACGTAAGCAGGCTTAGGTGCATCGAAGAATTTTTTTATGAACGTTTATTTCCACCATCTGGGGCTAACGTGCTCGTGTTTTGCCAGGGCGATCTCCGCAATGTGTTGCACTTGTTCACTTCAGGAACTGATTTCGTACAGTTATAAATTCCTTGTTACGGGGACAACGTGTTTACTAGCAAACTGCATATGCATTCATTATATGCATTTTTTTCATTGCCTAGTCTTCCATGCTTTTTATTCTGTTGTCAGATCTTTTATACCCGCATTTACCGTCCTATTGTTTCTTCTGTTCTCATTTCTGACATTTGATGCATTTGCTTTTTATGCGACATAATTCTAGTGGATTTTCTTAATATCCAGCGCTTATTTGTCTTTTTTCCTCGAATAAATGTTTACGAAGAGAAACTGAGTGCTTAAAGAAATCCGTTACTGCATGTAAATGTTACCCCAGGCTGTCACCAAGTTTCGCGATGAACTTTTTCAGTATTATCTGTTTATTTATTTATCTTCAGCTTTGTTTACATTACGGTCCTGTCACAAACATGATTAAATTGGGAAATCAGACGCAACTGAGCATTGAAAGAAACTCGGCCACGCAGTACAAATCTTCGAGATAAATTCTAGTAATCCATATAAACAAGCTCACTGCGTGAAAAAAACTTCGGCGTTTAAAAGTGCTTGCCCAAAATTCCTGCACGGTGCACAGGCCTACTCGGAGGTTGCTGATGACGCGCGAATATGACGGCGAATATTTGCGGCTATTGCGAGTGTACAGCGGCGCCCGTGAATCACTGGACTAGCGCGCAGTATTGTCGCGACTTGTTTAAGGTAGCAGCGGTGAGCGCCATCCGCTCCGGTTTCTAACTGTAGCGAGCCATCCGCTCGTTTGTCATATATCCGATTGTCATGTACTCCTCCGAACACCTCGTTCTTTGAGGCCCGTCTGGGACGATCCCGGGGCCACACTCCGTGGAATAACTCCCCAAATGGTAAGGCACCTTCGTTTTGTGACACTATCGTGACGTCAGCTGCCGCTTTTTAGGTTCAAACGAAATCGAACCGACAGCCGTTCTGCACGCTTAAGTTTCGCTCTCGAAAGACGCATTGTTTCATACCATCGCCAAGGCTGCGAACGTCTTTCCTCGCATTGCTTTCCTTTTAAATTACGCGCAAGCCTCAGTTTATTTTTTTTTTAAGTTTGCTATTGCTTCCCGAGGCGCGTGTTCCCTTGGTCTGTCTGTCTGTCTGTCTGTCTGTCTGTCTGTCTGTCTGTCTGTCTGTCTGTCTGTCTGTCTGTCTGTCTGTCTGTCTGTCTGTCGTCTGTCTGTCTGTCTGTCTGTGGCGTCGGAATATCTCTTGGTGTCATAGAAATTAAAATACGCGGGGTGATTGTCAGCAGTGCGTAAATAGTAATCACTGGTAAACAGCAAGAAAAACGCGGCGACAAATACTCCAGGTGTTGTTCTCTGAAACGTACACCGAACGTGACATTTTTCAATCTTGTGTGTTACGGACCGAGCGAAAATTATTAAGTGCCTACATAGCGGCAAGCAACAAATCACGGCCTCCTTGAAGCCCGCTCAGTTAACCTCGGATGCCACATGTAATTATTTCGTATTTCACCGAGCGATACTAATTCGTGCATCGGGCACGTGCTTTTTTTTTGTGGTATTCGAGCTTTATAGCTTAATCCACAACTTTTCATTTGTGCTTTTATGGACTTTTCTTAAGTTCAGAACCAGTTCCCGTGTAACGTACGGGATAATGAACCATAATTTCGGGCTGGCAGAAGCTCACCTTGCGGTTCGTTCAGTGCTCCATGAGGGGTGATTCGTGGTTACGACAACAGTCACAAGATGATACAGTTAGTTTTTATCTGTGCGTTAACTTCAACCTTCAAAACAGGCAAACTACTGGTTGCCGTCCCTTTTGGAAGATGTCTAAGGCGCACACCCCCTTTGCACCTTATCACTGGTTCTTCCCTTTTATCACTGGTCGCATAACGAACTGGTACGGGGGTTAACAGTTCGCCAGGGGATCAACACAGTTGAATACTGCTTCTTCTGTCTCGTATTTCTCAACGTACTCTGCACTGCTTTGCTTAAGTAGACTACACATATGCCTAGGATCCTCATTTTTTAGAGCGGAGCTGTTATGGCTACGATCAAGCAGATAATCTCCAGCAACTATGTAGAGAAGCAAGAAGGTGAGCGTAGCGTCCCCTTGTGGCGCCCACTCAAATCTCCTGAATCGCAAAACTGTGTGCCACAACTTCAGACCTGTAAAAAAATTTTTAAAAAATTGGCCGCGTATCTGCTCCTTTCGTTCCAAATGTCGACAAAAGACGATAGTCTGTGTCGATATTTGCCAAATAAATGCCTCCCTTCGCCTTCCCTCTCACTTCTCATGTTGTTCCTCTTGATTCGCGCTCCTCCCAAGGTAAACACGCTAAAGTTTTGCTGAAGTCAATTTAAATTTACCGCGTTCCGCTGCTCCGGGCAGGGTGCCTCGATGCCAGCACTCCCGTACGGCGGAGACGCGCGTGAATCGAGGCGTCCTACTTCAACGTATACAGAACCACGTCTCCCTACTCCACGTACGTTCCAAGCAGAACGTGGTGCCTATCTAGTGGAACCTTTAGTAACTGTTGTCGCTTTATTTCTTAAAATGCCGCCAGAAGCTACAGTTGCCGCGGGGCGACAGCAGGCGACAGTGAATTTTTTTTTCTGCAGTGGATGTAATAATTCATTTTTGGGTTTAGGTAGCCCAAAAAAGACTGGTCTTTAAAATAAAAAAAAAGGTTCTATACCCTCCAATTTTGAAATTGGATGGCATGCATTGCCCCTGCAAACATGTTTTCCAGCAATGCGCTTTCAGGGTATAGGTGGAAGCGTGGTTTGCGTAAGCTGGCTTTTCCAGATTGCGTATTGCACAGTGAAGAGTGGCAATTGTACGTCCGGAGAATGATTACAGAGAACGGGTCCAAATCCTCCGTTATCGAAAGCACTTAGAATTGATTGATTTAATAAACTTTATTCGAAAAATAAATGAAAATTATTCACTTAGGCGAAAGTACTATTGCACCGCATTTAATTTATTTGTCATTATTAGTTCACACTGAAGTTGCAAACGTTACATAATTATTGCCTGCTATACATACACGTCCATCTACTGAGAGAGTATGGTTGCGACAAATGGCTATAACTGTTGTCTTGCCGGAACTATTCGGAAACAAGTTATATGACAATTAGCTTCTAAGACATCTAACATTGCGCACAACAGCTTCGCTGGTCACCTTCATCATAGAGTGGAAGGGCACTGCATTCCTTGTCCTCCGTTTGAGCGAAGATGATGTCTTGTGGAGTTTGTGTCCTTATTCATAATTCTGGCTTCAGTCCGCAAACATTACTCCGGCAACCTTTCGTGTCGCTGAGATGAGAAAAGTTTTCTTTCAACGTGCTTATGCTAAGTTATACTACGTGTTTATGACCCGAAATTTAGCAATGAAAGCACAGATCGGGTGCACGCATTATTTCAGCCACAAATTCGAGTTTCCTTTGATTACTTCACATTGCTTGCAAAATTTAAAAAAAAAGGGGGTTTTTTTGCGCGAGGTAGCCACACCTGAGATTTTAGGTTCACCGTAGTGCAAGACTCAGGATTACTGTTCTACAACCTGGGCATTACTAACACGCGCCGAATTCACCCACATGGGCGATTTTGTCTTTCTCCTCGCCTGATAAGAACGGCCGTGACGTTAAAGATCAGAACCGAACCTTTGGGCTCAGCACCTCATCGCCTTTGCCACTAGGCCATGCTGTCAAATGCACCTCCTCCAGACGGAAATACTACGGCCTGATTTCTATATCGTACATTGGACCAGCCTTGTCCACGTGCGCAAGCAGGGTTGCACAAAAACAAGAACAAGCATTGAAGTGACACCACTGTATTGACGTAATCACTACATGGGCCGCTACAGGCATTGATAGAGGAGCGTGGATATGATACCGTCAGTCGTTGTTTCAGATATTAACCGAATAACTGTCATACGTGCTGTGTTGTCATCGCTGCCTCCGTTAACCACTCATTGTTGCCAGAGAACCATAGCCACAGTTCGACCTGTGTTCACCAAAACCATCGAAAATTTTGCGTAACATGTCCTTGCTGAAAAACTATTTGACATTCTCTGTTCACCACGCCTCTTAATAAAGGGACTCTGCAACACTTCCTATAAACGTTTTCACTCTTTCCTAGACGCCTGGAAGCACTGCGAATGCTATGGGTCTCGCAAGCATGGAGCGGCACTGCGTTATTTTCTCGTCGCACCAGATCCGCCTTCCGTTTCTGGTTCCTTTAGTGGCTTTTTAGGGGCTATCTGATGTCTTTATTGCTGCAACTGAAACAATGCCACCCATTAGCCGCTAGACTGCTCTATAGACGTAGTTTGAGTGCTCGAGGAACGCTCAGAGCGAGAAAGGGAGAAAATTTCCTTGAGCAAGTGTTTAAGTATCTGATCCGCATTTTCGGCTGAGGTACATTGAGGCTACCTATTTTAAGTAGTGGATGTGCCTGTTGGCTACGTTCTGAAAGCATTTAAGATTTATAGAAAACTGTAAAATATGGTGCAGGGTCTTTTTAAAGTGCCCCTCCCATGATTCATGCAGGACAGAAACACGACAAACAACGATTCCCCGTGGTGGCACTGCGAGGCGGTCCAGACCGCGTACCCTCCTCACCTGTCGTATTTCGCCGGGTACTGCTGCATGCTTTTCATGCTACTCGGCGTGCCGGGCAACACGCTTACTCTTCTCGCCCTGAGGCGGAACCGGAAGTTGCGCTCACCGACCACGGCGTTCGTGCTCAGCCTGTGCTGCGCCGACTTACTCTTCTGCATGGTGAACCTGCCCCTAACGGCGACCCGCTACTTTCGCCGCTGCTGGATGTTCGGGGACACCAGCTGCGCCGTGTTCGGGTTCTTCTTCTATGGCAACGTGGCCACATCCGTTCTCTCTATGACCGGAATAACTGTCACCAGGTAAGTGCTTCCGGAATAAGTTGGCGCGCCAGCCATAGGCACAGAAAGATATGGATGAGCTATCGGGTTCTACAAAACGAAACAACGCATGGCAAGATAATACGGGAAAAGAGGCTTAAAGTTTGTATTGAGGAAAGATAGTAAAGAAACTACCATAGCCGACCGTTTTTTCGGACTCCAAATGTTCGGACTTGCTTGATATTCCGGACTTTCCCGAGGAACCACCAGTTGTCCAATAGGAGGACAACGGATATTTCGGACAAAATAAAGTCACAAGTTTGATTTCTCGGCCAAAATGTTCTGCGACAGAGCCACACAAGTGACGCCATTTTGAATCCTAACCACCTGGCCAGCTTCGGATTGGATGGGGATAGGCTTGACTCCCACCGAAGTAAGCAACTTTGATATTTCGTGACATTTCGAGAGTTCTGCAGGGTACAGCAACATACTGTTGTGCGCGGAGCAAACGGACGACGAGATCGTCCGCGAAGTGACCACGCTGCCTCAAAGCAACTCTGACACAGACGAAGACCGTCCCGACTCCCCCACAACCGGCAACGCATTGCCAATGCGTGGGCGTTGTTGTCCAGTCTTTACGAAGGAAATATTACGCTTGCAGAGATGCAAGCAGACGTTCTCACACGAAGGGTGAATTTAACGCAAACAACCATTCGCGACTTCTTCAGTCTTAGTCAAAGTCCGTTTTTTGCGACACGCGGATTTTCCGGACTGCTTTTTCATTCTATTTTTCCTTCCCCTCCAGGTCTGAAAAATTGGTCGGCTACTGTTTTGTCGGATACAACACTGCTAAGCCCAGTCCTGTGGCGGATGCCAAATACGCCGCCATTATGATCAACCGACTGGCGTCGTCTATCTGTTTTGTCATCAATATATGATATAGAAAGCAGATATACGACTCATCATTTATTCATAAAGTTATTTGATAACTTATTTGATGGTGCCAAAATAAATAAACTTCTTCTATTTGAACACATTTTAAGAATAATTTCAGAAGGATAGAAGATAGCCCTGAGTTCACATTCGGCGTGTTACATTGTTTTACGTTTATTAGATTTAAAAAATCTTTCCGATTTGCTTTTGAATTCCGTATAGAGTCAAACCCGATTATAATAAAACCGGATAGAGCGAAATATGCTATACATCGGAAAAAGAAAGATCAGATACCAAAATACACGCGAAACATATTCCTTATAACGAAGTTAACATATGATGTATTGAAGTCGGCGCGAAGAGAATTGCCGCCAAAATGCACCTTCTCGGAGCGGCGATTGAGATGTTGAGCCTCCCGTGGAGCGACGTGATTTCAGGCACTTTCCGTAACTTTTTCCAACGCGCCTGACTCACGACTAAGCCCTCTCAGTCCGCGAGTCCGGACAAAGATGGAAGCATCGATAAACTGTGAGAAGAGCTCGCCAACGTTCCCGATGTTGTGCTGAAAGGAGTGCCCTTCGAGGATTGTCTGTGTCGACGACGACGTTGCCTTCACTGTGAGCCCCCCGGATGTCGACACTCTCACCGATGTTATGGGTATGGCGCTGCTGGAAGCAGCGAAGAGGCGGAGGATGTCGCGAGTGAAACCCGTCCGATGCTTAATGAAGCGCTTTCGGCAGTCTGTGTGCTCCACCAATATTGCTTCGATATTGAAGGACACGGACTGTAACCGATGCAAATGGTGTCTCATGCAGAGAATACTGTGCTAGCTGACGCCGCCAAAACGAAAGTGAAAACAACAATCACCGCTTTTTGTGAAAGTATGCAGTTACAGCGGAAAGTAGCTTTATTGCTTGCAATTAATAGATACTTTTGTGTATGGTAATGGCATACTTTATTATGTTCGTTCCTGCATGCGGGGATGGCAGGAGGGGGGGGGGGGTGAGGGGGGTCCCGCGTATTGCGAACTCGTAACAAAAACCTCGTTCTAGGCGGGTTCGGCTATTTCGAACTATTGGATATAACGAACTAATCGTGGCGAATATTGCAGTTCGCTGCAACAGGGTTTGACTGTATGTGTGTGCGTATGTTTGTTTGTTTTTTGCGTTGTTCACAGAGTTGTGTGGACTTTGGTTCTTCCGGTTCTATCTTTTTTATTTCTTTGTAACGCCTACCGAGCCCCTTGTCCTTTTATTTCGAAATTAACTTGTTATAAAGTGTGATTTTTCATGCAAGCACGTATGCGTGCACACGAGCTGTGTGTACATGTCATACGCGTGTATACGTGTTTATGCCGGTGTATACATCATCCCAGTTGCTCTACGAGTTTTTGCTCGTGTACTTATGTTTATATTTCGGGAGTTTACTGTATTGTTGTGTTTGTGTTTGTGTTTATGCGTATGTATTTCTTTGCTTTTTATATTGATCGCACCATTTCTGTGAACAATATTTTTCCTATTTTTAATTTTTTTATCTAATTTGCTATTTTATTGCGACTAAGTAATATATTGCTGTTATACCGCTGCCACCTTGTGTGGACGGCCTCAGGTCTCGTCCAGCTGCTCAATCAGCAGCTTTTTGTCTGAGGCCCGTTTTCCTCTGAGGAAAATAAAAAAAAGAACATTCTTGATTCTGATTCTGATTGCTGCTTACGCTGAAGGGATGGGCAGGGTAGCGTCACTAAATAAAGGCATTTAGAGTATAGGCACTTTTTTCTGTCGTTGTTATGTGCCGCCAGTATTTTTATTTGCCGGGCAGCGCCAAGTGATCTTTCTTTAGATATGGGCGCAGCCATTTTCTTTCTGGGCGCCTCTCCTCTCGCTTTCTCTCCCTCTTTCTCTCTCTTCTGCCCGGACGCTAGAGGAGCCGGTCACACTCTGCCCGTCGTAACCGGCAGCCGTTTCGTTGGGAGAGATGGCAACACTGCAAGCCAGACACAAAATGGCCCCCAGGCGCTTACGGGTGAAGAAGATGCAGTACTCTTAAGCGTAGCTTATTTAGTTACGCTTGTGCACACAGCCCAACCGGCCCGCCATCGGTGGTGAGACTCGGGCACCAAGAGCCGGCGAACAGCCATTAAACCCACGCCAAGTCACGTGGTTCGCTTGACTGAAGCTTACCCACATACGGGCGAGCAGGCGTTGAGCGGTCAACTTCAGGCGAGGCAGCCGTTTAACCCTTGACTGCTCACGTTGTACGCAGTGGTGAAATTCTGAGTGCATTCATTACCAGCCGCATCACATACGCCACCCCCTTTCTGAAGTTTACCCAGACCGACATTGTACGCCTCCAATGCACCATCCGCAAGGCGGTCAAGCTGGCCATGGGTCTCCCTCGTCATACCTCTACTGAAAAGCTTCTCAACACCGGGACATACAACACCTTCGAGGAGCTGGTTGAAGCGCAGCGTGTTGGTCAACTCCACCGTCTGGCCTCTACACCGACGGGTCGCTCCATCCTAACCAAACTGGGCACCTCCTTTGCTACGTAGCACGGAGATAAGGTCAGTTTGAGTGACTCTCTACGATCCCGCTACAGTGTGGCCCCCATCCCACGGAATATAAGCCCTGCCTTCCATCAAGAACGCCGCCTTGCCCGGGCCAAGGCCTTACACAAAGCCCACGCTTCGCACCCCACTACCCTATACGTCGACGCAGCGGAATATCCCGACCGTGCAATCTGCGTCGCCGTAGTGGTCAACTCCCGAGGAGACTTTGTAGATTCGTGTTCGGTCTCCATGCCTCACCCTGAAGTTGGTGAAGAAGTCGCCATTGCCCTGGCCCTTACAGCTGCCCCGGCCACCGCAATAATCTCCGACTCGCAGACGGCTCTGCGGAACTTTGCGACGGGTCGTGTATCCCCCATCACCGCACGTATCCTGCAGACTGCACAGACTCCGTCTGCACATTGTCCACGCCTGATATGGACTCCGGCCCATTCGTCCCTTCCGGGTAACGAGCTGGCTAACGAGGTAGCCCGAGATTTCTGCTGCCGGGATGCCTCGGATGCTGCCTCTCCACCTCGGGCGGGAGGGAGGGATCGCCTGGTTACGTATCGGGAAATAACGCAGCACTACCGCCTTAGTCGGATGCACTTCCCCGGCCCCGCTCCCACTCTAAAACGCAGGCAGTCTGTTCAGTGGCGTCGACTGCAGACTAACACCTTCCCGCATCCCGCATTGTGCCACCTCCACTTCCCCACGCGATACTGCCACACGTGCACGTGGTGCGGCGCGCCTTTTGCTTCCCTCCACCACATAGTAGGCGCGTGCCCCTCGCGACCCACCCTCCATCCTACTCTGTCCCTGCCCCTTACAACGGAGAGCAATGGGAGGCTACTCTGCTCAGCCCCGACCAACAAGTTCAAGAGTGTGTGATTCAGCTGCCCGAACTCGCCGCTAAGGCCCACGGGCTCCTAGCCGTCGACTAGGGGACTGTAGTGTGCCGGTGCTCCCAGCCGGTGCCTCTTTCTTCACAGCTCTGGATAAATAAAGTTTTTACCACCATCATATCACGAGTGTCCCGGTGTTTTAGTACCGTGCCTACATGAAAAATTGCACCATCTTCCTGAAGGGAAACCCTGAGTAGTATGCTAAGCGGGCATGGGGTCGATTGAAGTGCTTATTAGTTTTCAGTTCGTCGTTTCCGTGAGGTTGAGGTACGTAGCTACTGTCATATTTACCGTTTGGTTTCCATGGTAACTACCACACTTTTCACTTACCGCAATTACGAAATGGGAAATTGCGTTGACCCCATGGCTGTTTCGCATACTACTCAGGGTTCCCCTACGGAAAGATTGTGTAATTTTATTAGAGGGGGGTGGGGACTGTTAGAATGGAGAGGCAATAGAGAGAGAGAGACGTTGTACGTGGTATTAGTTTTTCTTTATTAAAGCATTATCATCATCATGTTCGACGTAGGTGACGCCGAGCTGTGGTTTGCGTTCCGCTTTGATTATGACCGCCTTATGGTCTGTGAAATGTAAAGTCAAGGGCTGTTGTAATGAATGAACCCTAAAGTCGCTGAAGATGAGGTCGATGCACGTTCCCCGGATGCCTGTGGGCTTCTTGTAATCACGGCCCGCCGAGACTCGCCGACGCACGCCGCTGCCGACCACGATGAAACGTTGAAGGCGCGTGAAGCGTGCTCGTCTCGTGCCGGCCCAGGAAGACACCGGCAACACTGCCGCTCCAGGAGCCTTTAAAGGGGAAGCGTGCTCGTCTCGTGCCGGCCCAGGAAGACACCGGCAACACTGTCGCTCCAGGAAGGAGCCATAGAAGGGACGCAGGGGTTCAGCAAGTCAAGCATGCGCAGTGGGGGCGTGGACGGCGCAACAACAACAACAAGGGAGGGACATAGCCCCGACCATAAGATGCTTCGCATCTAATACTACGGCGACATGAGACGCCGACAGCCCGATCCCCTAAAGGGCTTCGCCGCTAGGATGCTGTTTATCTGATTCTTGAAACCACGCCACGAACAGTGTTGACCCCGACAGTACAGGGTTGTGGTTTGGAAAGTAGCTTAGCCACGGTGAAACAATTTGTGGAGTTTTAGAGACACAGTTACTTTACGTTTCAGGGGCCTTCTGGTGAGTTCCCACCGCCAGCACGACCGTTGTTTCTCCGGGCACCGGACGCACATTGCGGTGGCATCATGCTGGCTCCTCGGCTTCGGCCTGCTGGTCCCCGTGCTTGTTGGCTGGTGGGGCCGCTTCGGACTGCACCAACCCACATTCTCCTGCACGGTTCTCAGCAAAGACGGCCACTCTCCGAAGCAGTTCCTCTTCGCAATGGCGTTCCTGGTGCCTTGCATAGGCATCATAGCCTCATATGGCCGCATATACTACAAGGTGACATATGATCAAACCCCGCGATTTGGAAACAGTCGGAGACGTCTACTTCTCTTTGCTTAAGCTAATACCGGCTGACTGCTTAACATCACATAGAGGAGCAATGCAGTTTATTACGTGAACTTACAACACATACAACACAGAAAATCATTGAGAAGGTACCTTTATTCAACGGTACCTTTATATGCGTTCCCAGAAGCATAGTCTTATTAGCGTACTCCTTCACTTAATCTTCGTCCAGAAGTCGGTTGGAGAATGTGTTAATATCCTTCTCCCCGTCTGCTTAGGCAGCATCGCTAAATCTTTAAACCAGTTTGATATTTGCGTGCTTTAAAGGCACTGAGTAAAGCAGTACCCCCAGTTTACGGTTGCAGTTCGTAACTCCTGAAATACACATCAACCACTGGAGGACACGAAAAAGTGTGTGTTGCGACGAACCGGAGAGCACTACATGCAGATCGTACGTCCTATCTGTGAGCTTCGTTGCCCAGTGTCTTAGCAAAAACCTCGCTCCTGGTTCGGGCTGATCAGCAAAGCACATATATTTCTGTACTAACTATGATGACTCATTAACGTATGGGCTTTCGAAAATACGTATATATTTAGCGAAATCAAACAATCTCAGCACTAAGAGCGTGCTGTTGCAGATAGCATTGACTTTTCACCATGCACAAAAACAGATTTAACACTCTTACTGTATTTAAGATAATTATAAGATTAAAACAATACTGAAATATCGAATGTGTACAACGATCAGGGTGTCTAACGGGATTTTGTTCTGGTTCAGCTCGCGACGAGGTTCATGCCTTTCGGGTTCGGTTCCGGGTTCGGCTATGTTCCGAGCACCATCGGTTCGAGCCGGTTCAAACGGCCTCCGAAAAAAATCAAGAGGTTTTTTTTTTTACTTTTTTAGTGCTGCGTTATCATTTCTTTGTGTGACCATCAGGTCGGTATAGACACAAATGCATAATGTAGGTTTTTTTTTTGTAAATGTTGACTTTGCCACCTTGACTTTACAATCGATAGAGAGAGATAGAGAGAGAGCTCTTTATTAGATAAAAGCGGAGGGGTTTGCCGGCATGTTCCCGCCTACATGCTACTTTGGGGGGATGGACAGAAGGGAGTAAAGGCCCTAAAAAAAGTAGGGCAGAAGTACGGGGGAAAAAGGAGAAGTTAAAAGAAAAAGTGAACTTGAAGCATTGCTTGGTGGCGTAAAAGTCCACATGATCTCACATGTGAGGTTCTAAATTGTCTCTGCGAAGCCGATATCGTGTAAATAGCCAAATAAGGCTACCATTACTTTTCTCTGAGGTGATGGAGAGGGCCAGGGCCCAAGGAGAACTTTAAAAGATATAGATCCATAGTTGAGGCACTCAATCTTTTGTGCGAGTTGATTTCTTTCCTGAATGTATGCCGTACATTCTAGAAGGACGTGTTCTACTGTTTCCGGCAACCCACAAGTATCACAATAGGGGTTTGCAGTTAGACCGAGACGATGGCGGTAAGACATCGTGAGTGCTGCGCTGAGACGCAACCGGCGGTAAAGAGTTTCAAGCTTGCGTGGAATCTGCTTTGGTGGCCTCATATTGAGTCCACAGTCAATATGGTGCAGAAAAGTGTGCCGAGTTTCAGGAAAAGACCAGAGGCGGTTTCATTCCTCTAATGCAAGTTCCTTCGCTAACGCTGCTGCCTCGTGCTTTGTGAAAAATCGAGTGCAAAATGCTTTCTATGGGACACCACGGATTCCAACAAAAACTCACGCGAAATAAAAGGTTCGCAGGGACACTTAAGGCTGTATGCGTGTGTAAGTGCGAAAGCATTACTCTTTATGGGCGCAAGTTTATATTTCTTACATTTTATTGATTTATTTATTTTAATTCGCGAATACAATTAGGTTTACTTGTATTCTTGGCTCATAAACGTGGCACTTTCATATACCGCAGTTGCTTTCTTGGGGAAAACAGCAACAATGGCTTTACCTAGCCGCCGCGGTGCCGCCTTGCGCTCCACTCCGATGGCCGACCAGTGAATGGCCGCAGCTCGCCTCCAAATAATGCATCCTCGGGCAGCCTCTTTGGCTAGCAGGCAACTTTTCTGGAAAGCACAGGGCCTGCCTATCCACCGCGTTAATCAGTACCATCAAATGTCGCCACACACGCGCGCACCCACACGCGCACAGACATCCACTCGCGCACACGCAAGCCCGCACGCACGCACACACACACGTACACGCACACCAGTGTAGTGAAGTGGGCAGCGCCATTCCAGGGCACATTACGA
The DNA here is from genome assembly GCA_013339765.2 of Haemaphysalis longicornis. Classification (NCBI taxonomy): domain Eukaryota; kingdom Metazoa; phylum Arthropoda; class Arachnida; order Ixodida; family Ixodidae; genus Haemaphysalis; species Haemaphysalis longicornis. The sequence continues at coordinate 85,002,658 of CM023456.1, forward strand.
GGAATTAAAACTTTCCAAAATCCCATTACTTTCAAGTCCACGGAATGCCAAATTTTCGCCCATTCGCACTCCTGGAATGGCCAGGAAGTTTAATTTCATTCCTGTAATTCCTCAACGTAGAATTCACTTCTTGGTGGCTGTACAAAGTTATGAACGCAACGTAACGCTGACCTTATCAGATGCGTGAGAACTGAAAAAAATATGCATGCACGTTATGAATGTCGGGGCATGGCAGCAGGTTGCTGACACGTCGTGCAGGGAAAAATATATAAAAAGCGAATCTCCGGCGATGGTCACAACGTAGTTTCCCCCTGGGCTAATGTATTCAAAATGCGTGGTCATGAATTTTCTCGTATCACACTTGGGTGTGCTTGGTTATGTGTACTCAGTAGTCTTCGCAATTCCATCATTAGTCTATTCGGCAGACTCATCCTCACAGCCGGTGTTATTATCCTCTCGCGAATGCGAGTGTAGGGATTTGTAGAAAGTTTATGACATGCACAGCCTAGACACAGTAGTTGGTTGATTGAAGGTGTAAGGAACTCGAGCCCCAATTCTTCCAACACAAACTGTATGGACCACTTCTTGTCTGGTTTGGTAACAAGAATATTGAAACATCATCAAGACGTTTTGTAAAGGTGTTTATACACAGCTTTCGTACAGTGTATAGTTGGGAGCAATGTTGCTAACACTTTACAAGCCTGAAGTGAATGGAGCGCTGTGTGTTTGGCTTGTAGATATGCATATTGCCTTCTATGTTCCCCCTGTTGTTCTTCATAGGCACGCAGCTTTTCTGGAGTCTCGACTATACGTTGCCTGTCGACGGTGTGTTTATAAAAAAAAATAATACGGCCTGTTCGCGCACGTGTTCCTAACGTCGCTAGAACATGGGGGTTTAGTTGGCTGGGATACAAAATACTTGTATCCCAGCCAAGCACAGTTGCCCTGTAAGACTAAGCACATGAACAACATGAGGTGGGCGCATTTTGTGCTCCTGGAATTTTTGAAATATTCGCTGGCAATGCAGGTACATCGGAGCTCGCTCAAGATGGCCTCACACGCCGGTGCAGTGAGCGTGCTGCCCGGGCCACTCCAGCGTGAAGAGCTGCGTGTGACTCGTGTCATGGTGGCGATATTCGCGCTCTTCTTGCTCTGCTTCTTGCCGCTGCTGGTCGCCAACCTCCTCGAGGCCCAGCTCACGTGAGTGTCAACCATTCAAGCAAAAGTTAATTTCGCACCTGAAGCTGTCTCTGCGAGCCTTTGCACACACTTGGTGGCGCTTTAGCAACAGATGTGCTTCAGAGAGACATGCTGTGACGTTTGCGTTATGGGTATTTTAAAAATGCAAGTTAAGCACCTTTTTTTACAACAACAGTTTTGTTATGATCATACTCTTTTATTGGCAACTTTTGTTCTTACTAATTGTAAACTTACTAGAACAAAACTGTCCATCCTGTAAACCTGTCGCTAAACAATATATAGTCACGTACAGAGAAACTCCTACTGACGCGCTTCATGGCATCTTCAGTAAAAGGCGATGTTTCCTTTCAAACCATATTTTCACGTTTCCGAGCAAGATGGTAGACCGTGACGGCCCAAGTACGAAGAATATACGGGTTAGGAACCATTTGAAAGCCGACTTAAGCTAATGCGATCAGGAATTGCGATGGTCGGTTTGCGAGACAGTGATCGGTTTTAATAAAACAGTCATGATTTCTGTGGTATTCTGTACCGTTTCCGTTCATCATCTTTTCAAACTGCCTAGTAACATCGCTTATAATACTCGCGTGTTATTATTTTTCAATTCTGTCACCCATGTACGCAAGAGTTCTAGGCTGGAAATTTTGGCCATCTTGATCAGTCGTATCGAGGTCAGACATCGCCTGTTTAGTTGAGTGGGGATATTATCATCGTACCGGTGGTGTAGCTGTGTGTCACCCTTTGGAAGCAGACTATACGCGGACATGTTGTGCAAACAAGGGAAGCAGTAATTGGCTTTGAACAGGTGTAGATCTAGGGAGGGTTGATGGGAGGGAAAGCCCAGTAAAAAAACGTAATTTCATTTTAACAGCCATGCCGTTTAAGCTCGGGGTTGGGAATGCGAACGTGCGCAAGAAAACTTCGCCGTGCCATGAAGTCATCACACGACCCGGTACCACCTTAGCCTGGCCTCACCGCGCTCGGGCGGAGCTCGTGCCGCCCCCTGTCGGAGGCGAGATACAAGTCGTACAAGCATAGCTTTGGCAATCCGTCTCAAAGGTGGCTCGTTCTATCGCTTATTGCGACGACTGGGTCAGTTTTGACGGGCAAAAGAGAAGAATAAATGTCAAAATGAAAGAAGCCAAAATGCTGAGAAGCGGTTCCGTTAATCAACTTTTTAATGAGCGTTTCACAGGTCAGACCACGCAAGCCAAACGGTGGCCACATAACGAGTTCAAAACGTTTGAGCCAACGCTTGTACCACTGGGCCCTCAAACTACTCTTCGGGCTTCACAGTAAAGCTGGTGGGCACACGTATGTTGTACATAATGTAATGACCGATGGATCATTGGTATTTGGGTGGCTGACGAGGTGATAACGCAGAAAACGAGACTGAGCCTTCAAGCGTAACCACGCATAAACTTAGCCGAAGGAAGAATAAGCTCGCTGGGGCCGCAGGCTTCGTTGTTTGCCCAGTCTTCGCACCCCTGGTGCGAAGCAGCCCAAACTTTGACCTATTTCCTTATACCTTGCAATAAAATGGATAGGCATAGTAAACACCTACACAACACAAAACTTCTCAAAACTTTTTCACAACCCTTTTTTAAGCAGAGATTTTCACAATAAACGTAACACGAGAAGTAAACAACACGAGCGCTTTCTATGAACTGTTCATTCTGTGAAAACGCACACTTGTACTGAATTCGTAATTCGGAATTCATGCGGGAAGCCCAGGACGATAACTTTTTTTTTTCATTCTGTCATATCGCGTGACCCCTCGAGTGTTGCTTCCAAAAACTTTTAATTAGCCTGTAGTGTAATCGACGAATGGGCTATGCACGCATCTCCTAATTTGCTTATTTTGTAAGCTTCCAGGATAAGTCGGCACATCTCATCTCTGTGCGCAAACTCCGCTGCTGCATTCCGACAAAACGTTTGGCGCACTTCGCGCGCTTTACAATGAAGTGCGGGATTCGACTGCTTTTTGCCGAATTTCTATGTTCGCGCACTCTCACATTCAAGAAGCCACTGGTTTTGCCTTATATAGTGTTTCCCGCATCGGTTGTCTAGTCGCATAGTCGACTTCTTCTATTACGTCTGTCCGCGCTTTAAATATGAATCAGATGCACCTAGCACAGTTTTCTTTTATTCTTGATAACAACCCGGCCTTTCACTTCTTTTTAAATGATACCAGACTTTTAGAGCGAGGTATAAATTGAGCTCAGTGGCCAGCTTAGACTGCTGGACAGACTGAACCAGAATGCATGCCATAATAACAGGCCGAAGCAGATTTTGGGGCAATGGTTAAAAGATGCAACAAAAGTTGCGGATGACATCTACGTTTAGGTCTTAAGATGTTGGACCCGATAGAGTTACTTCGACGCCCATGAAACGTTTCGGAACAGAGTTGCTGAATTTACTGTTTATGATTTGGATACAGTCAAGGCTATTGAAGGGGGCAAAATTGACTCCAAGGTTGCTTTTTGTTTCCTTTCAATGCCACAGGGACGACACATGCCATTTTCGATAGTGTGGCTTGAGATGTGGGCTCGAAAGGTTTCGGCTGTGGGAATTTGGTCAGATTGATCGTCAAGGCAGCAGAGTCAGTGTTTCAAAGTGTTTATTCTGCAATGTCGTGGCCGCACTGAACATTTTGGTTTCGTGCTTTGAGAAAAAGAGTGAGAAAGAGCTTTGTTGAGTAAAAATGGCGGTAGTTTGGGAGCATTGGGTTAATGTATTGTAGGGAGCCTAAAGCTGGAGCCCCAAGTGGAGCAGCTCCTTCCCTTGCCCTCTCAATCAGCTCACGCAGATCTCGGGGTAACGATTTTGTCAAAGCTGCTTGTCATACCTTGACAGAAGTGGAATATGTAATATTTGAGTCCTCTTCTTAGCATACGGTCAGGATTACAGAATTTTGAGGTAATATCTGATGTTTCCCTTTAATGTCTTCGCCAATCTAAATTAGTCAATATGATTGTTGGCTAATCATGCGCAGGGCTTGCAATTATTCCGCGTTGAGACCCACCTCCCTTCAAGCAAGGGGAAGGGTCGTGCTTTCAGGCAAAAGAACTGCAGACGTACTTCATATATCTAGGGAGGGGAGTTTTGTAGTCGTGGTCGCAAGAAGCATGGTTTGTGAATTCGCGTGAGTCAGTCGGCTGCTTCGTTCCTTTTTTCAGACCGTCGTGGCCGGGTGTCCAACAGATGTGAACTTTCATCATTAGAGATGGTAGAACCTTTCGAAGCATTTGCTGGTTCTGCCTGCTGCCAACAGTTTTATTACATTTTGAGACATTGCAATTATGTTTAGGCTTCTATTCAATATTCCGCTATTTGGATTGCCAGGAGGATTGCTCCCATTTCCGTTTCCGCTCCCTCCTGTGGGAGGGTCAAGCAGTCACCAAGATTGCCAACACAACTACGACAATTGCTCCCTTCGTACTTTCGTACATCCCGGCGTAGGTGCATAGGTGTTTTCATGGATATGCAACGTTTTCAAAGAATTTCAGCCTTGCTTGACGCGCTTGGACTTGATTGATTGATTGTAGGGTTTAACGCGCCGATGCAACGCAGGCGATGAGGCGCGCCGTAGTGGAGGGCTCCGGATTGATTTTGACCACCTGGGGATCTTTAAAGTGCGCGTAAATCTCGTACACACGGGTGTTTTTGCTTATCGCCTCCATCAGAAAAGCGGCCGCCGCGGCCGGGAATCGAACCCGCCACCTCGTGCTTAGCAGCGCAATGCCTTAGCCACTGAGCCACCGCGGCGGGTGCGCTTGGACTTGTGTAGTTTTGGATCCAGGTTTTTTGGGGGAAGGGGGAGACAGTTTTTACGTGGTAGTCGCTGGATCGGTGATTTGTCCATCATGGTGCCCAGTCGTAGCTTCTCCAGGTGTCGCCAGTTTTGCATATAATAACCCATTCCGATTTTTACCTCGCCGCTGCCTTGGTGCTACAAGTGTGGGTTCGCTGATTTCTCTAACATAGGTTATAACGAATCAACCAGACGACATTTTTGGAGACCATGGAAACCGGGAGGTTCAGGGCTTCCTTATCTGCTGTCCTAATGATAGTTTTTAATAGGTTCTTCTTCGGCGTGGCTAATTCTTGTGGTACGCATGGCTGCACGATTTCCGGCCCTTCACCAGTGCGTGCCTACTTACGTGTCCGTTCTGTGAAATGACATCATTACCTATTTTAAGGGCGGTGTTTAACTTCGCTGCGTGCGCCCTTCATGGTTTGCCAGAGAGATCTAGAGGCGGTGACGGAGCGGGTGGGAATTTTGTTTGGCGCTACATACTCCGTTTTATTTTTTATTGGGACGATTTTATTGCGTATCTGCTCATAATGTAGGCCTTCCTTGTTGTTTGGGAGGCTGGCGTTTTTTTCTTGCCCTCTCTAGTTAGGCGACACATAACTGGTGCCGGCATCATCAGTTCCGGTGCGAGAGGCGTTTGGAGGGACAGCGCCAGTTGTGGGTCCGGCTGGCGACCGTATCGATCAAGGTACCACCAGTGATGTTCCGTGCGCGAAATTTTCAGCAGTAATTTTGTCCCAAAAGGGAAAAAGCGGATCTTAAGTAGATGCACGAAATTTTAGAATTCTTGGAGTAGAAAGGAAAAATGTCAGTAAACCAGACCTCGCATTTTTTTATTGATGCTTTATTTATTTATTTATTTATTTATTTATATTTATTTATTTATTTATTAGCTTGGCACCACAATACAACGCAGCACTTCGCGGCCAGCACTTGTCGATAACTGCTACCAAAGCAGGGCTGGAACTTCAGAACGACTACCTCGACTGCCCCACCCGTCACGGGCTTCACGCAAATCAGACGGACACTACCCTCGACCTCACGTGGGTCCTCAACCAGTGTAGTTCGCGAACGGCGCTGTGGTACAGACCCTATGGGTTCCGATCACTACCCCACATGGATAACATTGGCAGACTCAACTTCTCGTTGCAAATTGCGTCGCACAGTGGTAGACTGGGACCGCTTTCGCTCCCTCATTGCGGACTACGAGCACACTTTACCGTTAGCCACTAAAATAGCTCGGGCTGTCAAGCATGCCACCAGAAATTTCAACGTCCGGGACGACACTCCGACACCTGACAAGCACTTGATCAACCTTTGGTCGACCCGCGAGATCCTCCACTTTCAATATCTCAGCAATGGAAAACAATTCAACGACTTACTCAAAGTTCGGAACAAAACAGCACAAGCTAGACGGTACGCCAAGCACCTCAGAAGAACCCGTTGGCTTGACCACTGCGCAAGCCTAAATGAACGAACCGGTTCCTATAAGCTGTGGCGCACTTACAAAGCTCTCTTTGGTATGACAAAATCCCTTAACACCACGCAAAACATCCTACTTGCTCAGTCTATAGACGAAGACGAACTGGAACGAGTTGCAGCCCAGACATTCTTCCCCCAAGATAATGTATACGACTCGGCTATCTACGCCTTAACGTACGGTGATCACCTGAAGCCTGAGGACACATTCTTCACCATTCAAGAACTGCACATAGCCCTTGAGGCTGTTAATGTCAAGAGCGCTCCTGGAAAGGACAAAATTACTTGGCAAATCCTCCGTAACCTTGATGAGAAATCTAAAGAACAGTTGTTGGCGGAAATTAACACAATATGGGAATCTGGGATACTCCCTGTTGAATGGAAGCACTCCGTTGTGCACCCAATACCAAAGCCTAAAAAAACCCCTACTTCCATTTCCAACCTTCGTCCCATTTCGCTTACATCCACTCTTTGCAAACTGATGGAGCGCATGATCCTTACTCGTCTCACCTACCTGCTCGAAGACAGCGAACGACGCATTTACGACCCTGCACAAACCGGGTTCCGGCCCGGTCTGACCACTCATGACAGCCTGCTCTTATTACGACCAATGATAGAGAAAAAATGGAGAAAGAATGTTAACACAGCTCCAGGAGTCCTTGTTACTATTGACCTCAAGAAAGCATTCGACACAGTTTCCCACGCCTACATCATTTCGATTATGGGAGAACTTAACATCGGTCACAGACTCACCACGTTTGTCAAGAACTTTCTCTGCAACCGAACGTTTGAAATACATACGGGTAAAGAGCATCCCCACATCTTCCACAACCACCGAGGTGTACCGCAGGGCGCTATTTTATCTCCGACTCTATTCAATCTCGTCATGTCAAAAATTGCCAGGGAACTCCGACAAATTCCCAACATTCAAAGTGCTACATATGCCGACGACATTACGATTTGGATTGACCCCCGTAAGACAGACCTGACCCAACAGCAAGTGCAGGTACACATTCAAACTGCACTCGACACTCTCGCCGACGCCCTCCAACACACTGGGATGCAGCCTTCACCTGACTAAATCACATACGTGGTGTTTGGTGGCACACAGCAACAGAAGGACGCCTATACTTTTCAGTTTGTACGATCGCTCCTTAAACCGTCCTCCGAAAAGTGGGTTAAAGTTCTTGGCATCCCTGTCCCTGAGGATGGCGGCTGCAGTGTGTGGCTTGAACAAATCAAGAAAACATGGCACCGACAGCTTCACATAATCAAACGCATAAGCAACCGGTTAGGAGGGGCTACAACGGAGACACTCAAACTGTTGACCAGGCTGTCCTCATGAGCAAGTGACATATGGGGCTAGTATGCTTCGACTTCACTAAGGCTCAGTTGCAGCAGCTGGAGGTGCTACATCGGGAGAGCCTTCCAGTCATCACTGGCCTTCCCAAACATGCCAAACTCGAGGAGCTCTACTAAGCACGCTCAACTCCCCCCATCTCCACAGAAATCATCCGAACCCGCCAGGAAGGCCACGACTTCCGACGAGCATCCACTCTCGCCGGCCGTGCGCTACTCGCGCTACTGCCATAATTAGCGGCACCACAACATCCCATCCCTTTGCCGCTTCCACCATGGGACGACTTCATAGTCGTTAACCCAAGCCACTCCCAGTCCACCGGTCTTACGCTTCGACACTCCAACAAACACAGACCCACATCTGAAATGACCGAGCGGTTTCCACAATACGCCACTTGGGACCCCACCACGAATACTGCCGGATTAGCAGCCATTCACTCGACATTTCAAGCCGCCTGTCAACAAGAATATCCAACAAGCGCCATCGTCTACCCACCTCCAACTCGAAGCGATATTACTGGCTGTCCGAAAACTTCAAATTCCCACTGGCCTACCAACCAGCCTCATGCAACTATCTTCACAGCCAGCCAGGAGGCATTCCGCGCATTGCGCCGGGTGCCTTATCAGAATTCTATCTGTGCGTCCATCAAGATGCTTGCCCGAAGGCTACATTGTACAACAGGACTACAAATTCGGGTAGACTGGGTGCCAGGGCACTGCGTTAACTCCACCAAGGAGGCCGCGCGCGCCCTGGCGAGCGATGTTCTTTTCACCCGCTCCCACCCAGTTTTGCCTCATCACGACCCCAACTTGGACCCCTTTGAAGCCCGTGCCACCTACCAGCGATGTGCTAGAGCTCGACTCCGCAGCCACATCCCTGCCAATGACTACCCGTTACCTACAGGACTGCCACGTGGCCTTCAGGTTCTGATCGACAAGGCTCGTGCTAGGGCGGCGCTTACAGAGGAACATCCTTTTCAAGTGGCGTTCTTACGTACCAAAAAAAGGGCGGCCACCCGTTTTCCCCGGCGCTACGCAACAATTCACCTCCGCCGGCCATGACAACCACCCACGTGCGTCACGTGCTCTTTAGGAGCCACACCGACCATTGAACACCTCCTTTTTACGTGTCCGGGTCTGCACGCGGAGCGCACGTCTTGCAAACACAGCAGCGTTACGTGTTTGACGGACTGGCTCTACCCACCCGCAGCCACAGCCAAGCAGGTGTTTGCCTCTTTGTGGGACTTCGCTCTCGCTACTGGCGTTCATCTGAGAATGTAAAGTTTTCCCGAACTGACCAACACCCTCCCACCCGCCCCACATAGGCGAGTCGCCATCCTTGTGTCAATAAAAGTTTCATGCATTTATTTATTTATTTATTATTTATTATTTATTAGCGACAGAGGAAGTGAAATTTAATTCACGCTGATACCCTGATTCTCTGAACGAAATCTGCGTCCGGACACAGGTGGACGAAGTAGACATAGGTGGCGCTAGCCAGCGCCCAAAACCAAGCAGGAATCCACGTAAAGATCTATCAGCTACAAAATGAGAGTACAGAAAAATTTCGAGGAAATTCTTGTGAAGCTTGCGGGGGAAATGCTACAAAATAGGGAATTTCAGACCCCAGAAATGGGAATTTTTCTTCCCAGTACGGGACCTCACTGGGTACCACCGGCAAGACGTAGAATGAACTTATATTTTCTTTCGTACCGCTGGCTATCGTTGTCTCGTTTCCACACTCCAGTTGCCGCTGCGTCGTAGCGTAGATTCAGGCGATCCCTCGCAGTTGGCTGCCACGCTAGTAGCTTGCGGTTGGCAGCCCTGACGTTCTTCCAAGGACGCTTGTTTAGGACCGCTGGTAGCATACTGCTAGAATCCCCAGAGAAGTAAAACAAAAATCTTAAAGTAGTACCCCTCATCGTGAAAGCTTTCGGGAGCGCACAGCAGTGATTTGTCATACAAGCTATGGCGCCTTTCTTCGCTTTTTGCTACCACCCCTTACGCTCTTACCGTCTCTGTCTCACTCCTCTCTTGTAGAACTGAACAGACGCCTGTTCAATGCGATTCAATTTTCCTGCCATCGCAGTGCTCGCTCTCCTTCTCCTGGGGTTGCGCGCATCCTTCTCTTTACACTTTTGTTCTTGTTCTACCTGGAATAGCACGAGCGGGAGTTTGTTCCTTGTGCGTTTGCTTTCAGCTCGCACATGCTGGAGCCTTTCTGCGCTATCTTGAACGCGATTTTGAACAGGGCGAGTTGGCTTATGAAAGGCTGTATAGCTCGCTTAAATACTACGACAGCGGGTTTGCTAACTACTGGCGCGACATGGCTTGGGGTACATCTGGAAGCAAGGCAAACACCGGCGCCAAGGTTCGAAGGCCGTAGGCTCACTTCTATACTGCACAATGTGCATCCACTACTCAAAAAAAAGGAGCTGTGTATCACGACAGGGACTGTGGAGACGTTCGTAGTACAGAAAGCTCTGTTGACAGCATTCCCGCAAGGTGCCTAGTTCAAGATAAGAGAGTTTTTTTTTCTTTCATATTAAACCAGGATTAAAATTTGGAAAAACCATTGTGGGCAAATTTTCCAGGTATATTTTAGAAAACTTCGTTGTGAGATTGTGCGATTTGAAGATTCCGTCGTCGATTTTTTGCTTTCCGACTGTTTAGTACATGGGCATCGAACCAATTTCTTTCTCTTGCAGGGACCCAGCGCTTCATGTTACCGCGTCTATTCTGTCGTGGATGTCCTGCTGCATCAACCCGCTTGTGTATGCTGTGATGAACCGGCAGTACCGACGCTCGTACGCAGCACTTCTCTGCCCTCGCAGGGCGAACCAAACAGGCGCTGGAAGCCTGAAACGACCACGAAGCAGTACCAGCACCAGGCTATAGACTTTGCACCTCCCTCCTTTTAATACAAAAACGTTCACTTGCATTGTAAAATGTATACTAGGCGCGCAAAAATACCACAAATGAATTTATGTTGACGTAGAACAAATGGTTTGCCCGTAATGTTTAATTAAACATGATGTGAAACTTTGATACAACATAATAAAACTATATTTTATTTGCTGGCTTTATGTTTATTTGTTTTGCCAATCGTGTTTTTTCTGTTTTTTTTAGCATTTCTTGGCTGTGAACGCATGCATGCGACGTGTGAAAATGAAATTTTGTTGTAATTCAGCGTAATCCATCAGCAACCCATCAGTTGTAATCCATCAGCCCACTTGCCCCTGCCTCAACATTAGCCAGCTATATAATGCATTACGTCGCAGTAATGACCTTGTACACAGAAATTTCCATGGTCTTGGAGCCGCATATCAGTTCGCTATGTGCCTTCTTAAAAGTGCTACTAATGTTTTTCGGGAATGTGGAGTTGAAATTCCACCTGCGAGTATCTCAAATGCTTTTGAAATGCCAACCGCATACTTCTGCATGCTGGTTCTGCACGGTACAATTACAAACATCAATATCTGCGACTAAACTCTCACTTCCAGAGGTAAGTACTTAACTAAATATTGGAAGCTAAGATAGAAAAACAAAGACGAATCAAAACAACAAAGAGAGCCGTGAAAGACGACTTTGGCCACACAATACGGTGTGTTTTCATAACTAGGGCCGAAGCGTTCAAACAAATATGCGTTGAGTGGGCATACTCCCGACGCTTGCGATTTATTATACCGCATTCATTCGATTAAAAACGCGATCACGATTATAACGCGAGAGAGCAGTTTGGAGTGTTAAAAATCGCTGAGCTTCGAATATAAGGCGGGGTACAACTTTAATGCTACGGATTTTGGAAAAAAAAACTTGCCATATATTTGAATAAATACGGTAACCTTCACAATGCAAAATTTGACGATGCTTAATCGTAGCCTTTAAAGGGGCAGACAACCGATTTATTGAAATGAATGTCGCCAAGGTCATATGAATGCTAGCGTTCGATATGCTGGAACAACCGCAAGCTGTTTCGAAATATACAGGCGGAAATAATTCTAGTCTAGCGCTTAAATTTCTTAAGTTTGAAAGATGGCGGCACGTAGTGTCTAAACCTTGACACTATGTTACACACCCAAACAATTACGTCGATTTCAACGGGCGATCCAAAAACAGCACGAAGGAATATGTAAAGGTTGCACAATATTGTTGTTTTAGTCGGGAACAAGTTTTTAAATACCTCTTTTAACCTCACGTGCACATAAAAGTAAGTTGCCGCACGGCTCTGTGTCATAGTTGTCGGATTCATTTTGGCGGGACACGTACGGCTGGTATATCGAAAATTTCCGATTTGAGCAGCTCTAGGGGCGCTATGCACAAAACCGTTTCGGATTAAGGCGTTTCAAGTGAAAGCCATTTCATTTGGGGTAAAAAGAATACGCTCGATAAAAATCGTTTGTCTGTTCATTTAAGCATGTACGCGACAGCGTTATCGTATTCGGCGATTAGGAAGACTTTTTTGTGGCCCCGGCGCAGATATACGGCAGGGCATCCATCACCCACTGCATCAGGACGGGTGTTTTTCGGAGTATTTACTCTGACGGCGCCATGTAAAGCGGTTTCAAGTTTCCGCTCCTGCTAGAACAACGACTGTATGGGCGGCGTTCCAAGAGCCCAAGAGTTTCAGTGGGCGCCGCGAGGTACCGCTGAAGAATTTTTCAACTCATGGTCAACGCCACCGACGATGTCGGCTTTTTTTGCCGTAGGACCCTTAACACTCCTTATTAAATATAAATGTTTTTTGGCTCAATTATTGATGTAGTCGAATTATAATTCCTTGTTACGAAAAGGAAACTTGGCACCAGTTGCGGCACCGAAATTTCGAGGGTAAACACTGTAATTTCTACTACCGTTGAGAATTATCGTGCAGATCGGTGGTAGTCCTGGCAGTTTGAATGACACTGACAATTTCGACTTTGAACGACTCACTCGTCATTTAAAATCCAAACTAAACAGGCAAGATTATGCCCTTCAGTCGGTGACAGATCGCTTAAGCTCGCACATGCCAATGCCCATCAAAAGTATACCAAATCAGGCTGTACTATTTGTGTAAACTAACAGCGTAATGAAAGGGATTTTGTTGGTTCCTGATATCTTAAAGCATGCATACTTTTAATTGTTCCCGGAAATTTCATAACTTTCGATAAATCATTATTTATTGGTTTTTATTATTAATAATTAATACATTATAAATATTTATTATTATATTACATTATATTATATTATGTTGTACTTAGTTATTAGTAGTTATCAACATTAGTAATTGTTTTTATAGCACGGGACCTGAGTAATTGGAGATTAATGGGGGAGGCCTTTGCCCTGCAGTGGGCGTAGATAGGCTGGTGATGATGATGATCGCGCTCCGGAACACATGTATAAATCGCAAGACCAGACGCTGCTAAGCGTTTAAAGCTCAGCCACGTAATAAAATTTCCAAGCCGTTGCCGTGACCGTGCACCTACGAAAAGCAGGCAAAGTTAGAAATACATGGCGTATATAAGAGCGTTTCATTAACGGTGCACACCCTCTCTACCAGGCTGCTGGTCTTGCGTCAAGCTGTTGGCGACTAGTTGTGGCTAGCCTGTGTGGTTAGCACATGGAATCACTGTATGCTCGCTGTGCATTTTCCGGTGTAATGTTGCTACTGTCTACAATTCAAGCGGTGAGCTCCATCCCATGCGGCCTCTAACTGCCTCGAGTGGCACATCCGTTCGTCATTCATCCGGCCGTCACATACAGTTCTGAACACTTCCTGAATTCTGTAGTGTCTAGGACGAACCCGCGGCGGCGCACCGTAGAAACCTTTGCAAATGGTAAGGTAGCGTCGACCTCTGACACCGTCTGCACATCAGCTGAAGCTTTTGGCTCCAGTGTTCACAGAACGTGCGGGCGTAAGCTTACGCATTGCTCTTGATAGACACCACCGCTAAAAGCGAGGACGTTTTTCAGCGCACTGCTTTCTTTATAAATCACGCGTAAACTTGAGGCACTGGGACCTCTAATCCGCGTTCTTTCTATTTTGAAGTTCGTTTCTGCTGTTATTGGTTTCAGTACAGCGATTTTGTGTGCTTTATGTATGTTTCTGCTGTGACATAACTCCCATAGTTAGCTCAGATGTGGGCTGGATGTGCTCATTAGGAAACGCATACGCGCCACCGAGACGGACTTACTCGATCTATGCGGACAAACCAGCACGAAAGCAGGTTTCAGGTAAAACCCATCTGAGGGATGTCACCAGGATCTGCGAATTATTTTATTAAACAGAGAACTTCTTAAACAGGACAGAGAAAAGACATGACTTAAACAGTGAACAGAGAAAAGCGCCATGACTGCTGTTCTGACTGCAACTCAATCCCTCCTTAGCGCCCCAAATCCTATCATCTATGCGCTAGAAGGCAGTGGAAGAGCCCATCGTCTAGCAATTGTCCAAACGCCTGCGGAGATCATTATTACGGACTACCAACACGCGTGTACAATTTTCTCAAACGGCTTCATCTCACAGCACACCACAGAAATTATCCTGTAGCTTCCTCCCCAAAATAACGTAAGGTTTATTTGGGCTCCAGCCCATGACAATGTGCCCGGAAACGAAGCTGCCCACTAGCACACCCAGAGCTTACACAATGGACAAGCCAGGCGTTCGGCGAGCAGTGGAAAGTCTATCCCCTCTTGTCGTCCAAAGAAATCACGCTGCGCTCCCCGCCTGCAGTGAACAATATATCCTGCTCCACACAAAAACGTTACAATAGAACAAGAACGCCACTTTCTACGCATCAAACCAACACCTTTCCAAACCAACACGCACTAGAGCCCACATTCTGGACCCAAACCCAGTACTCCCCGCAATGCCGCTTCTGCAAGACTCCGGGCGCCCTCTACCATATCATTTCGGGTTGGGATAAGTATCTCCCCTAAACCCCTGCCCTTCCTCTCTGAGCACTGGGAGGGAGCACTGTCCAGCTCGGACTCTGACGACCAGCTTTAGCTGGCGCAGAAAATTCAACAAAACAGATGCTCCAAAGGGTCCTTATAAGCCTTCTCTTCATCCTCCCCCTCTCAGCCTTCGTTCTCCAGGCGTTTTTTTTTTTTAAGAACAGAGCTGCTCTAGGGCCGGCCTTGACGACAGCCTCTGCTGTAATCGGGTCACGCTTCTGAAACAGGTTTGTCTGCCGCGCAAAAACATGGTTCCCAGACACACCCGCAGATGGCGCAACTGCATTGCAGGGGCGGGCTGCCACGCGTCCTCTTCGCCATGGGTTCCACCCTACGAGAACTTCAACGCGTGCTCACCCGAGAATATCAGTGTCGTCGGCGAGCAAATTCGACACTTGCGTGCGAAGGAACCGGCACCGAAACGACAGGGATGGGGAGCCGACCCGGAGTTACAGAAGAAAGAAGCCGAAGCAAAAGAACGGCGAACGAAAGCAAATTGTGACCAACAAAAGTAAGCAGCGGAGCCATTGGCAACGAATGTAGCGGACACTAAAGAAAGACTGCCGGTATCTCAGTACGGGATACGTTTCCTTCCAATGCATAGTGATGGAGGCATACCACTTGACATGTTTATGGCCTGGAGCCCGCACTCTCTCTGGAAACCTCGTATGGCCGTGCCACATGCAGACCAGGATGCACGACCGCCAAGGGAATAATTTATTGAAAGCATTGCTTACAGTCATATATGTAATGAAAATGCAAGATGAGAACCCTGACTGGGCTAACATCTTGGATGAACTTGTTAACCTGAAACGCTTTTAACATGCGCCACCCGTAGCTGCGGGAGGGGTTTTACCATTATGTTGCGTTGAGGAATGTGTCATTGATTTGTTTTTTGTCCACTCTACCAAGGCGGTATTAAAGAAAAAAAAAGGAATCCAATCCCGGAAACAAGCGGCAGGAGCTACGCAACTTGGCAGCCGAGAGACCCCGAAATTCTTGAGAAAAAACCTGAACCTAAACGAATCCTAATCTTAGTTAATTTTTTAACGGGCAGATCAGCAACCCTCTGAACCGAAGAAAAATCACGGTGATAGAAAAAGCGCGCCAGCGTAAGTGTGTTCTGCAAAATTTAGCCGAAACCGGACATCAGCTCTTCATTTCAATTTTTTACATTCAATTACAGGTGCTGAGCTGGCAAACCTCTCCTCCTCTTCTCGCTGCATTAAAGACTATAGTCTTCCTTGGGCTACTCAAACGCAGAAATTTTGGTCTGTCGGTCTGTCTGGTTGTCTCTCTGTCGGTCTGTCTGTTGCACGGTTCAGCTGCCCCACCAAAGTGAAACACAATTTCCATTTATTCCACCTTATTCCACCTTAAAGACCCGAAGCATTATATAAGGGGGGGCGGCGTTACAAAGTATAGGAAACAACGCAAAAACAAAAAAAAACTCAAAGGGTACCAAGGGTTAACATTCAGAGAACAATAATAATACAAAGGATACAAAATGCAAAGTATACAGTAAACATTACAAAGTGCAAGGTAAACGGAAAGTTACAGGGGTAAACATTCAGAGAAATATGAAACATTTGAAAACAGTACTTCAAAATTATTGTAAAAACTGGCAGGAGAATAAAAAAATTTAGTTAGATTGTGACAAGTGAATTTTTAGTTTGTGCGCAATGTGCGCAATAGTCTTATATACCCACAGCTATGTCTATGCGTCTACGTCCGGTGTCAATGTTCATACTTGTCAACATCATTGAACAAGAACAAGACATTACGCTAATACAAGGCCTAAAATCAATTACATCAGTGATATTTACAGTATTTCTTTATCAAACAATTCATGAACGCTTGATTTTGCGAAATGAAATACTACATCCACTGCAGAAAAAAAAATCACTATGTCTCCTCTTGTCGTCCGCGCCACATATTTTCTGGCTGCATTTTAAGAAATCAAGCTTGCAAACCGTTACGAAAGGTTCCCATAGATAGGTTGGAAGTTCTGCTTGGAACGCACGTGGAGTAGGGTAACGTGGTTCTATAAACGTGGAAGTAGGGCGGCCTCGATTTACGCGCGTCTCCGCCGTATGGCAGCGCTGCAGGAATCAAGGCACCTGGCTTGGAGCACTGGAACGCGTAAATTTAAATTGACTTGAGCAAACCTTTTGCGTGCGCACCTTGGGAGGGGCTCGACGAAAGAGGAACAGCATGAGAGGTGAGCGAGAAAGCGAAGGGAGGCATTTGCTTTCGTCGACATCTTTCGTCGACATTTGAAACTAAAGGAGCAGATACGCCCCCAATTTCTTCCCTCTTTGCCTGTCTCCGGCGCGACTAGAGGTGCGCAAGGGCGACAAACCGGACAATGGTCGCCGCTGCTGCTGGAGGAATGCTAGGGTAGGCGATGGGGCTCGCGCAACGCGTCGTAGAGTAGGAGAAATTTCGTATCTGTGTTAGGATAACCACAGAATTAAGGATGCCCCATCCAAAGGACCAATCAAAAAGTTCTTTTTGCTGCGTGTTAGCAAAAGGTGAGACACTCGTCCGTAATGCGCGAAGTCAAGCTGAACTACAGGGTTGGTGTCGTGTAAAGACCTGTACAACTACGTGTACCGTGTTTGATGCCAACTTTTTGCTATGTACCAGTATCTTACATCAGTGTTTCTCGCCGCACGTCGCATTCCTGTTCGGGTCGCATTTTCGTAACATCAATAAGTGTTGAGGTGCAATTTCGGCTGCCGTCTTACTGTCCGAGCGGCGTACGTCTGCTTGACTGTGCGGTGGTCTCTCGGCGAGGCCTAGCGGGCAGCGCGGGGCAAGCCTCGTGCAGGCGGGGAGAAGCGAGGGGAACAAAGGCATCATCACCCCTCCCCCCCACACTCGCTGAGTGCCTCCTCGCAGTGTTATATATAAGAAATGCAACGCTTCCAAGCTCAATATGGCGCCGGCGTTGCCATGGCAATTACAACTCACTCTAGCCCGCCGTAGCGCCACCAGGGGAGGATTTGGCGCTAGTCCCAGAAATAGCTGCCACACTGGGTTGAAGGCTAAGATGCCGCGATCTGATGACGCTTTGTCGGCAGAAATTGTGTAGCTTGACATTTACTGAGGCGTTCGACCTCGATAGAATTCTGGTTTATTACTGCAAAAGCTCCTCCTGAAGTAAGCAAATCTATATTTTTTTTCCCTCATGTAGCAAAAAATAATAGGAAACGTGCTTCGTGAATATCTTGGTGTCTATCCGTTGAGAAGCGAAGCAAGCCACCTGTTAGCACAGTCTACAAAATGGGTGAAAGTGCCGTGCAGGGTAAATAAACTCCGCGCGGGCCGCATGACGTGTTTCCTGCCGGTTGTTTTAACGCGCTTCTACCATCGTAAGCAGTGCCGGTTGTGGTATTTTCGTCGCTGTTGAAGTGTGAGGAAATATTCAGCGTGCGATTGAAGCCAAAAACACTGAATTCTTTTTCAGCTATCAAGCCTTTTAATTCTAAAGAGGATACATTTCCAGGTGGAAAACGTACGTGTATTCTGGGCTAATGGCGAATCTTTGCCACCCTGCCCACTCCGGCATGGCCCGGAACGAGTCCCGCGCGATGCTGCTCAAGCATTGATGATTGTAGGGTTTAACGGCGCCGAAGCAACGCCAGTCGAGTGAGGCGCGCCGTAGTGGAGGGCTCCGGGTTAATTTGACCACTTGGGATCTTTAACGTGCGCCGAAATCTCGTAGACACGGGGCGTTTCTTCTTTTCGCCTCCATCAGAAAAGCGGCCGCCGCGGCCGGAATCGAAACCGTCGACTCTGTGTTCAGCAGCGCGCAACGCCTTAGCCAGTGCTCGAGCATTCCCCGACCGAGGCAGACATCGACCCTAACACCACTTCGGCCCATTCTCTCCGGTGGTGGGCAGCGATCGGCACGTGTCCTACAGGGACATCAAAAATCATTACCGACTGTAACGAGCACGTTCCCCCCAACCCCCCACTCTACCCCGTCACTCAATATGAGGCAAATCCATCGTATAGTGACTACTCCAGATGATTCGTATCCAAACCCCGTTGCGTCTTACAGCTACTACTACCCAGGGGTAATATGCACACAAATACCGCAAATGTAAGGAAATGGCAGACCTACCTATATGTTATGGGCTTGCCCGCAGGCGGCTACAACCTCGCGCAGAATCACTCAGGCGGAGAACCTGGAGGCCGTGTTAGTCAGCTCCGACCCAGCGGACATAGCTCTGAGCATCCAGCTGGCCGAGGACGCTGCTAGAGTCCAAGACCTCTTGGCCGACGTTTGGGACAACCATCTCTTCCAATCTCTCTCTCACTCTCTCTCTCTCTCTCCTCTCTCTCTCTCTCTATCTCTCTCTCTCTCTTGGTAGGAATGAAAAAAGGGACAGCAGAGAGAGGCGTCTTTGCGGAATACCCTAAGACCACGGCGTTGCGTTGTTCTACTTCGTACAAGTGACTCTGACCTTCACCGTAGTGATGATCACAGAAGTGATGAAACTGTGCACGCTGCTAACCCAACAGCAGGTGATCGCTTTGTGGGAACCCGTCCACTATTCCGTAGACGCTCATTGTCAGCTACCAGCACCTTCTCTCCGTCAAAAAAAACCAAGAGTCCGCAACCACGGGCCTAAGCACAAGACTGGCATCGATTTATGTCATATGCTAGTTCAGCTTTACAGGCGCCATCAAGGTTCCTCTGTGGTACTTTTCTCTTTCGCATACATTTGACTTTAGCGTAGTAAATTCTGGGCTTCTGTTCACGGCGGAATGATTTGCACTGGATAAAATCTCAACCGCTCAAGGGGTTGTGTGTCCATGTTGCCAAGTCTTGAAAAGGTCTCGAACCTCGTCCGTTTGTAAGGGCTCTTTGGCAGACCTTGCAGCTGTTTGGCGCCAAGAGAAAAAATAAAGTTCCTTATGAAGCACGTGATCATAACATTAGCCACTAGGTAGTCGCACTTGAGAACCTGGCTTTAGATCTCCGCGCATGAACGGAAAGAGACAAGAGGCCGCTACGCCTTGCGCCAAACAGCAGTTCCATGTTTGAAGTCAACAATCGTGGTGTTTTTTCTGTTCCTGAAGGACGCGAACCACTGTTTTCTGATTTTCCACACCTGCTAACATAGCGTAGCAAGTGACAAGCAGTGAGAGCAGCGCGCACGCTACATACGTGAGAACGCTACATGAATTACAGTTGGTTTTGAGGCCTTACTTCAAGCTATTCACAGCCCGATCAACAACATAGTTGAGTTTCCCTAATTCATTTATTTTTTTACGAAATGTTACGGTGCTTGTTTTGGTCTCTCTCTTCGTGTTTCAAAGAAAACATATAGCAGCAAAAATATTCGGCATAGCCTTTTTTTTCTAGACACTTCAAGGGTTGAGACAACCCGCATCTCCGCTGTTTAAGCAGATTTCCCAGTGCTTGGAACTGGGTTTAATATTTTAACAGAAGAGCTGTTTGGGGGCTCGTAATGTTCAGCGATGATGCCCATCACGCCAGGCGGAGGGGTTGCCCGCACGCCAGGTGAAAGTACCCCGCTGGGCCGACAGATAACGCCAACACCTAGGTGGTGGAATAGTGCAAGATCTCGGCACGCGGCGTACGTCCACCTCCTGCCTTATAAATGCACCGTTAACTACAGAAACACCGTACGTGAGCTTCGAGTGCGTATATACTGCTGCTACTGGCACTATAAACAGTCCCCGCCCTTGCGGGAAGTGACCGCCAGCGTGCCGAAGTCGTCAAATACCACTGTCGTAGCCAACAAAACTTTGTGGTACACAGTCGTGAGGGACCGTACTATTTCGGCCGTATGCGGTCACCACCGACCCGCCACCTTCGGACTCTTACTGCGGGCACAGTAGCCCTCCCGCGACGATGCGACGGCCGTCCGATGCGCGATCTTGGCTCGCGCACTGGCGCACGTGGCGCACTACCACCCCACATATATACACCAATAAACTGCCAAGCCAGCGTGGGTCAGCTTCGAGTACGTAAATTTCGGGGGCCGTGGAGTTGGGAGTGATTTCCTCCTCCGCGTAATGTGGCTGCCAGCGCGCCGAAGTCAAATCACTGCTTCCGGGATTTCACAGGAGGGCAACTGTTTTTATTGTTTAGGTGCGGAGTACCTTAGGACCGCACAGTGTACGTCCGCGTCCGTGCGCATATCATTTACAATCGCAAAAAATCACACAGGCTCCGGCAGGATTCGAGCCTGTGTCTGGTAGACCAGAGAGAGTTAGTGTCAGTCGTCTTACCCATTGGGCACCTACCGTGAGTTAGTACCCGAGAGTCCAACGGCTTACTCCCTCGCCTGCAACGGTGCGGAGTACCTTAGGACCTCCAATGTCCGTCCGCGTCCATCCATGCGCACACCCCCATCAAGCGAAAATCAAGCGAAGTTCGATTTGAGCGTGAGTTGCACTTTCATTTAGGGAATAATCAAGGTGCAACTCGCGGCTTAAATCGAATGGCGGTCGGCGCGCAAATCGGATGTCATTCGGGGTGCAACTTGGATGTCAGTTCGAGTCCCCGTACTCTGCACCCACGCCATCATCCACGGAGTGGAGATGCTGCCATTTTTCTTGCTTAAGCCTCAGAGGGAACAATAAGGGCGCACGGGTAGGCGAGGGCCTTGCGTAAGGTCTCGCATAAAGCTTTGTGGTTCAACGATGTTAACCACGGTCCCCGCAGCTTGACCCACAACAACTTGGCAGTTTTCTTGGCAAATTGTGGGGCTGAAGGTTAGGTCATCGCTCCCTTTACTTTTTGTGAAAGTATATGAGGTGATGATTAGGGATACCTAAGTTAATCCTTACGAGAGAGGTAGGACATACATTCGGCTGAAGGCTTCCTCCAGGGAATTTCGGGTCCTTTTGCTAATTCTGACAAAGGCGTCACTTAGCCACAGAGCCAAACATATCGAAGATGTATATTGACCAGTGCATTCCCCGCGATTTTTCGTTTGTACGAGTCCTCAAAACTAACTCAACGTTGTCAACATACTGTTGGGAAAGGGGGGGGGGGGGTAATTACAGTATTACAAAGCCTACAGCGACGCTAACATGATCCAACTACCTCCACACTTGTGGGTTTGTCCCACAGCTTTCATTTTATTATGACTGCCTCAGAAGAAGAAAAGAACAACTACAGGTTCCTGCCATTAAAGGGACACTGAAGTGAATTTGTCAAGCTCCCGTTTTTGCTTGCACTGCGTAGACTGGCTCAAATTAGCACACTTTTCATCGTTTATTCGGTTGACAAATCGGTAATTATTTTACAAAGCGCGAAAGAAAAAAAACTACCATGCGCAGTTTGCGGCGGCCGCACCAACAAAAGCTGTGACGTTAGGAGGAGCGGGCACCGTGATTGGACGATGCCCAAGGTGAGCAACCAAACAAGTTTCGGTTTCGGTTTCTGTTCTGTAAAACACAACCGTTGGCGTTGTTGGATGGGCATTCTCAATAACTCAGTAATCATCGTACCGCGCTTCTGCCATGTTGTCAGCTGTAAAATGCATAAAGATAAGCCTCCAAGGACGGATTGGAATCGTAGCATTCACTAGCCGAAACCTATTCAGTGCATGAACGCCCTCCGCGTACCCGCAGACGCCCAAATGTCATGCGCTTTTCCCCCATATTTGGAGCTTGCCTCCCTCATGCCTGTGTCGTAAAAAGCGTGTTCGCAACAGGCCAAGGGTCTGTTCATTCTGGCCTGTGCCCACTGCCTGCAAGCAGTCGGTGCTTATGGCAACAGCACGCCAACAAGAACTCGCTAGCGCGCCAGTGCCAGCCTGCGCGCGTTTTGTGAACTAGTTCGTGGAGCCATGAACGTTGCGGCCCAAAATAAGGTGAACTCAGTATAGAAAACATCGGCGGAAAACGAAAAAATTAACTTACAAAAAAAAAGCACGCACCCGCGGGGATTCGAACTCGTGACTTGCAAAATATTTGCGGTGGCATACCTAGCAACCCAGACGGCTCGGCCACGGAGCGGGCTCGGCTGGCGTTGGTAATATAGGGTATATATTGTACAACCGGTTTACACTTTTCTTTAGTTTTGGCATTTCAAGCAGCTTAAGTGATTATTTCTTGTATTGCGCTCGTGCAGTAAGCGTCGCCCGAGTTTCCACAATAGCTCACGTCTAGCAATTGCATTTCGTAGACGGAAAAGCGTTCGCGCGTTCGCGTGTCAGCAGTCGTGCTTCTGACCGCTGTGCTTGTTCGCCCAGCGCAAAAAAGTGCTTACCGCACCCTAGTTTTACGCTGTACGGTAAAAATATCAGTTGATTTTATTTCCTTAGTACCTATATTGACTTCGCTGACTCTTCTCCCGCCTTCAAGAGGCCTATATTTTCCTACTGGCATACCAGTCAGCGAAGCGTCGCATGTGCGCTTGTGCAGCGCTTGTGTGAAGCGACCTTGACTTGGAGCTAGATATAGTGTACAAACTAACCAAGTAAAGAAAGGCAAATTCTACCATTCGCAAATGTGTCCTGGCTTCGTTTCAACTGAGCGAACGAATTGCGACGACCCGTCGGCGGCCGGCGGACGAAACGCTGGGCCGACTGACTCTGAAGGCCGGGGAGCCGTGCAGTAGCGCAGCCAATTGCCAGTTTATCCCCTCCGACGTCACACGAAAACGCCGCAGAAAATGGGCGAGCGTAAAGAGAGGAGGACAGCATTTTCGAATTAATTTTTCTACTAAATAAAATCGCGTAAACGCGCCCAGGGTGGTCGAAACATGGCCTGGGGACTCCGGACTACAATTCGCGCTAGTAATCCCGCAATTTTTACATATCACTTCCGTGTCCGTTTAATTTCGCTTTGTTTAGTTGCTTCACTGTCTTGAACGCGTGTGAAGTTGGTTGGTATTTGTGCTCAATGAGACGGCACTAGTCTTGCTAGAAATGGCTGCAATTGCTGCGCTTGTTCGGTAGCTGGTGCGTTAAAAATATCGCTGCTTCATCAAAGGTTCAATGTAGCTCTTGTACTAATTTTTTGGCACGAAATAAGAAACACGTAACCCAGTGATTTTTGTTTTTTCTCATAATTGGAAGGTTTGACGAAGTACGTACGTATTTAGCTCATAATCAGTTATTCATTATATTCGAAATTAGGTTTCATGTGATTTTTGGTAGTTTCACCGCTTGTAAAACCTTACACCTGAGCTAGTGAATTGCTGTGTCGTGGTTTCGTATATTTCCTGTAAGCAACACATCCGTGAACATGAGGGCTTGATGCCCTTCATAACACCCTGGGGTATTCAACCGCCCCAAAGCACGAACGTACTCAGGAAGCCGAAGGGGCAAGGGTAGAGGGAGGAGGGGGAGTGGTTGCAGCTCCAGATGTAAGGCCCCTAAAATTTGAGGGCCTTATCCAGATGGATTTGAGAATGTGGAGATATATCTTCCCAAAAATCGGTAGATCACTGAGTTCATTGTCGCTTATGTTTCCAGAAATGTACATACCCTTGACATAAATGCATTAATGCCCTGCATACCGTTTCTAAACTCCGCCTCTTACACCCCCGCCCCCCCGAATTTATTACTTTTTGCGCTGGTGGGTACTTTTTCCGCGCTCTCAACCCAGGCTTGGATTTGCGACAGGGATATGTCACACTAAACACCGCTGCATAAGACAGCCTGTACCTCAAGATGGCGTCCTGAACACAACACTGTTTAGCATATATGCGTCATCCACTTCTCAAATGCGTCCTCCACAGTGTAGGTTTACTCTCTGTAGGTTTATAATACCTGCATCTTGACTTAGGGCGAGAAAATGAAAACCCTTCGAGCAACGCCTCTGATAGCTATATGAAATATCTTAACAGCCGTGAGCTGCTACTGTTTAATGAGAAGCGCTCCACAGTATCATTTACCAAACGTGACGTATCGCTGTATTTAATGTGAAAAAATGGAACACAGATGCCCCTCTTTGAAATTACTATTTTCTAGGACATAGATGTACTGCTCACTTGGCTGTGCTCCTAGTGTCAAACGTATCAAAACAAACTCCTTTAGTTTGCGCACATTTGCGCAAGATGACAAGAATTTTGATGCTCTGAGTGCCTAGATTTTTTATGACAGTGAGTGAGCTTTCCTATAGGTTGCATTCACTGGCGAGGCACGCATACAGGCAACCCTGTGAGTGCGCGGTCACTGATATGTCGGCCTCCGCGGGATGGCGGTAATTGTCCGCGCTAAGCATATGATGTGTGTTCCACGTTCCAAACCTCTACCCCACCGAACGCAAAAGTAATGCCTGGACTCCAATGGGAGTGCGATTAATCGCCTATCTGTTGACACCCACCCATAAGAATCTGGTGGAAACATGGCAGACGACGCACGCCAGTTTTTTTTTCGGCGTGTGGCACCTGGCACAAGCCACGTCATGTCCGTAGCGCTTCGGTCATGTCTGTAGCCGTTTCCAGTGTTTCTAAGCGAAGAAATTGAAAGCTAAACTTTGCAGTGAATACCATCTTAGGTACCTTGCGATATAGCCTCCCAGTTCTACGTCCTGCGCCCGGAAACGACCCGAGGGATATAGAAAGCTTGCATGCCTAAGCAATCCAATCTGTCTTGAGATTTCGAGATCTCTAGATGCCTACTACTCCACCCTGGAAGTATGCATGATGAATTGTACTCAGTACGTCACCTGAAATGGCCAACCAATATTTATGTGCACGTGGGCCCTCAATTATTTTGTGCTGGTGGATGTCCACACCCTTGATTGACACCACACTGGAATGTGCAACGATAGATCTGTCACTTAGGTCTCAAATGGTAACTTGGGCGAATTGGTGCATATTCGTTTTTGAAGACACCAGAACAGAAAAAAACATGTGCAAGAATATGGTCAACACAAACAGCAGCGCTGTGTTTCCCTTCCCACACTTCTTGTACAAGTTTATGCCCGCTAAATATGAATGTGCCTTTAGGTCTCTTCGGCTATAGGCGCATGGATTCTGTCAGCAGCCCGCTGCATTGAAGTGAGTGAGTGAGTGAGTGAGTGAGTGAGTGAGTGAGTGAGTGAGTGAGTGAGTGAGTGAGTGAGTGAGTGAGTGCAGTGAGTGAGTGAGTGAGTGAGTGAGTGAGTGAGTGATTGAGTGAGTGAGTGAGTGAGTGAGTGAGTGAGTGAGTGAGTGAGTGAGTGAGTGTCAGTAGAGAACTGAGAAAAGTCCTGTGGGTGGAGCCCTCAGTGCAGAGCTGCTCATCCAAAAAACTTCTTCCGTCGTCTTGGAGCAGCAGCTGTCAGTCCTGCGCTCGTTTATATAATTGGAAGTCTTCCCCAGATGTGGATTATCCCTTCGCATTCTTCACCGGCCTTGAAAGCGCTAAATAACTTCTCCACTGCCGGAACCAACTCAAAATCGATTGTAATTAAATATACCCAATCGCGAGTATTCCTGTCTCGTATTAGATTATTGCTTGGTTGTATGTTAGGTGAGATAGGTGCTTTGATAGCACCTCCAAACCTGGCAAGAAGTGGGCTGATACAAGTAGACACAATTACTGAAAATTTGTAGAAATACACAGCCTTCTCATACAAATAAAGGCAGTGTCTCTTGAAAGCGTCGTAAGCATACAATGCGCAACTGCTACCCTTGCGGAGGTTTAGCCACTCCAGATGTGCAGCCAAGCTAAGTCTATTTTATTTTACTATGACATATTCTCAACCTAATACAAGCCACCCGTCTTTTGGCCTTTCTTCCGATGTCGTATGCCCGCAGCTATGGGAGTGTCAACGAACTCCGGAAGTTACCCCAAATACAGCCCTATTCTACGAGCATCGAATGGCTCTTCCCCCGGGGGGGGAGCCCCCCCCAGGGCCCCCCCGGGGGGAAAAAAAAAACCCCTTTGGTTTTTCCCCCACCCGGACCGGGGACTGCCCCGCCTCCCGCCCGATGTACCCCCCGGACACGGAGGCCCACCAGGATCGGCCCTAAGATCGCAGTTTAAGGGGGCTTGGGGTAAAGGAAAATTTTTCCTACTAAGGATGCCCCCCCAAAGAAACCCATACCCCAAATTGGGTTTATCCTCCCCAAATAAGGAGTTTACCATATTGTGGCAGAAGCTGACGAACCCCGTAATGGGTCGTTAACCCCCTACAAACAAGATCCCCCAGGCGCGGTCGGAGGCCAGCTAAAAACCAGTTTCCACGCCCTTTTCAAGCCGCCAACGATTTTGGTGGACGGGCCCTCCCCGGCTAGCCAGGACACCAGGTTTCCCGTGGAACTAAGGAAGCCCCCCACAAGGAACTCATACACTTCAATAATGTTTATTCCTCCTAATCAAGCAGTTAACCAGCAACATATTTATTTATACATTCATTTATTTAAATGTTGATTTATTTATAAACCATTCACTTGCAGCGCGGACTGCGAAATTCCTCCCTCGCAATTTGCTCTTCATCTCTCCAAAAAACACAAATTTTTCGCAGCTACCAGCTTTAACGCCTGGGTTCGTTCTGAAGAATAGCGAATCTGTCCTGTTCTCACCCGTAAGTGCAGCGGGTGATGAAGAATTTCCCATAATGTTTTTAGTCAACGGATAGTGCACATGCTACCTATACATCAAGTTTGTTGTACGTTCTTTATTATTTCTTTACACGGTCTCGGATATTCCTACCTAATTCCTGTGCAGACCCACCTACAAAACTTTTTGGTTTACCTACTTTTATTTCTCCCTTACTAGCTTTTATTTATCGAAAAGCTTCCTAGCCGCGATAATGTCACGCATCGACGCATTTTAGCAGTATGCCTGATTGTTTCGCACTAGAAAGTATGCACCAAGATGTCTGTGTCAACGACAGGCCATAGGCAACATATTTCCTAAAACGAGCCTGTTGGTTTCCGCTCAGCATCATCTAGTATTACGTAGGGAAGTGCACCAGCACGCGAGCAGTTCTGCTACAAATACGGCTACACTCAAAGCGCACAAAGCGGCGTATAGGTAGAGGATGGAGGCCAGGTCTCCCAACTTGAGGTCCTTGGTCCTCTTCGATCCCGACGCAGCGGTCTAAGGAAGGCATGGTCGTCACTTGCACATGCTCCGCAATGCCACTCTCCCGGAGGATAACCACACTGTAAAGAAAGAACTAAGGCGTCTAAAAATTCCGCCCAAAACTACTACGTGCGTCATCGGCGTAATAAGTTCGCGAATGTTTACTTTACACGGCAATAGGAGTGACGTGCTCACTTCTAACTCAAAATTATCACGGCACCGTATCATATAATGTGCGATGATGACCGCAGCATTTGGCGCTGGCAAAATTAAAAATGTTTTGTCTTTAGGGAGGCACATCAAAACGCGTAATTTGTTCATTAAAAGCAGTAGAGTGAGGTGGGAGCAAGAACGGGAACGTACGTTTTTTCTATGCTGTACCTAAGATGAGAGTCCATGTTCCGGTTCATGTATGCTACAACCATCCAGTTGTTCATGTGCTGTGTTCCGAAGTAAAACTCCCCGGCTGTAGTTCTCTTGCAGAAGTTGGACGCCTGGCAAGTAAAACAGACATTCCTAAAACCCTCAGTTTTCCTTCATTTCAGCACCGCATTTCGCGTTCCCCGTTTGCTTTAGGCACAACACAAGGAATTTTGTCGCCTTAATATCCTAATATTTAATCAAAGTACATATTTGTATTTAAAAAATCTAAAGGTGCATACCTTGCCCTGGCTAAGGGTGAATGCATGCATCCTTAACCAAATTTTCATGGGAGTACCTGAGAAGTCATATTTATTTCAGCGATACTGTACCATCTCAAGTCCCAACTCTTTCTTTGCAGCTCAGTATCAAAGGTCATGCTTGAACCCATGTGCATTCACAGTTAATAGTGTACAAAGACACAATAGAATTCAATTCATCACGCTGGTCATCATACTGGATGTCCACAGCGGCTCTCTGTGAGCACCACTCTCGCCCGCAGCAAGAGCTGTAGCCCACCATAGTATGCTCCCAATAAAGCATGCATTTTCTTCGTGAATACAATGAAGACCCCTGCAGACCACACTGCCCGCTTCCCTAATAGAATATTTTGTTATTTTTCAGATGGACACATTCTTGCCTTTTCGTAGTAAATTATCTGGTTACGCAGCAATTTTGTTACAGGTATTTTTTATTCAATTGTTCGCATTTTTATGTGGCACAGATTGACGGCGTTGGAACCGATAGTGTGACGTGCCGCCGGACATCCTATACTAGACTCAACGTTCGGCAACCTTAAAGGTGAACCTTAAGGTGTAGCAAACAATTTATACTCATTGCAGTTTGAGCATTGGATACAAGTTGACTACGTAAGATCTTAGAGCATGCAGCTAAGCCAAAAGCCGGGCCATCCCATGTCAGCGTCGCCCTTGAATTCTGCTGCACATCAGCATTACGGCAACTGTGTTATCAACTCCAAAACACAGCAGCATTTAATGAGGCTTTAAAAACAGGTTTCACTAATTTGACGAAAACCGGCACAGGCAGGCCAATTGTTTGTGCTCACTAAAAGCAGGCTGTCAGTTTCCCAACTGCACATACCTCGTTTTTCACCCCTTTTACTGTAGGTTTGTTCTCTTAATACTAGTAAATTAAAATGTGGACATCTCTTTGAGAATATCTCAGGTAGGTAAAACACGAAGTTTTATTTAACATTTGAGGCTCACCGACATAAACTAGGAAAGGATCCCTTATATGGCTACAAACAAGGAAATTAAAAAAAGAGAAGAAGGCCACAATGCTTGGCGCGCAGTCACCCGGCCATACACATGGACAGAGAAGTTCCGCCAACAATAGTCTCGTTTTAAAATATCAAGAAAAGAGTCAGTGACTGTAACTTGAGCGCACGAAAACCGAGGACTGAACGAAAGGCACGAAGACCAGCGCAGACTTTCGTTCAGTCCTCGTTTTTTGTGCGTTCAAGTAACAGTCATGAATTGTCACCAACTAGCCCGCGTTTCAGTGTTATTGCAAGAGAAGAGTGTCTATGTTCGGGAAACGGTGTCAGAATTATGAAGTGGTAACTCAGGGGCCACTGGTCGCTTATCTGCCTGTTTAACATCCAATGACGTCGAAAGACGAGAGCCTTTCAGCCACCCCATCCAGGTGGCGCTTTCTGCTACCCAAAACACTCGTGCCGCCTCCGTACTCTTATTCACCCACAGCTGTTCCTGCACTCTATCCCCACAGTTAGGTAAACTATTCTTCTATCTTCTTCCCTCTTTCCTACCTATATTCTCCTCTTTTTGCATGTCCGTATCCCTACTATCTTTGTCCTCTGCACTCATTTTTCCCTCACTAATCACGTACCACGAATTTCCATTGGGTAGATAAACAACTATTGATAATGCTCGCTAGTATAATATTTAGCTGATTCCAATGAAGCTACAGCATAGTCTACAATTTCTACGTTGAGGATGCCAAAAAAGGCTATCGTCGATAACAATCAGGCCATTTGCTTCGAGGACCACGAGCAATCTGCAATGTCTGTACTGTCAAACCCATACTATAATGTATGTCTATAGTGGTGAGCAGTGTCTATACTGTCGCTTCCTTTTGTCATCCTGTGCGACATCGATAGTAAAAATATCAGCATACAGCTAGCCTCGGAAAAGAATAAAGGGTAGTGTAGTCATTAGAACAATGCTCATGGTGATGTTAGAGATGCGTGTTGCAAAATACCGTCTATTGCATCTGCGTGCAGATGAGAAGTTTAGCTGGTTCAGGATTGAAACTGGATATTGAGCCTCACCCGCCTTCACCTTTTATTAAAATTATTGTGGGCCGCACGAGCAGAAAATTTCCTTTCTGTATGGCTCGTAGATAAGTTCTTTGTATGAACTCTCTGTCGTACTTTAATTGCATGTTTTTATCGCGTTACATTTTTTTTGATGTCCTACAAAAGAGAGCCTATCAAGCCTGAAGCACCCACAAAACAGCGGTATAAGGTGTTTAAAGGAGCCATGAAGAGAAAACAAAAGTTTGTTTTATTCGAAAGATTAGGTGTTTCATAGTACCCCAAGCGCTTTCCCGGAAGCAAATGATGCTTTATTCACTGAGAAATAAGCCAAAATTTTAAATCTCCCGCTAAAATTGCACATTCCGTGACGTGAACAACGGCGTCATACGAGCCGGTCCATGAAACAGATACTTAGTATTTCGACTCCATATAGCACCCACACGCGGGAGTCGACCGAGACGGCGGCCATTTTAAAAATACTAGTAAAACCTAGTGCACCCGCAGCCCTAGTCATGGAATGGCCTGATCCGGAGAACAAAACTCTCGCCGAGGAGCTCGGGCTTGCATTTAACAACCTCAAACCACTTGAACGCTCAATGCTTTCTAAGTGCACGAGTGGCAAGAGTTGTGGTATACGCGGTGGACGGGAGAGCGACCATTCCGCGATAGCCACAACAGACGAACGCCCTGTCGTCGGCACCGTTGCCTCGTACGCCCCGTCGCGACGGACGAATACATACTGGTACGTATGTGCCGTATTTTTATTACGGTTAATAATAATTCAATTTCAGTAGCAGAATTACTTATTCCAGTTGGCCGGTGTCGTGTATGGAAAGCCGTTCGCGCGAGCTCTCTGCTCCGACCAGAAAGATACGAGCGTCAATGCGTGGTGTGTGCGGCATTTATTCCCCCAAGGTCAGAGCGCTTACGGCGATTTGACGAAGTCGGCGACGAGCGCCAGCATGTCTGAGGAGTGAGCTAACGTAAAGGTCCCTGCCGTAATCACTTCGTCGGAAATGAAGCGAGCACACTCGTACTTCCTTTAGCTCTCTTTCTCCTCCGTTTGCAAAGTTCACAAAACGTAGCCACTTGCTTCGCCGAGGTTCGTCGTTGGGCAGCACATCAAAAGAGATCTCCTCACCGGCGGGGATGTCGCACTCCGTCGACGATTTGCCCGTACTACATGGGCCTTTCAAAACTCAGCAACGAAATTTTATTGTAAAGTACTCGAACAAACTGAAGTTTTCAGTGGTTGTAAACTGGAAACGATCTCGTAACGACAGCAGCAAGCCAACACCATTCGAAACTTCTGCGACGACTGGCACTATCTCGTCGCTTCTTGCTGCTCCTTACTCCCCTCGTTTCTATTTTAAGTGCGAATGCACTTCTCAAGCGAGCCTGAAGCGTCCGCCGCCGTCCAGCATAGCAACAGCTGCGGGTGCGCGCGCTCCTCGTCTTCCTTGGCAACGGGGGGAGAGGGGGCTGCCTGGCCGGGCCAACGGGGGGAGATGGCGCGCGCTGCCTGGCCGCTGACATGGCACATACCACGTGGGGGATTGGCCAAGAATCGGGCGTGAGAAGGGCTAATGCAACCCGCTTAAAGGAGTACTGACACGAAATTTCAAAGCTGAGATCCGCTCTAGCAATCAAGTACAACGACAACACAAATAGGTGTCTGTGAATAAATGCATCTCTCTTTCTTTGTAGTTGTGTGTGTATGTGTGATCTCTCTTTCGCGATCATTACCGAACCGCGCAAATTCAACTCGTGCATTCGTACTTTCACATTCTTCCCCTCGGGGAAATGCGGGGAATTTTTTTTATTTTGCTGGTTGGCGTAATGACGGCCAACCTCCTGTCAAGGGATTAAGATACCAAGCAAGGTCGCGGCTGTACGTGCTGGAACGGTTCGTTGGCCCGAGCCTCGAACCCGAAAATTCGTCTGCGCTACGGTGGCGACGGCGAGAGGTAGAGTTCGGCCGGCGGTAGTTTCGTACGCATTGGCGCACACGCTTGCGTGTTCGTTTGGAACTTCAACCGTTTACTCCACCGTTCTTTGTCATAAAAAGAATGTGCAGTATGTTTCACGGGCATTTAGCTCGCTATGCAAACTGTAAGCCCTGCCTAACATGCGTTTGCTTTTGCCGGCCTCCGCCAGTCGCAGAGCATTCTCAAGTGACATCATAGGTTCTGTTGCGGAAATGAGCTGTTGGGTCCCATGGTCCCTTTCCTTTTTTCCTAATTATGTAGCTTATTTGAGCGAAGTTTGGGTTATAAGTGGTGTCGTTATGGTTCTAACGAGGCAATCTTTCGAATGAACCAAACTTGTGTTTTCGCTTCATGGCTCCTTTAAGACATACATGCAGCCCCCTTCCTTGGAATGTTTCACAACAACGGGGGCAAGAACAAAGTTTATCAAATTTAAAAAGAGCTGCATAGTTAAAAACACACACCGTGGGCAGTTCTGCGCAAGAGGAGCCACACTAACGCTAAGGTTTCATCCTTATTCTCTCAACATCCGCAAGATTTTGTGCAATCGTGCTTCAGAATAGTTGGGAAACCTCTGTGTATGAGGTTCTTCTGAATCTGGAGTCATGACTCGTCGTTCTGCATTCGCAACCGCAAAAAAATTAAATCCTGAATTTGTAATCACAGAAGTCATCTGAAAAGATTTTTTAGGAAGTTTGGCGAACACCTCTTCAAGAACAGCTACTAAGCACAAGTTTGAGCGTGAGATGGCCTGCCACAATATTATGCGCTCTAACCAACCTGTGTTTAGCTCCAGTAATGCTGTTCTGGTATACGTAGGACAATCGTTCCTATTTATAATTGTGCGTTTGCGGCAAGAGATGCGAAATGTGGCTCGCGTCAGTTTGACTCTCTTCTCCACAAAAAAAGCGAACTTCCTTTTCGCTCGACTCAACATGCGTACCTGAAATTGTGAAACCAGGCTCCCGTGTAACACGACCGCTCGTTCCTTTGCAATCTCAGTGAGCATTTCGTCCGAGTAGCGGAACAGACCGTAGGCATCAGTCCCGTCACGGCGAATCATTCTCCAAACAGTCCTCTCGGCGGCATTACTGCTAGACTGCATGTGTGAAAAATAAATGGTTAGAAAGAAACTCTAACAGAACGGTGGCTCATCATATGTTATAACAAAATGAGAGAAAGCATCGAAATACCTAACAGCGAAGTAGATATATAAACACCCGTGTTCAGTTGCCGCTATTACAGTGGGTTCACAATGCCGTTCATCATGCCGGCAGCTAACTTGAGGCCTTCCGGCCTTTCCCTCACAAATTTTTTCCAGGACTCGACCTACAGGCTCTAATGCTGATTTGGTAGGGCTGCTAGTTTGGAAGACAGGCAAGTCAGCGCAGTGTGGAAGAGGGGAAGAGATTGGACTCCCCCTTTCGGTGTCTCCCCTCAACTGTGATGGTAAGGAACTAGGCGACTTCTACTTCAATGATCATCTTCCTGTTAGAGAGAAAGCCTCGTGTGTAGTTGTATACGCGGACACTGCATTGAAGGCCCTTGAGGTCATCAAAGATGGCCTCGCGACTAGCGATATCGAAAGCCCTCTTGTTATCCCGAGATAAGGCATTCGAGATGTGCTTAATGGCTCACATCAAGGCATGATCTGTTAGTTCAAGCAGTGCGACTTCTGTAGAGGTATGCGGCCAGAAGCCGTACATAGACGACGGTATTTCACACGTGCCCCGTGACCTTCTGCGGGCGGCACAGTATGAAGTTGGCGATACGCAACGGGACGAAATCTGGTAAATATTCCCGGTATTCGGCTCTTTCCCCGCCTTGGACTCTTATCTCATCTCGGCTGTGATATTAATAGCCCCCACCCCTAACATCCGTCCATAGGTTTGGTAAGAAAGGACATTGAGTCATCGCCGAGGCTACCTAACATGTACAGTAATATGGTCTTCCCACGGCGAGCATGCTTTCTCATCTTCGCAAGTGTGGAGCGCACATCTACCATCTCTCTTTCCCTGTCACGACCTAGATTCGACATACCTGTGTAATCTTAAGCAGCTTCTGAGGAGAGGTAGGAAGGTATTGCTTTTGGAGAGCCTTGAGGAGACTGACTTTGGTTTCTGAACATTTCTTCAAAATGGTGTTTTTGCCTTGGTTTTTTTGCCCTTACTCTTCGATATACGACCTTCCTCAACACCTGCCATGCTTAGGCGCACTAAAAGTCGAAGATCTTCGCTGCACCGTCACCTAGCTTTGGCCAGTACAAGGTGACGGCCTTCCACCTTGCCGCCTCCTCGGTCAGGGCAAACATGCAGAGTGAGCTTCCGAATGCGATTGCCTTTCTCTCTTTTTAACGACGCAGCGCCACGCATGTCACAGGTGCAGAAATTTCGTATCTATGTAAGGGGACTCCATGGTGGGGTCAACTTTCTGCGTGGCAGTATTGATGTCCGCTCCAAAAGCCTCACGCCCGATGGTAGTGTCATCTACTCCAGGCCACTGCCGTTTTGCTCTTCGTTTGCGAAATTCACTCAATTTGAAATACAGGAGTTTCCAGTTATGGCTTTATAGTCTTCCCTAACAGGGAGGTTTAGGGTATAAAGTGAACTGTTCTTCAGTTTCCTTCAATAGCATTTAGTCGCCTGCGGTATATTTCATGTTAGCGACTGCCCTAGCAGCTGTCCCTCGTGACGTTGTTTTCTACCCTCGCGCGTGAGGTGCAATCGTAATAAGCGTGGGGCCCTTCTCTTTAATAAGGACCGCTAGTTCGTTGCCGTGCTTGTTGGACTACCGCTATCTCCGAATAACATTCGCCATTGTAAACCCTGATAGTATGACGCTGGGACATGAACCTCTGTAGTGACTGGTTGATCAACTTTGTTTCCGATTTTCGACTCTTTCTCCTTTTGGTCTACAACAGATGTTTGGTATATACACGCTGTTTCCACTTTAAGTTTTTTGGGGATGCATTTTGTGAGTACGCCCACCACCTGCTATTGGTACGGCTTCTGGCCACACCTTAATAGACTTCTTGATTAGACTGCCAGAGTTGAAACACATTCAGTCTTCGAGAGTATGTGACCTTCGAATTTCAAGTGGTCGTTGCTCCAAGGCCGTACTACCTGGGTACTTGGGTAGGGAATCGGTATGTTTCGTAAACGATCAAAATTTTCCCGTGATGCGCGCGTACTTTCACTGCCAGATTGTTAGAGGTTGCTCCTGCCTCTTTCTTTAGTGGGCCATTGTTGGGTTTCAGTTCTTGAGCTACTTTAGGCGCGGGCCCTGCGTAAATGCAATTGATGCGTGATCCTAACAGGAGCGATCGCGCCAAAGAGCAGCTCACATAAGAATTTTGAATATGTATAGAGGAACTGGAACCAGCTTGGCGACACTACATAATTACGGAGGATCAGAAGAATTATTCAAAACTTCCTAGCATACATATATACATACATACATACTACATACATACATACATACATACATACATACATACATACATACATACATACATACATACATACATACATACATACATACATACATACCAAACCAAATGTGCAGCCAGCCCTTAGAAATGATACCCAGACGTGCTTTGTGCCTGAACTAACAGTTGATTCGACTGACTCAAGGGTTTTAACGCGCCGACGCAACGCAGACGATGAGGCGCGCCGTAGTGGAGGGCTCCGGATTAATTTTGATCACCTGAGGATCTTTAACGTGCGCCTAAATCTGGAACACACGGGCGTTTTTGCTTTTCGCCTCCATCAGAAAAGCGTCCGCCACGGCCGGAAATTGAACCCGCGTCCTCGTGATGCCTCAAATAACAGTTGCGCCTTCCTTTTTTGTTGGCGCCAATGACAAAGAGAATCCCTTTTGGCGTTTTATAGGACGTACAAGGGCCCGGCTTTAAATGTACATAAAAATTTCTCCGCGCACTCATAGCAGAACCGGGCGGAAACAGCATGGTCAGCTTACTTACTATTGAATCAGCCTGTTTGTTTGCAATATAACTGCAGTTGTTTTTATGGTTTTTACTATCGGGCTAGTTTGTCTCTAAACTTCTTTATAGTTTTCCGAGATAATGGCTCCCTACCTGATCGCCGGTATTTTGAGCTTACTGCAGTCGCATTATCTCATTTCCAATCCTTATGATGGGAGTCCCATCGACTTTCGCAATTACATCTCTCTGACGCGGTAACTGATGAAGTCCCAATTTTTCTTTCCATTTGGCCTCAAACGGCCACGGTTTACTGGAGAACTACTTATACGAGAGAAACGGATAATGTTTTAAAACAGATTTTTATAAAACTACACAAATGTTGTTATACTTTTTATGTGTACTTATTGATCACCTCAAAGTAGCGGGTGAGTACGGTGCCTTTGAGGAGGTGAACCTTCAAGTACGGCCTCGCTGCAATGTCAGACACAGTATTGACTTTTTGAAGCTCCGTCTTCACCATGAGGCAGGCCCTCATTTGACCCGCAAACGCGTTCATGAGCACGACAATGGCAATCCACCAGGTGGCGCTCAGGACCCGAAGCGCAGTCCCTTGCGGTGTTCGGGCAGAAGCTGCAAAGGTGATCGT
Source organism: Haemaphysalis longicornis (assembly GCA_013339765.2). Taxonomy (NCBI): domain Eukaryota; kingdom Metazoa; phylum Arthropoda; class Arachnida; order Ixodida; family Ixodidae; genus Haemaphysalis; species Haemaphysalis longicornis. Next base: position 85,039,764 of record CM023456.1, read on the forward strand.
AACTAGATAAGACATTGAGCTCGCACAAAAGAAAATGCCTTTCTGGAATGCCAAAAGCCCACGTTTCATTTTCTAATTATTCGCACACACGCAAACAGCGGAAAAATAACATTTCCTCGGACATCTTTTTCACCTGGTACAAATGCTAACATTGCTTTTGACAGCCTAATAGCATGGAGCTAGTTGAGTAATTACCATTCTAAGAGGAGCAGCCCAGCCAAAAAGAGATAAGTAGAGAGGACAAAATTTTTATGCACAAAAGTGTAGTTCTACGAAGCAGATATCTCTTTAAGTGATACACAGTTTCGCCTTTAGACAAACTGTGTATCCATTTAGGTTATAATTGTTGCTCAGTTTTCAGCGGAGTGACGAAATAGGCAAAAATTCCGAGAATAGTCCACTAATGCGTAGCATTCCTAAAAGCCTTGTATTGAGTGTGAGTTCTTTACAGCCCAACATGGCTATGAGTAGCGGCAGACGTTGGACTATTTTGATCTTTTTAAATTTCCAATGATGTAAATTTAAAACATTATGGTGATAAAGTTCCTTTACTTTGCTAATTGCGTTTTTTTTCGAAAATGAAACGCGTAGGACAGAGTTCATCCGTTTACGCTATTTTATACGTATTAGAAGCGCTATTTTCCTGATATTCTTGCTTTTTCTTCAGTTTTTTTGGGGGGAGATGTATAAAATGCATATTTTTGATTTTGTTAGATCAGTTCTGTAAAAGTTATTCTTTTGGTTTGGAAAGAGATATGTGTCTGTGTATGTATGCGTATGTGTCTATATGTACGTAAATGTTAGATGCGTGTATACGCTTGGTTTTGCCAGATCACTTTTGTGAAAACTTTCACCTTTCCTACTTTTTGGTTTTTCAAAATTCTCTCAGACCACATATCTCCCTTTACGCAATTTAGCACTCTTTGGCTTTATACAATTATAACAATAATGACTTTCGCATTTTTATTCGTATATCCAACGTTTCTTTTTTTGCAGATTTTTTTCATTTCATATCCCGTTATAGGAGGGAAGCTTTTAAATTGCATATTTTGATCTTGACAGATGTCTTTTGTGAAAGTAAAATTTTTTCTATATCTCTTACTTTTTGATTTTTCAAAATTCTGTCAATCCAACATCTCCACTTACGCTATTATAGTGATTACAAGTGTCACACCCGTCAAATCTGCATTTTGTGGGAATGCAATGCGTCACACGGTTCGCCATTTTTGATGTTTTATTGGTAGCTTAACCGTTTTTTTATACTGTTTATTTACTCTTGCTGTTTTGGGTGGGGGAATGTATAAGATATTTATTTTGATTTTGTGACATCATTTTCGTGGAGAAATTATATTTCTCTGATTTTTTTTCGATTGTGATTTTTCAAAATTCTGTTCCAACAAATATCTTCATTTCCGCTGTTATAACTATTAAAAGTGTTACTTTCGCCAAATCTGCATTTTTGTGTAAATGTAGGCCGTTACACCGTTCTCAGTTTTTCTTGTTTTTTTATTCGTATTTCGAACGTGCTTTTGCGGACTTATTTCGTTTATTCTTTTGTTTGGGGGGGGGGGGGGATAACTATAAGATGCATATTTGTCATTTTTTCGAATCGCTTTCTGAAAATTTTGTATTTCTATATTTGCTTTTTTGTTTTTTTTTTTAATTCGTCCTAACCAATTACCAATCTCCATATACGCTAATATAAGAAAAAGGTGCTAGTTCAAAATTCTATCTGACCCATTATTTCCATTTCCGCTCTTATACCACTTAAGTTGTTACTTCCGCTAAATGTTCTTGTGGAAATGGAGGGCGTTGCACAGTTTGCCATTTTCGCTATTGTCATTGGTATTTTGAACATGCTTCTGCAGGTTTTTGTCTATTTTTTATTTTGGGGGAGACGTGTATGATGCATATCTTATTTTGCAGGTCACTTTTAAAAAATATTTTTACCTTTCTATTTTTATACTTCGTTTTGCAGAATTCTGTGTGGTAAATTATCCTCATTTACGCCATTATAACGATTGAATGTATTGCTTCCGCAAGATCTGAATTTTAATGGAAATGCAGGGCGTAACACGGTCCTGGCTGTGATGGTACTCGCCAAAGAATGCTACGCGTTAAGACGATTTCGTCTTTTCAACTAATACCACCTCACCCAGGACTACTCAGAATACGTGGTGGTCCGTGACGTCTTCTTCGGCCAATAGCCCGACATGCACAAAACCGCATGTACCAACTGCCAACCTGCCCCCCGGACTACCCCCCCCCCCCCTGTATTTCACGAACAAAACACGGCCGGATGGATCGAATCGATCCGTGTTCGACAAAAATATCTGGTTTCGTTTTCTAACGTTTGTTGTAAAAAGAAATGGTCACTTTGTAATAGTTACACTGTAACCTTGTTTAGTAGTCTACCCGGATGAGCCTATCTTTTGGACAGAACTAGACCTCATCAATTTAAAGTTCGTCATCTCAGTTAGCAAATAAAGATTGTCATAATTTGAAACGTTTTGCACCTTGCTTCTAACCAGATATTAAGAAGAAATTAGCAATTATTTATGCACGCAGTGGCTTTGTTATATTTTTGTGTTCCATCAGTGTATTTGGCCGCAGCTAACTACTCTTCTGAGCAACTTTTAACAGCGGAGTTGTTGACACTAACATAGATACTTCCGCCGTTTACCGCGCACGTGAACATGCACCGTACGAGGAGCGCCCGGCTTCATCCAGGCTTACGCATGGCTCTCGCAAAAATGAAACCAAGAAAACCGAACTTCAAGGAGAGAGCACAAGACAGCTCCCGCTACAGACGCCCACTTTACCAAGCCGGTTGGCGCCAGTTCTAGCGCGTGCTGGCGCGTTCCACTTTGGGAGAAATTTGAAAGCCTGCGGACAAAACGATCCGGGCCCGCCAGTCATGGATGAGGAAGACGGCGATAGAGATGGATATGACGATGACTTCCACTACCACAGCGAAAAGCGATGACGTAACGCGTAAATAAACAATTTCAAACATAATGCAATCCGTAGTGGTGTGTCCTTCGGTACTTACATGGAAAAAAGTCCTCCAGCTTCGCTGTGGCTCAGCCTTGCGCGACTTAGTGGAAGCTTCGCAATTTTTTTTAACCGGTACTTTCCGGTACGCAGGACTCCTGTGACTACTTTCGGGCACTTTTTAGCACTGTTCAAGTTTGACGAAAGCCGAGGAGGTGGTACCTAATTATCGACTCAACTTTCACATTCTAGGTGCATTTGTTGATTTGGGACATTCAACCGAAGTGTCTGAACACGAAAACTTTAGAAAATTAACACTGAGTCCTCTGAACACGATCACATAATTACAATTGGTCTTTTTCCAGGCTTCTTATTTTTATCTTGCGGACACGCTGCATAAAGGTAATGCAAAAGCTTTTGGTTAACGTACCTTCGCAAAACATGTTTTCGAAGAGCATCCAAAAGTGGGTATTCCATGCTTTGGTTAGACGGACAGGCGTTCCTTCTTGAACTTTGGTGCCAACGATATCCAAGCAGACCGACACAACGCTAACCAAAGCCAGAGAAAGCAGAAGTAGGGCCCAAACCTAGGCATAAATAAGAACGTATCAAAAAGTAATCATACAGTAGGAAGTAATCACGCAGTAGTCATGTCTATCTATACCTAACCATTGACCAAAATTGTAGCTAACTTTCTGAGAGTCACACCTGGTTTTATGGCGGTAAGTTGGCGGTGGGAAATGCTTACTTTAAAGGGGCCTTGCAGAAAAAAAAACAAGTTTGGTTCATTCGAAAGATTGCCTCGTTAGAACTATACTGACACCACTTTTAACGTAAACTTTGCTCAAATAAGCTATATAATTAGAAAAGAATATAATGGCCATGCCACCCACTGGCTCATTTCCCGCAACAGAACCTATGATGTCACATGGGGCAGCTCTGCGATTGGATGAGGCCGGCAAACGCAAATGCAAATTAGGCAGGGCTTATCAGCTTGCCGGACGAGCTATTTGCGCCTAAAGTAACAGCATATTTTTTATAGCAATAGGAACGGCGGGGTAAACAATGGAAGTTACGAACGTGCACGTAAATCTCGAAGTACCGATCCTTACTGGTGTTGGTACTGCGCGCACTACGCTGGTTTTAGCTGCGCAGCACTGCGGCGTTTTTGGGTTGTCTCAGACGACACCTGCCGAATAGCGTAAGCGACGGTGTCCTACGTGACCATATTTGCCGATCGAACACCATTTTTCACGAAACGGTTATTTTGTATCTCAACAAAAACAAGCCAGGTACAAATGCGGTCAAAAACGAAGCAAGGGCAGAAAACGGCCTTTCTCGGTATCGTGGCGCCATCTACATTGACTAACGGTAAACAAGGCTCCACAATTGGCTTCAGAGCGGTTCCTGTGATGTCATTGCAGACGTTACGAAAAACACGGTTTGGCGGGAGACTTAAAATTTTAACTTGAAATAATTTCTCAGTGATAGAAGCATAGTTTGCTGCCAGACAAGCACCGGGGGCACAATAAAACACAAAATCTTTAGAATAAAACAAAGTTGTATTTTTTCTGCCTGGCCCCTTAAAGATAGTCTGCCAAAAGACATGAATATCAGGAAGTTCCTCCCTTGCAAGCCGAGAAAGGTGGGAGCAAAGAGAGAAGGTTTTGAGTACAGGTCACCTTGAAATCCTACTAGCACCATGGCGTTCGCTGGCGTAGCAGTGATGACACGTTTCGTTGTGCACTACTTCAGACAAAGAAAAGAATAATCGGAGCGCAATATACGTTTTCGCATTGCGTTTATACGATGGCTGAAGGCGTGCAAAAATACCCTAAATTATTCGCGTATGATCATTTTTGAAACAATATTAAACAACGCGCACGACCTTTTTCTCCGAAAATACTTGTAAAACCCATTGTCGGGTTTGATGCTCCGAAATTACCCCTACGTTATGGAATTCCCCTATAGTGGAATTGATGGGCTGCGAAATAATTTTGATTGCTTACAAACTATCATCAGACCATGATCACTTACTTCAACGTCGAAAGTAAGGAGGTAGCCGGCCATGTTCGTCTCTTGGGTTCGATTCCTTCCTGCCATGATGGTTGCAGGCATGAAGAACAAAGGCGAAGTGGGATACCCAGCATAGTCTCGCGAATAACTTCTTGCAATGCATGGAATTGTTATATCTGTGCGCTGGAACAGAAGTGACCAAATTATCAACGTTCTAGCTTCCTCGAGTGGCCGTAAGACACAACGCGTATACTGAGACAGTAAATGGTGGCCAGGCACTTTACGAGTTTCAACATGACACGCGATATACGCCTCAACAACTTTTCTCTGCGATTAAAGTCGCCCACCACTTACACATCTGACTGTACCCCTGAGTTCAGTTAACAACGGTATCCAATAAAGTTACGTTGTGTGTATTTATTCAGAAACTTACATTTTTCGCAAATTCGAATGGCATTAGCCCCGAAGCAATTATTTTTATAGACTTGTTTAAATACCAAAAACAACTACAAGACGTTTCCGCGTGCTCGTTACGTTTGAATGTCCTCGTTGTCTTTGTAAAGTTTACCAACTGAAAATGGTGTAAACTGCATAGGAACCCGTAACATGAACACTACAAGAACATAGATTATTTCAACCGAGCGTCAGGTATGTCCGCGGGGGAAGCGTATCCGTATCTAGAACCTCGCGGAATGCAGCTGGTGTAAATACCGAAAGTTGCAATTATGCGTCCTAAATATAAAAATTATATTAAGAGCTGGTTCATATGCTCTAAGAATGAAGTACATGGAAGATATACCTTCACAGTTCAGAAAATTTCTTTCTTTTCACTCAGCTGTGCAGCGACCTTGCCTTCAGTTTTACATTTTCCAAAGTTGTGTCAGGCGTACATAGTTTTAAACATGCAGCAAGAAGCACAATTTCCTCTCGTGAGTAAACATTTCGGGGCTGTGTGGCCTTTCCGACCAGGGGTAAAGAGTGTTCGGGTTTTGAAAAATGTAATTAAGAGGAAAGCGTCATTGCAGTGAGCCTTTACTTTAGCTAATCGTCGTGGAACAGTAATATGTACATCAGATATTGCAAGACCATCTATTATATGGCAGCACAGGTTAATTATTTATTCTCCATGCTAGAAAACGACTTCACATACTTCAAAAAGTGCTTTAGAAGCTGCTGCAATGGACTCAAACAGGTGGATGACATAAGGAAGGCCTTAATGGGTCTGCGTCATACACATTATATACGTGTAACCTTTACGTGTAACTTCACTTACGTGTAACCTTTTTTGCAGTAAGTTTACTGCCGTTTGTGCCGCACGTATGAAATATATAACAAAAAAACAGTAGGGGCACGTGCGAACCAAATATCTACACCTCCTTGTTAATTCCAAATGGCTCCTTTTGAAGAAATTTACCGACGCTACTGATCCCCATATAATACCTCCCGTCACCTCCTCATTTGAAGGTATTGCCAAAACAGAGTGCTTATTCGTTAGCCAACCTCAGTCATACAATTCTAAGCAGTGGCAATCTTCACTCATTAACTGTATAAAAACACTTTGAAATCTTATAAGCTAAGTCATCTTGCATGTGTCTGATAGCTGAGCGGGTAACAACTTGATATCGTAAACGGGAGGCTCACCCAATGGCACTCGCCAACAACCAAGACCATTTAAACGTTATTACAATTTAGAAATTGAATACAGATGTATATAACCATGCTTGCTCACGTTGTGGTACAGATCCCCCAGGACTCCCAACGGTAAACGTTCCATTCGGGCTGCGACTTCCGGTTGTAACCGTCGACGGCAAGTGGTAGCTGTAGCTTCATAAATGAAAGAAGGAAACAAAGTAGTTATCCTTAGCTAAGACGACAAGACATTAAACATAATATCCCTGCATTAGCTGATATAATTTGCTAGAACGGAATGCACTGCAGGCTTTGCTGAGGAGTCTAACGATATAACAGACTGACGTAGACGAGGGAATATACTTTTTTAACACTAGCAGCCGTGATGCGAAAAAAAAATTGTTTATACCAGTTAGCTTGTTTTAAACTAAAAGGAGCACCGCACCTATTTCCGGCCATAAGCAGGTAGCCGTAGCTAATAAATGTGCTATTTTTGAAACGAAACTGTGTGTAATAGTGAGGCATTTGAGAAAAAAAAACGTTTCGATTGACTCAATAATTGTAGGGTTTAACGCGCCTACGCTACACAGGCGTTGAGGGCCGCCGTAGTACAGAGCTCCGGATTACTTTTGACCACCAGGGGATCTTTAACGCGCGCCTAATCTCGAACACAAGATCGTTTTTGCTTTTCGCCTCCATCAGAAAAGCGGCCGTCACAGCAGGGAATCGACCCCGCGGCCTTGTGCTCTGCAGCACAACGCCATAGCCACTGAGCTACCACGGCGGGTAACCTACAGTTTTTTTTTAATTTGTATCTTTTATTCAAGTGCAAAAACTTTTTATTAGCTGTTCACGTGTTTTAAGGCATTGTCGTCAGTTTCACGTGCTCATCAATCATTTTTGTCCGATTTATTGGTTGCTGTACGTTTCCAAATGTTTATTGTTTTTTCATCCGCAATACAGATGCAACGCAAAATAGAGCACTCACAATCCAAAAGCTCATTCCGGCAGAAGATGCGTAATTGTTATTCGTATGAATGTTACGGGTGATGCAGCAATCCTTCAGCTAAGCATTTTATATACCCTTGTGTGTAGCGTAGCTTTTCCGGTCCGTGACGCACTAAGCTTGCATTTGTATTATAGCCAGGACCCCCACATCTAGCCGAAGGCGAGTAAACTAATATCGATTTTGCAATTTGTGTGTCATGAAAAGGAACAAAGAAGCACAGCCCTCATGCATCCCAATGTCGAAAATTGTCTTCCCGTATAATTATGCCGCTGCCTAGGATAACGCTCAAACCTTCCAACCAACTCAAGTCGCAAGCTCACATTCCGTTAATTACTTTTAGTCCCCCTTCCAACGACATCCCTTGACGGTCCATTTACTCCAAGAGGATTGCGAATTTGAAACACATGATACGAACTTTTTTATGAGGAGCAGTTGGTTGGGGTCGCAATATGTCGCTTTGCTTCGGCAGAGTACGTTTTTTGAAGCAATTGTGGTATTCGGAGAATTCTGCGCCGTAAATAAGTGATGCATAATTGGGCCGGTAAGCCGATTCCCACAACTATAACCTCTTGGTGTTCGATGACTTTATCAGTAAGTGCCATCGGACGGACTCCGAACTGCGCAAAGTGTCAAGGCGTCGACCAGTGATGGCACATTGCATTAGTATGCAAAACTCCTGAACCAATACTGGGCTTGGGCGTTTCACGCCCCCCTGCGGACTAAGATGCCGCGGGAAAAACACGCTGTGGGTGGCGCCTAGGCAAGTGTAGCGAAGTATGGCTACATGCCTCGTACGCTCACCATCTGAAGAGGACATGCATTCAGTAAGGAATATCCGTCTGATCTCGGTTTCACTCGGCAGTGAACCTTGCTCAGTCAAAATGCCCAACACACGCGAAGCGACTACAAATGTGTGGCCTCGCAAAGCGGGTCCAAATAAAATTTAGGCGGCCGGGTTCTGTTTTACCGAAACAAAAGATGAATAACATAGCTATCGCGGTGTGCCTGCTGGGATGATTTGTAGATTCATAAGAATTTTCAATGTTTTGTCAAAAACTGGACGTTTAGGAGCTATTTAGTCCCGTGGTGGCCAGTTCGCCGCAATTTTCTCGTGGGATCGAGTAGGCATTACCAGAAGGAATTCCTCCCTTTTGTTGCCTTTTTATGGTTGGCCGATTTTCTAATACATAAAGAGGTCAACAATATTGGTGTGAAACGACAGAACACTTATCTTACTGTAAAAAAGTAATAGTTCCTGTGGTTCAACGCTCGCGCTTGAAGGTCGTTCATATGTTGAACTTACCACGAAATGAACTACAATGATCTACAAAAACTTGAAAACCGAACCATCATAAGTCTTATGCATAACATTCCCCGTATGTACATCGTTTTTGTACCATTCTAGTCTCGCGTGAACAAACGCTTCCAATCACCAAAATTGGTAGCAAATTTTTTACAGATAACAAAAATATGGAATAAAGTAAGAAGAAATTCCCCGAATTTATTCAAGCGTGTAAACACGCTCAGGAACCTTCGAGACGTTCGTCCAAATGGCCCCGCATACCCCACCAATAATGTGATCCCACATGCATAAGATGGGAGGCTACAAGGATATGATTTGTGAAACCCTATACGTAAATCACGTTTATACTACGTAAATACTTTCTGACCTACCTGCAGTTGAGAACTTGCCGGACGGCCGAGAACATAATGTCAGCTAATCCTTTCACTTGAACTGTTTTCTTGTGACTGTAATTTCGGCGTTGTGTGGAAACTGCAATGCCAAACAGGAAAAGTATGAAAATTTACATTTCATCAAACGAACTCGCCTCACGGTCCAATCGTTTATGCAATTTACGAATATCCACTAGGGTGCCTTGCTCATGTGTGTGAAAAATATTTCATGTCATCTGGGCACGCAGTACATTCCCTTTAATAAATGCGCGTGATAATCGTAATTGCCATAACCATTTGTTTTTGTACTATCTTTTAGTTCCAGTTTTGTTGTTGGCAGTCTAACGCCTTTTCAAGGGATATTGCTGCCAAATTATCAGCCCAAATCGGTCAGCATGTATTTCCAGCGTCAGGGTTATGTATTTCTACACAGAAGAAACTTGAGCAGCTTGCAATAGTAGTGCAAGGCCGGAAAAACAGCTCAGCTAGCAGCCCCTGTGCCTTCGTCGGAGACCCGGCTATTGAATCTCACATGGATTCTCTAACTTGCCGCTGAAAGTTCCCCATGACTGGCAGTCCCGGATCGTTGTGTCCACAGGATGTCACATCTCTCCCAAAGTGGACTGCGTTAGCATGCGCTAGAACCCGCGGCAAGCAGCTTCGCGAACTCGGCGTCTGTGCTGCCCACTTTTTGCGCGGACACACGTGAACTGACGAGGAGATCAGCACGCGTGAGATTACGCCACAAACGCTGAGCAGAGCGTTCTCGAGGGGCGAGCTGGCCGACTCCGGGCGTTCCTCACGAGACGCACGTTGACGTGTGCTCGGTATTTTTTTCTTGGTATTTCTTTCCGATAACGCGGTACGGTGGAACTAAGAGCTTCAACAGCTTTGCTGTTAAAACGCAAGACGAAATGAAGACACAACAGTTATTACTCTAAGCAAAGCGATTGCACTTTGAACAACCTGTAGTATACCAGAGGCGTTTGCACCTTACCCCGTTATTATGATTTGATGCAATGCAATACTCGATAGAGCATATTTCTCTGGGCGGTACAAACTGGGCTGGAAACAAGGACCCCTGAATTTAGGAACCATTGTTAGACATCTCGCGAGCATTCATGAATAGTTGGTTACAACATGAATGAAGTTGTAGCTGAACCTTCTGTCAACCGTACGGAAAAGTGACCCGCTGTGTGAGCTACTTCAAGTTCAGGAAGCATCACGATTGTGTATTTCGGGAATTTTTTATGCAACGCAAAGTATAATTTCAGACCACCGATCTATTTGCAAACCGATTACCGAGCAAAGCTGTTTCGGATTGATCGAGTTGCACACACCTAGAGCGACAGGAAGTGGGAAGACACCTAAGCCTTTCTTGTGGCCGGTGGAATGAAAAGCACGATTGCCTAGTTCAGCGGCTCGGACGCCTTGTTTGCAGCTAGCATTGTTGAAGGGATTTGTAATCTTGCCGCTTCGGGAGCGCTCTTTGCCGTCCACGTTTTTGCTTTGAACGGCATCGATCTGCCTCCTGCGTGTTGCGCCACTGCTGGTTCTTTTTAGGCGTACAGCGGGAAAGCTGACAACGAGTTTGAACTTCGCTCCTTGCCTGTTCACTCGTATAGGTGCTTCCCTCAGTTCCCTTTATGTGCAGTGTACTACCGGGGACGAATATGTCTCTCACTACGGCGGAGTTTAGGTTCCCGCCGTGCAACGCCTCGTGCTGTGGAACATCTCGAGCTATGGAACCTTCCCGCCTCGCCCTCTGTCCATGCCATGATTTCTGTACGCGGACATTTCCCACAGCTCCCCATAGGGATGCATGCGGAGCATGCGCACTGCGCAATAACGGAAGCAGTTTTGCCGTAAAAACACGGAAGCTGACCAGGGGATAATGGTGGCGTATATGCGTTTCCTAGAAAGCACAGCCAGCCGTCGCCTGAGCTTGTTATGGGGGTTATATCCCAACGGACACCTGCCTAAAGCCCCTAAAACCCAAAATTGACCTAAAAAGAACGACACAATGCAATTGTTAAAACAACGTACGTAAATTCTCACCACAGCGAGCTCATAAAGTACTTTGCTGACCTATATGGAGAGGCTAAACCAACCTAAAGTGGACTCACCAAAATTGAAAAAAAAATGTAAACCTACCCAACAGGAAACAACCAGGGTGTTGAAAAATATTCAACAGAAATAGCCGAAACCGACCTAAAAGAAGCAAAACCACAAAACGTACAAGAAACTCTAGCTGAAACTGACCTAGAGGTAATTAACCTACCCGAAATCCCAGTTTTAATGCATAAAGATGTCATATACAGATTATATGCCTGAAAGAAGTAGTAATCTTCAAGTATGACCAACCCTGGAAAATTAAAAAAAAAAACAGCGCTACCGCGATTCGAAAGCGGGTTTCAGTGTTCGGTACGCAGGCGCAGAACCACTATCCCACGAGACCAATTGTTTTTTTTTACTGCATCGAAAGCTGCAATTATGTCAGATTAAAAAATTAGCAGCCATCCGAGAAGATGCACGTCACTGCAGCTAAAATAAGTCGTACGTGAAACCTCCAGCAAAAACACACACGTGTCCAACAGATACAGCCATTCTAGTGGGTTCCAGAGCGCCGCATAAATGCTCTGCAGCAACGCAACCTACTCCCGAAAAACTCACTTCATCGGGCGTGGGGGTTCCGCATGCCTGTCAGTAATGCAGCACTTCCACAAGCTGTACAATCGCATCCCAACAAATAATTCCTAGGACATTCCAGTAGAATCTCGAAACGGCAAGAACCAAATTGTAAAAGGGGTAATATCCATGTCCTTTTTAACAGTTCGTTGCAAAACATCCCACAAAAATACCGCATCCCGGCACAAAACAAAGTAATGATCAATGGTTTCAGGTTGACTACATAAGCGGAAATTGCCGGAACAAGGAATAGACATTCCTTTTTCGCGCAACTACGTTTTTAGTGGGAGACCAAACGGCTCTGAGCGATTAAATTGGGTCTCACAAGCACGTGGATATAGCTTCAAACACTCGCCCAGATAGCGCCATGCGTCACTTGGCTGAGATAACTAGGAAACGTCTATTCGCTAAGGGTGCCTCCTGTTACGGGCTGCCTTAGACGTTATCGCCCCCCCCCCCCCCTCGGGTATTTATAAATAGAAATAATTCCCGCCCTTAATGTCCGAACTTGAGTGAGTAAACCGTGATGTTCTCGTCACCCGCGTGAACTAATCTGGGGCCACCGCAGTAGTAATTGCGAGGAATGTGGGGCACGCGGGTTACTAATTTGCAATCACCTTGCACATTCGGCTCATTGCTGATCTAACTTATTTATTTGAGGTTATGATTTCCGCAATTTCATCTGAGTAGACAAGCACACTTTAATTTAAGGCAGAAAACTGAAGCAGAAAAATTTCAGGCAGAAGGACTCGTTGAAGAGCCGTTTTCCCGAAATTGGTGCGGTTGCAGGGACGGCGGCAGAAGGTCATGGGCGCGCTACAAGCGACCAGATTTGGGGCTCCGTACGTTCTATTATAAAGTGTTTGTTGAGTAAGAGTTCGTTGAAAGATGAACGTTATGTTCAGTGGCAAGTGCGCTTGTTTTATCAGAACAACTCAAATTTGAGCTTAATTATGATGTGGCATCATTGAAGCCTGTTAAAGTAGGGACTGGTCAATTTTTGTTGAATACTGTGGAGCTTATTGCATCGGTTATACAAGCGCCTTCACACGTGCATACTACTGAGGAATAAAAATTATCATAAGCATCCCCCGAAACTTAGTGTTTATCGTAAGCGATGTAGCATCAGCGCTTGCAACTTACCGGAAAAACGCCGACGCGCAAGTGGCAAGGCTTTGCTGACAATATCTGTGCCATAATAGGTCTCGCCACTGAAATGTTACACAACCTTACCACGACGTCTTCACAACCACCATGATTTCCTGAAGTTTTTTTCTGCGGCGTGTTAAGATGTAGACTTTTCACCAGAATATATATCGCCTATAACAACTTCAACGTCGTCATCGCGCTTGAGCGCCGATCATGGTAGGCTGAATCTATGCTCAACCCCTTTAATTCATGTCAGCAAGCTAGCTGTACCTACGGAGAGGAGCCAATACTTTATATGAAAAATTGAGTCTAGCCTACGAGCTAGACGATGCAAACCACTGATTTGGTTTGAGCAGTCCTTTTACAGTTGCAATATGGAAAATTGAGTATAACCTATGAGCTAGACGATACAAACCACTGATTTGGTTTGAGTAGTCCTTTTAGAGTTGCAATTCTAACTTGCTTGCCAAACAAATGCTCTCAGGTTGATTGCATCAGTACCATCATAATTTATCCACACTTCTTGCTATCCCGTAGACTGACCCTGAATATTGTTTGTCTCAGTACTACTTCATCTGCTGTATGAAATGTCGAGTAAATAAATCATCGCCAATGCGGCATGGCCGGGCCATGGTTTATTAATGCCAAGTGAGGCCAACAATTCGACCATGGCGATGGTGAGATAAGTGACGCACTTCAGCAACCGAAACAGCCTCCATTGCTCAAAATGCGGTTCAGTGTGACGCGGGCATGATGTCGTAGATAACGCGCAAGTTTGCATTTGCCGTTGTACGAATTTCAATCTAATCTGGAAAGACTGACATGCACTCAGAACAGCACACATGTTCAACTCAGTGCTGTTTAAATTGTTCCCGATTGACTTAGGCCTGTATTTCGATGCAGAGAAATATGCACGCCTTAAACAATTTAGTAGTCTGATTTCACTGTTGCAGAGCTGGAGTTCCCGCCGCGGTGGCTTAGTGGCTAACGGGTTGTGCTGCTGAACACGAGGACTGGGTTTCGATTCTCGGCCGCGGCGGCCGCTTTTTTGATGGAGGTGAAAAGCAAAAACGCCCGTTTGTTCGAGATTTCGGCGCACGTTAAACATCCCCAGGTGGTTAAAATTAATCCGGAGCCCTGCAATACGGCACGCCTTATCGCCTGCGTTGCGTCGGCGCGTTAAACCCAACAATCAACTAATCAGAGGTTCGAGTGCCTTAAGTGTACTAAAGTAAATAGGACCATCGTCTGAGCTTTTTGCATCTATTTCAGAGTATTTTAGTTGCTTTCTTTAAACAGTTATCAGTACTAAGTACCAAACTTGTTACCGAAAGATTGCGGCCTATGCTTTCATAAATGAATGCATAGCTATCCGCACTGTCATACCCTGCATCTCCGTTGCACTTGGTGCGTCGGGAAACCAAGGTTCCAGTGAATTTTTTTTTTACTTTCTTCAAAATAGGCTGTGTACTAGTATGGTTAGAACTCATGGCAATACGACCGGTCGTTCGCTGCTCCCGCATGAGAAAACCTTTTCCCAGTCCTGGCAAAGTTCCCGAAATTATAGTTAGAAAAACACGAGGGGGAAAAGAATTTCCGTGTAAGGTAAGAAAAGGTCACTCCAAATTGTCGCACCTTTTTTCAGCTCTTGGACACTTACTGCTGGGTCATGATGCTCGTTTTACTTCTAATTCTGCTGACAGGGGTAGCTGTACGAAAGAAGACAACGGCCAGAGCGACACAGCCTTTAAGTCGTCCTTTTTTTTTGCAGGTGCATAAAAATATTTTCGAAGAAAATAAAAACAATACGCGAAGTTGAAATATTCTTCTTCACATCCGTGGCTACAATTTTTAAACTTTGTTAACGCTGCGGGTGGGGATGGCGGTTCAAAGGTCAAGATGAACCTCTACTTTGGTTCTTCGGAAAAATTGCGGTGTTGCAATAACGCGCATGCAGATTTAGTTCAAACCTCACCTAAATAAGCTGATCCGTAAAACAGATTTAGGCAAGCACCTTCTTCGGTGCCTCACTGGCTAAGGCGTTGTGCTGCTGAGCTCAATTAGGGACGCGGGTCTAGCCCCGCCACCAAGCCCGTTTTTCTGGAGGAGGTTTACAACCAAAACGGCCATGTGTAGACATTCAGCGCACGCTAGAGATCCCCAGGTCCTCTAAATTATTCCGAAGCACGTTAACCAAACCAAATAACCTGTATTGTAAGCCCACACAATGAGATATCGCTGTTGGAAATTTGTAGCCTCACATCTATATAGCAGTGAGACTGATGGGGTTAACAATAGAGGCTGCCAATGAAGACGTAAATATATGTACAGCTTCACCACAAGCCGCAGACAAAACTTCACCTAAGTGGATGTCCTTAACAAGTGCAGTCCCCAACAAAAAAGTTTTATTTTAAAAGCATTGAGACAGCGCAAGTCGATGCCTCAAAAAGGTTGATAAAGGGGTTTCTTGTTTTTAGGAGGCGCTTTTTGACGGCTCAAAGAAGTGAAGAAGACGAGGTGCGGGCTGACCCCGAAGAAAAGCGCGTAAGACAAAGGAGAAGGAAGAGGAAGAGCAAGGGGAAGTCGGAGGAGAGGGGTGGGTGGTTCGCAGAGAGAGAGAGAGAGAAAAACTTTATTTTCCGCAGGACCTAAGTCCAGGTCCTAATTTGAAAGTTTAATTCACCGGATCCACGTAGTACTCCAGAATGTCTGTGCTGATCCGGTGCACGTGTTTGTAGAGAGCTTCCTGGGCAGCCTGGATGTTTACTG
This sequence comes from Haemaphysalis longicornis, assembly GCA_013339765.2. Lineage (NCBI taxonomy): Eukaryota > Metazoa > Arthropoda > Arachnida > Ixodida > Ixodidae > Haemaphysalis > Haemaphysalis longicornis. The sequence goes on from CM023456.1 coordinate 85,055,692, forward strand.
TCGGCGGGGGAGACAACCAGAGCTCCCAGGAGGGGATAGAGGCGAGGGATGGGTCAAGTGATGGCGGGGTACAGTCCCAATAAGAATGAGGGATGGATGGTTAGGAAGAACAGGTGGGACAGGAAGGATGGCCAGGGCGGCGATAGATGCGGTGAAGAATGTGATGGGAGGGGAGTGAAGAGGTTTGAGCCTGCCGAATGAGGCACGCAGCCTCACGAGTTAGACGGAAACTGGGGGGTGGGTACAGGGACGCGAACGCCCAGCTGGACGCGAACGCCCAGGAGACTCGACGCCAAATCGCATCGTCCTCCAGACCTTCGAACTTCGCAAGTCCTCGCAACGTCCGCAGCGCAACAATCTCCGTGGCCAGCGCCGACGTCGAGGAAAATGGAGGGAGGAAGACGGGAAAGCGGGACGGTGGTGGCACAGAGGGCATGAAAAACGTAGTTCGGGGAGCGACCTGCCGGACGCGAGCGTTCGGGGAAGCTCCGCTCCGAGCCGCATCTTCCTCCTGAATCAGCACCCGTTTACGACATGGCAAACCTAGGCCATGGCCGGGCAGAATCCGACGCATCGCTTATCGGCCGTAGCCCCAGCATCGACAAGGGCCACGTGGCAGCGCACCGAGCCCTGCACACCAACCAAGCTAACCGACGCCATCGCCTCCCACTCGTGAGCGCGAATAATTTTGAGTGGGACTTTTCATCATGGGGCTGTTGGTATTAGATTAGCCCGATTTTTATTTGTACACCTTGCTTTGTAATTGTCCCGTTGATATACCGTGTCTTTTGTCCGTCGCCCAACCTGCCTCGTTTCTTCTCCGCAGAATTGGCATCAACTAAGCTTCATCATCCACAAAACAACCTGCTTCACACCCGTGTTTCAAATGCCTTCATTATCACCCCACCGATTTTGTTGGCATTTTCTTATTTTTCAAAAGGAGCAAAGGTCACACATTGCCGGCATGGTGCCCTTTGTCTTTTAATATACCTACATCTAATACATAGCGAGAATGTGTGGGACGCCTTGATCTTCGTAACTCAGTATACCTGAAGACTTGTGGAAAGTTCAGGTCGCTAGCTGTCATAAATTTTAGCAAAGATTGTGTGCAGTGTTCGAAGGACAACATTTATCAATACGACCTACACAATGACGCACCATCATAACTTTGAGACGCTCTTTGGTGAGAGGGGAGGACTGACGCCACAGTGGGGTGTAAGGGAAAGTATATGTAAATAAATCCTCTTCCCCGGAACAGAAAAAATGATTTGTTTCCGCAGCGGGCCTAAAACCAGCGGTATCGTGAAGAGCTAATGGATGTTGTGGAAGCACAGTAAATAAACACAACTGGATGATAACCAAGGAGCGGTTTGCAAAAACATTGTGTTTGTACGTCATTTTGTTTCCGATACCGTCAGTGCGTGCATCCGCCGCGAAATTCTATACCTATTGCAGGGAGGCCTTAGGCGCAAATCGATGATATAGCGACGGTACCTTTCATACATAAAGGATAAACAGTGTAACGCAAATGACCTCATTTTAAAGAAAACACAGGTATATAAATAATCAGGCACGCCTCAGTCCAACGACGACGATGTTCGAACGAGAAGATTCCTCGTCACGAATCATCGTCGTCTTCACACGGTGGGGTACAAGATTTTTATTTCTGATTTTGAGTCCCGCAACCCTCTACAAATCTAAACCGCTTCGTTATCTGTGTCCCATATAAGAAATGATGTTATGTGGTGAGAGTTAAAGATGTTAAAGTTAAGAGAGTTAAGATGTTAAGAGAGTTAAAGTTAACGTCATAAGAAATGATGTTATGTGGGCAGAGTTAAAAATGATTACGTCGTAATTCATTGCAGATGCTTAGAATGTAAATTATAACTGGTTTTTATGCGGATTTAACATTTGAAAATTGACGCAAATGCACATTAAAATGCCCAAGACATCGAAGTATTTTTTTTCCCCAGAATTATGAATGCGAAAGCTGTATTGCCCACTTAAATACGGCAGAATCTTCTTTGCGTTTTTCGTTGGAGTAATGTTCGCCCTTTGGTCATGAGCCTGCGTTCTTTCGCTTCATTACTTTATCTGGAGTGTACTGGCGTGACTGCCATTTAGAGCGGCAGCCGCTTACAGGATCCGCTGTACTCCCTCTTTCGCTTTGCTGATGCGTGGTTGCACTCTCTGCCTGCGCTTCCCCGCTATAGAAACGTCACGCTATAGAAACGTCAGTTTTTTAAGTGCGAATGCACTTCTTAAGGAGCCTGAATCGTCCGCCGCCGTCGCCGCATAGCAACAGCTGCGGGTGCGCGCGCTCCTCGTCTTCCTAGCAAGGGGGGGAGATGGGCGCGCGCTACTCTCCTCCTCCTCTCCCCGCTCAGTGACTGCGGGTGTTGGGCGCCTCCTCTCCACTTCGGGCGGGAGAGCTCTCGCTCGCGTAGCGGGCGCTCCGCATTCCGACGCGTGAGGGCGCTCGTGTAGCCCTCGCCGTAACGGCGGGCGCTACTCTCCTCCTCCTCTCTCCGCTCAGTGACTGCGGGTGTTGGGCGCCTCCTCTCCACTTCGGGCGGGAGAGCTCTCGCTCGCGTAGCGGGCGCTCCTCATTCCGACGCGTGAGGGCGCTCGTGTAGCGGCCGCGTGGCGCGGGAGGGTATTAGTCGAGCGCGCGCCGTCGTCGAGAGCGGTCGCTGGTCCTGCATCTCGATAACGATGATGGCGGACCGGGCAACGGTACCAGCAATAACGAGTGAAATATCTTTCTTTGTAGTTGTGTGCGTGTGTGTGATCTCTCGACTACTCATTAAGATCACGATATCCACCGTAATCGCGCAATCAACAACCGTGCATTCGCACTTACACACTCTCCCCCTCGGGGAAGTGCGAGGGAATTTTTTTTCGTTCTGTTGTAAGAGCAATCTTGCTGGTATAGACGTTTCGGACGCCTTATCTCGATTTTCCTCTCGATGGGCCATTTAGGCTTTTGCTTCAGTAGCAATCCCACATGGCACTGGAATCACTCATGTCCACCGCAATGCGTTTCGGTGCTTCCTCTGTGGTCGCACTTGGTCGTCCTCTGCGCTGTTATTAAAGCGAAGCTTTCTATGCCTCATTCACGGCGTCACTCGGCACGCAAAACTCAGGGCAGGAAAGTGAGCTTACACAATGGGTGTCACAAAACGATGGTCATGGTAAGCGAAGGCCCATCAAGCGCCTAAAAGGGAAAAAAAATTACGCCCACCTCCCCTCGCGGGAACCCTGGTGTGATGCGACGCTGAGGGGGGGTTCAAGCGCAAGTGGAGAGCAACCGTCGACCGAAAGGCCGCCGGAGAGCGGCACACCGGTTATATGCGCAGTGCGCCCGAAGGAGAGGAGACCGCGGAGAGAGAGAGTGCCGCGGCTATGACGCAACACAATCCAACACAATCCACTTTAATCCAATACAATCCAAATCCAAGCCAAGCCAAGCCAAGCCAATCGAATCCAATCCAATGCCCCTCGCGAGAGAGTGTTCGCTATCGGAGAGGAGAGGGGGAGAGTGGCTGCGGACAACAACAACGGACGCACGCAGGAGGGACAAGGCCGCCGACAAGAGATGCTCTCAGCGTCGCATCTAAAACACTTCCCGTAGTGTGAATCAAACCTGGGTCCCTCAAGTTATGTAGCCGATGCCTATCCGATCACCCCATTCCGATACAGTCGAAACGGATTGAACTTTGGACTTTGACTAGGGTTGCATAGGAGAAAGCTTCTCGTTTTAACCATCTTTTTCGTAATACCCTATGACTCTCCCGGAAGCAAGCACCACGGAAGGGTGGGCAAATTCGGCTCCATCTAGGAGGAGAAACACAGTGGCCTGTCATTTTTCGTCCTAGATTTGTGCACTAAATCCCAGTCATCGAAAACAGTCCAGTCCCCTCGACGGAACGTCCACGAAAGGCATCGGTTCCTCCACCATTCCTTCATAAACCTAACAAGTTACAGCTACAGTCCCCCCCTACACATAACGGAACAGTCGCGTTCCTCTGTTTCTCCCATAAGGAGTAGCTATGGAAACGCCCTTCCGTATAACAATAATAATGATACGTAGACATAATCGTGGATACTCGCAAAAAGTTGGCCAGGGCTCGTCGGCTACCTGCAACGTTTCAAGCGTTCGTTGTCATACGGCATATAAAACACTGCTCGACGCCAACACCGGCCACACGGACACGTATACAATTGGCGAATACCGACTAAAGCATCCCCGCATCGTGCAGAAAATGCCGACTTCATCACCCGCTGCCTTTTCTGATTTCAAATATAACTTTCAAGGTTTAGCATCATGGTGATGTTATTTTACGCGACCGCCGCAGGAAATATTACGAGAGGTTGCGTCGAACGCGTTTTCCTGCACCCATCGTTTTTGTAGCGCAAGCTACACTGGCCGAGATTGAGCAGTTTCGCGTGGACCTTGAAGGACCGTTCTGCGCAAGCGTGAAGGGCATTGGATTAGTTTGGATCGGATTGGATCGGCATGGATTGGATTGGATTAAATTGGATTGTGTTGGATTGAAATCCAATCCAATTGGAGTGCGGGTGTGTCGAGAATTGGGTCTGCATATTCGCCGGTCTCCGCATTCCAGAGGAGTGCATTCCATAGCCGCGGCAGACGCACTGGCACCGGCGCGTGCCTAGCTGTGCGTCTCCGTTGCGCAGTAGCCAAGTCTGACGCTGCGCCAGAGCCGCTTGATAGGCGTTTCGCGTGGCTCCTGGAGAGCCGTCCTGCGCATGCGCGAGGAGCAGTGACTGGACTGGACTGGACTGGACTGGGCTGGGCTGGACTGGACTGGACTGGACTGGATTTAATTGAATTGGAGTGGATTGGATTGGATTGGTTTGGAATGGATCGGAAATCGTTTTAGCAGCAGTAAGCACGATAATCAGCTAATCCTAGGCAACCAGGAAACCTAAGAATAACCAGCTGAACCTTAGCTCACGCTACGTATATCCTGGCATAGCCGAGCTAAGCTACTGCTAATTCTTTTGTCTGAACATTTATCTCACCCACAAGGTGTTCACGCATTCCTAAACATCCACGAAGGAGTCTTCAATTAAGCCTTTTCTTTCTTATACCTGTTTGTTCCCTTCTTTTCGTCCTCGCCTTGGGCAGCCACTGCTCGGTGATTGGCGCGGACGCGTGCTTCCGGCGCCTATCGCGCTACAACTGCATTCCCCTCTGAAATGACTCTCAATTTTTTATGCTTTGCAACTCTCAACAACCTTCTCAACTACGCTTGACAACCACATAAAAATAGTGTTTGTTCATCACGCCTGTCCTGCGATAGGTTTGGCCGCACCTCGTTTCTCCAGTTTTTGTGTTTTATGTTTCTTGGAATTCATAAATCTTTCTTTTCTCTCCTGTGGTTTTCATTCGTAACTCACCATACGTTTTTTATTCCTGCGCTACAACATTTCCGTTTTCTGCCTTGCCCCTTTCCAACAAGTCGGGAATCCAACAGGGTTAGAGTATAGTTGACCTCCCTGCCATTCCCATTTTCGCTTTGTTTCTTCGGTCTCACACTTCGAACCTCGGCACTTGTCCCCCAATTACGATCTTTAAGCGTCGTTCAATGTCCATTCATTACCACCTTTGTATTCTTCGCATTCTGTTCTTTTGCCTTGAAGGTTTCACCTTTCCACGGGAAACTTAAAGCACAGGTACGTTTGTTTACATCTGAGGCCTACCTGCATAATTTATTTGGTTTTGAAGATAACGAGTACATCGGCGGTATTGACATTGCCGAGGTAAACAAAAGTAATACTGCCCGGACGTTTTCTTTGTCATAATTCAATTATGTTGATTTCGGATATTTTTATAAGAAACACAACTTCTGCTTTATGTTGCTTGCTCTCCGGCCATATTGCGCAGGAACAGAACTTTCTTTCTGCGAATAGAAATCATAAGTTACTACGGAAACAAACAGTATGGAAGACTCACTTGCGTTTGGTTTAGACGATAAGCATTGAAAAAAAACCAGTAATCTCTCCACATGAACGATCGGCAAGCTCCTGCCTTAATGGATCTCAAACAGCACAATGACAGATGAATGTATGAATTCTTCAAAGGACATGACAGCAGTAATATCATCGATATCTTCGTTCAACTTGTCCTTGTACTTCCTGTACGTTCATGTTTTCATTAAAACAGCTTTTCGTGTTTTCTTTAATTTTCTACATACGTTAGGAGATTCACTGGCTCAGGTAGCAGTCGATATGCCTGCGTCGCCTTCCAGTTTCCGTCGTTGTCTATCGGTAAACGCTAAGCAGGAATCAGCTCGCGTTAGTAATTATTGAATTCAGATAAAAAAAACAGCGAAAGTTGAAGAGGAGATTTAAAAGACGCACGGTCACAATTCTTTGTTTCGAAACTAATTCTCTAATTTTGTTAGGTAGCTGGAGCATGCAATTTCAGACTAACAAGGGGACGCCATACAATGCTCACAACGCAGTTCTGTGTCCCTTAAATGATGTCAGAATGCTGGATTTTTATCCCAGCTGGAGTTTCTGTTATCCAATCCGCGTCATGGTGATAAATTCCTAAATCAATTAATTATTTCTCTCTGTACGAATCCAGGACCCACATGCTACGAACTGAAATGCTCTTCACACTGGCACAAATTCAAACAACTACAGCTTGATCACTTTGAACATCTTTATTTTTTGCAGCACTGTCGAAGCTTTTCTGCTATGTCGATTCCGGCACTGAGTGCCATGCTGTGAAAGGTTGAAGCGCTGTTTCCAAGCAGAGTCGCCCACGCTGCCCGATTCGAGTACTCGGCCGTCGCCCATGACAACCACACTGTAAACGAAGGGACAAAGAGTATGTTCAAGGTAAAGCGGTACGTTTTCTGTGTTTTATTTTTGAAGCATATATGTTTGAGACCCTTTTATTCACGTCTGGGTTAATTCCCGCCAATTTGCGTGGCAGACTTTGGGTTGTGTGGAGCACTAATTTTAGATGATGCCACTGGTAGTTGCTGGCCTTTAAGCAGAGTTTGCAGAACAGAAGGACCATGTTACGGCCCCACCATTTCAGTGAAAATATTTTAGTGCCAGACGCTTCGGTGTAAACATTTCCCTGTAGGCCGTTTGATAGAGCCTCTTTCTTGCACACGATATTACGATGGAAGGACATTTTGGGTCACCGTCGTTTAAAAACTAACTACTGTTGTATAGCAACCGATATTAGTGCATTTTTCGTTATGGCGATTCCCCCATTGTTTCGTGGCTATTTTTACAACCGTAATAGTACACCCAGAAAGTGGAGGATAAAGTAGCCCCGCCGGTAGCGTAGTGGTTATCGCACCAGACCGGTATTCTGGAGGTCGTGGGTTCGGATCCCAACTGGCGGGCATTTTTTCTCCACTTTCTTATTTTCCAAATTCTTTATCTTGACGTACTACATCCTCCCCTTTGCTTTCTGAGGTTGTCTTGACTGGCAATTGTTATTTATTTCTGTCTTATTTAAACGATCCCCTCATTTCCTATTCTGATTCGCTATATATATAATATATATATATATATATATATATATATATATATATATTATATATATATAAGAAAGAAAAACTTCGAACAAGGTAAAAGCACGATTGTGGCCTACGTTCAGCAAGAGAACTTGCTTTCCTCAGGGAAGCAAGTTCTCTTTGCTGAAACGTAGGCCACAATCGTGCTTTTACCTTGTTCGAAGTTTTAAATAATATATATATATATATATATATATATATATATATATATATATATATAGGGAGTAATGGAGTCGCAATCAGCGTCAGCAAAAACTGGGCAGATAATGGATTAAACTTCGTTTGGAAAAGACTAGCCTGATATCTATGAAAAACGTGCTCGAATGAATGAGTCAAGGATTACGATGTTTACTTACGTGTAGCTCAGGTTTTTTTTTTTTTTTGTTAACGTCTGTATCGCATGAATTCTTGCCTTTCTCTGTGGACCAAGTCAACAATAGTTATAGAAGCATTCTGGGGCTTACCATTCTTTCCGGCTGTGTTCCTGTACATTTGACAGTTAAACTGCGAGAATCTTGGATATTTCAGCCATTTTAATGGTCCTTGGTTATCACGGCTGCTCACTCGGTCCAGGCGTTTTGCTGAACAAAACATCAGTGCTTGACTGCGCCCCACTTCTGATGCTATTTTGATGGAGATAAAAACACGAACCACCCTGTTGGCCTCCCTGAACCACAACTAAACTCAATGACTTTGCATACCTTCGTATTGCGCTTCTCACATCAAAGTAGTGTTTACAGCGTTAATTACCGAATCGGTTTTCTCAACTATTTCTCAGGGAAGAGGGAAGAGGAACCGTGATTTGCGAAATCCTGAAAAATATAAAATATGGGTCTAATTTAGCTGTCTTCAAACTTTTCCTTATTGTTTTTTTTTAGGGCGAAACCCCTTATGTGCTGGGGCTGTTGGCGTCTCCTGTCGTCGTCGTTGTCTCTATAGTCGTCTCATGTAGTCACGGTGCTAAAACACCGGGAAACTCGATTACGCCTCGCGCTTAAACGTAACGCGTACTAAAAAACACCCGGGCCCTCGCTTACGCCTCGCGCTAGAGAGCTTCGTGCTCCAAAGACAAGAGCCCTTTACAGCAAATCTGTATACCTTTAGCGTCCAACGGTTTCATCTCCGTTGGCAAAACGTCAAGGCGCCAAGAATACACTTATACAATGTATGCTTCGCTCCTCACCAGGTTTCACGTTAGGAAAGATGGCCCGGGATTTTTCTTTTATTGGGAGAACCCCACTTCCGTACTTCTCGTAGGACGGTTCACCTAAACTATCTCTGTGCAGAGCACTGAGAATTATTGCTCATGGGAATTAGAGCCTGCTGCCTCACTTGTCGTAGTCCAGTATTGTGTCGATGCGGTGTGCAATGGTGATCAGTGTGCCTTGGGAGAAGGCCTTCCGCAGCGTCGTCTGCACCTTCAGGTCAGGTGTCACGGTCCATCTGGGATGTTGCTTCGTCCAATACCATGATCTTCGTGCCCCGGAGCAGCGCCCGGGCTAAGGACACCAGCTGGCGCTCGCCGGCACTGCAGTCACCAAAATAGTTGATTAAATCAGTTTTTTTTTACACAACGCTCGTGAAAATACGGTCCGAAAAACAGTTTAAAAGAAAAGAGTTTGTTGCTGCTCGTGCGAATACTTGAAAGGTGGAAAAGCAGGTCGTGGAGACTGGAAACACATGGATTGTGGAAACGCACGAAAAATCGTATTTTTGTGGGGGAATCATGCTTGCCGAAGGTTTCGCTGCGCGTATTTCGTAGAACTAAAACTGCAGTCTACGTGAGCGTGTAAAAATAAGTGAATTGAAGTGAGTGCTTCTCCTGATTTATCCATCCCAGTGAAAGAATACAAGCATACATAGTTAAAGATAACAACAAACCGACACGTACAAAAACTGACCGAGTGGTCAACCAGTTATTCTTACTGTAAGAAAACTTAATAGCTATTTCTTGTTGCTTATTGCTTATCTTCAGTCATAAATCAATGCTTTAGTATCGGCATTGCATAAACGCGCCAAGTAGGTTTCCTAATGCATGAGGTTCCATGTATGTTTGTATGCATGTATGTATGTATTTATGTATATTCGTATGTATAGTATTTATATATATGGTTACGTATGTATGCATACGGCGCACCTTATAAACTAAGTGTAACTTCGGCGCCTTACACCTCCTAACTTATAATTGTTGATTTTTGACAAATGCGTGTGTATACAAGCCTGCACAAACGTATTCGAAGGAGTTGAAGCAAGCTAATTTTTCTCCCATCTTCCTCTTGCGTACACAATCCCCGTTATTAGACAGCGCTAAATTGCTTGTTTAGATTCGTGATGCCCACGGAAATTTTGAGTTGTTAATGCATCACAATATAGGAGACGAACACTGTGCAAGGGGAAAGAGGGTGTAGAAAACAAATACAAGAATTTAAAATAACTTACAAGAGTGAGCACCCAGGCGTAGAACCAATATAGGCGCTGGCTGAAGATTGTAATTAATACAAATGTTTGTGTTTTGAACTTCGCTGATTAACTGACAGATTTAATTGTTTTATTGAGCCGCCAAATGTAGTTTCTGATTTATTCGTAGTGGTTGCTTGAAATTTGTTTATTTACGATAGTTGATTTATTTGTAACTTTAATATTCCTATTTATTGATACCGTTTGCCTCAGTGCATGCAACTTATTAGACGCTTTAAAAAAGCTCATTTACTTTCCACGTTGATATATGAGGATTAATCGTAAATTACTAGGAACGGCTGCACAGGGAGCTGGGATGTTTCAGGGTAAGCCAAATAATTATTCATCTTTTGTTACTAAATTAGTATGATTCCTTTCTAAATATCGTTATATATTCGTGAACATTTCGTCTTCAGAGCGAGCGATACATTGGAATCAGTTCTATAAATATTCGTTTTAGGTAACCCTCACCAATGCTGTTTTTGTGGGTGTATACAATTTCCTAAAACCAGAAACTATGACCTGGCGTAAAGTAGTGGGAACTCATCCAGGCAGACTATTGCGAAGAAGTTTGCCGAAAACGATAGCATTTCCAGAGCCCCTACCCAAAAGCGTCCGTCCTCCTCTGCTTCTGCTTTCGGAATATCGTTGTCTTTATATTGTACCCTCTTCCTCTCCATTATCATCTCTCCCATTCCTAAAGCCCCCTTTTCCGTGCCCGTGACCAAACCTCTATACTGGGGTACAAGTTAAGAACGGCAATAGTTCATGTAGTGTGCGTATAATTCCGCCGAAGCGATGGACCCCGATTTCAGCGGGCGCGTTTTGAAAGAAGATAGCGCTTAATGCGTGACATCGTGTGATCTTTCTCGCGTAGTTCATTTGTCGTCGCTGCAGCGATTTACAAGCCGATTAAATCCAAAAAAATCACAAAAACGACTCGCGTGGCAATCAAAATACTCACAGTAACGCACTCAGTGCGCCACGCGGAGGCACAGCGGGCTGCGGAGATGATAAGGTTAAGGGGCAACTTCCGTTGTTGTTCTTAAGTTGCACCCGAGTATAGCCGGCCTACCCATCTCTATTCACTTGAGTTTTAGGACAGTTGCAAGTTGGGCAAGTTGGGCGAGTCACACTGCCACACGTGCGGCTGCGAACCAGTGTTTCACGAAACTGATAGTCTTACCAAGCACCCGAAGCAGCTACACCGTGAGATAGTGGAAGCCTATCACATTAGCAAGAGGGGCGATAAGTGTGTGAGCCACCCTTCAGTGGTGCTTACTGATAAAGAGGTCCAGTTCATGGATAACGACAAATAAGCCATGTTCCCGTTTGCACTTTTATCTGGTTTCTTTGGTTTTTGTATGCTCTTTGACACGTGCGGCGTTGTTTGCCTTCGGTATAAATGTTTGTTGCGGGTTTTCAATAAATTTAGTTGAGAGTCAGCGCCTGTCCAGTGGTTAATCTTTCTGTCTGTCCCGTCCTTCGCGCTGTGATTAAGTATGATCACTTGAGTTTACTGTCCTTATGCCCCTCGTCCCACTATCGAGGTAAGAACACTTCCTTACGGGTCACCTGGCTTCCTGGGACAAACGCTTTCGTCATTAAATTGTTATGCATGGTTAACTAGTAACTTGTGGTTTACGGGTCAGTGATGGTGGCCCTCTTGTGGGTCACAAGTCAATCATGGGTACCGAGTTACTTGTGGGTCACTCGACACTGGGGGAACCCGTGCGAGGAGGGGCTACGTACCACAGATGTGATGATGATGATGATGTTTGGAGTTTAATGGCGCAAGGCCGACTAAGGGCAAAGAGCGCCAAACAAAAGTGATTACATGAAAGTGGCATGGAAGTAAAAGTAGAACATCTCAGTAAAAATAAACAAAGTAAAACACAACGTAATGAAGATGACTGGGGTAAAGGGCCAGGTTGTCAACATGCATGATAAGAAATGAGATGTAAAAATTTTACGTCGGTTACAAACTCGAAAACGCGTTTCATTGAAAACATGGCTTCATCTCCTAAGAAGTATGACGGGTGTGGTGGAATATGTCGCGTGTGTAGTTGTGGGAAGTATTTGTGTCGTGTTGTCTCAAGTGCCTTACATTGTATAAGGATGTGGATCACGGATAGGGCCTCTCCGCACCTGCTGCACAGAGGTCTTGGAGACCCCGTGAGAAGGTGCGAGTGCGTTGCATGAGTTTGCCCTATCCGTAATCTAGCCAAGGCGACTTCAGTGTATCTATTACGTGTGTCGGTGGTGTATGGTCCCAAGTGTGGTTTTATTTCGTGTAACTTGTTGTCTGTTTGTTCACTCCAGTGTGTTTGCCATGTTTTGCGAAGTTGTTGTCTGATATGTGGTTTCACGTCGGTGTAGGGTAATGTGGTTATGTCTACTGTATTCGAGAGTGTAGCAGCAGCAGCCATTCGGTCCGCTGCTTCGTTCCCGGCTATACCACAGTGGCCAGGGACCCAGCAAAGAACCAGTTCAAATTTGTGTACATACACAGACATAATACCCTTGACGATCAGATTGACAACGTGGTTTTTCGAAGGCATTGTTGACGACAGTGCCCGCACAACACTGAGGGAATCTGTATAGATAATGGATAGTGGGTTGTGGCTTTGAAGTATATGATTGACAACAAGAAGTACACCGTAAGCCTCTGCCGTAAAGATACTAGTATGACTATTCAGAGTTTTGGTGACACTAAGGCCGGGCCCATGCGCCGCGCAGGACACAGAGGTGGAAGTCTTAGAGGCATCCGTATAAAATTCAGAGCGCTCATACTTCTGCTGCAAATACAAGAAATGCTGTAGAATTGCACATGTGGGAGCTCGGTTTTTATCTAATTGTGTGAAAGATGTGTCGCATGATACAGGGCGAAGATGCCATGGTGCTATAAAATCCGTTAGAGAACTTTGGATTGTATCTAAAAAGGAGACAGCAAGCTTTGACGCTTCCTCTCTAACTCTGTAAGAGAAGGGCGCAGAGAACGATGGTCGATTTAAAAGGAGTTCAGTCATGGACGTATCATAAAAAACTGATTTAAAAGGATGGTTAGGCATGGATGAAATTTTAAAAGCATAAAGGAGATCTGTGTATGCTCGCTGACGTTGTAGGTTCCATTTGTTGCACTCCACATATAGACTTTCGACCGGGCTAGTGCGGAAGGCGCCACACGCCAGGCGGAGCCCGAGATGGAGCACAGGGTCCAGCATTTTGAGGGATGTTTTACTTGCTGACCCATAAACAATGCTACCATAGTCCAATCGTGAACCTATCAAGCTGGTAAAAACACGTAAGAGAAGTTGTTTGTCAGCACCAAAAGAGATGTGCGACAGAACCTTCAGGATATTCATTGTTTTTAGGCATTTATGTTTTAGTTGTTTTATATGTGGAATGAACGAGAGCTTTTCGTCAAGGACTACACCTAAAAACCTGTGTTCATTTCTGACTGGAATTGAGACACCATTGAGTTTGATGTCTGGATCCGGCCGAATGCCACGCCTTTTCGAAAACAAAACACAAGTACACTTCACTGGATTAAATTTAAAACCGTTGCTATCTGCCCAGCCAGCTAGCTTGTTAACACCAAGCTGGACTTGCCGCTCGCAGATAGACAGGTTACAAGACTTAAAGGATAATTGCACGTCGTCTACATAGATTGAGCAGGAAATGGTTGGTGGCAGAGCCTTCTGAAGAGAGTTCATTTTTACAATAAACAAAGTGCAACTCAAAACTCCCCCTTGCGGAACACCGTTTTCCTGCACATGAACTCTAGAGAGTGCAGTTCCAACTCGCACGCGAAACGTTCTTTCAGAGAGGTAACTGCCAAGCGTGTTCCTTATGATACCCGACATACCAAAGGACTTCAAATCGCTGAGGATGCCGTACCGCCAAGCAGTGTCGTACGCCTTTTCAAGATCAAAGAATACTGTCATACAGTACTGCTTATGGAGGAAAGCATCTTTAATATATGACTCTAACGCAACCAGTTGATCGTTCGTAGATCGCCCCGCCCTAAAGCCCGCCTCGCAGCTCTCGAGAAGACCGTTGTGCTCTAAGAAGTACACGAGTCTCCTGTTTATCATCTTCTCGAAGAGCTTACACAGGCAGCTTGTCAGGGCAATGGGACGATAACTGGCGGGAGAGGAAGGGTCCTTCCCTTCCTTTAGGAAAGCCACTACTATGGCCTCCCTCCAAGAGCGTGGGAAGTGCCCCGAAAGAAATATTTTATTGTAGAGGTGAAGACGTGTTTCAACCGTGTCTGCATGTAAGTGTTGTATCATTGTGAATGAAATCCTGTCTGCACCTGGAGCTGAAGGTTTACAAGTACCGAGTGCGACCCGCAGCTCATGAAGTAAAAAGGGGGTGTTATAGAATGAGTTCGACTTATTAGTGTCTCGCAAGGACTTCTTCTCACAGGATGCTTTGTGTTTAATGAAAGTGTTGGTGTAGTGTGCTGAGCTGAACACGTGTTCGAAGTGTTGTGCAAGCGTGTTGGCCTGGTCTTCGAGTGTGTCCCCTGTTGTGCTAACCAGGGGCAGGCTGTGTGTCTGTTGTCCTTTTAGCTTGCGTATTCGTGTCCAGACTTTGTGAGTGTCGGTGTATGAGTTGATGGAAGTGAGGAAGGCGCGCCAACTCTACCTTTTCGCCTCACGACGCACACGCTTCCCAAGAGCCTTTGCCCGTTTAAAGGAAATTAGATTATCTGGCGTGGGGTACCGGCAAAGGACACCCCACGCCTTGTTCTGGGCCTCCCGCGCCCGCCTACAGTCCTCGTTCCACCAGGGCCTCCTTGGGGTGCGGGACGCACTGGAGGCCTGGGGCATGGACTTTTCGGCGGCGTCGAGTATGTGTGCCGCGACGAGTTGGGCTGCTTCCTCCACGTGTAGGTGTTTTATGGTTGTGTGGTGTAGTTTAGATGTTTCTGTGAATGTACTCCAGTTTGCTTTTGATTCATTAAACCTGTTATGGGAAGATGGACTGCTCGGGCCTATACCTATATACGTTAGGGAAGTGGGGAAATGATCACTACCATATGGGTCTGTGCCCACACCCCACTCAAGACATGGAAAGAGAACTGCGGAACCAATCGCCAAGTCAAGATGAGAGTATGTATTGTGTCCTAAGTTATGGTATGTAGGCTGTTTTTTGTTGAAGAGGCATGCTCCGGAGGATGTAAGAAACTTCTCTGTCAGGCGACCTCGGGCATCCGTTCTGGAGGAGCCCCAAAGAGAGTTGTGCGCATTAATGTCGCCTGTTAGTATGTATGGTTCGGGCAGCTTGTCGACCAGCGCCTCGAAATCAGAGCTCGAAAGTGCATGATCAGGAGGAATGTAGATGGAGCATACCGTTATCAGCCTAATAAATATTATCGTACGGATCGCTACAGCCTCGAGGACAGTGTTTAAAGAGAAAGGGTAGCATGCTAATGATTTCCGGGCGATAATGGCCACACCTCCTGAAGAGTGGGTGCAGCCAACCCTGTCCTTTCTGAATACCATGTACCTATTTAAGAAATTTGTTTGTTAAATATTGAGGTTGGTTTCCTGCAGACACATGATACTTGGCTGACTGGCATGCAGAATCTCATACACATCGTCAAGATTTTTAAGGAGGCCTCTGCAGTTCCATTGAATGATGTTTTCTGTTCCCATTATTTAAATTTAAGAATGACTGGAGTGTGTGTGTTCCTGTGTGTTCATGTGTCGTCTTTCGGGGCTGTTACTCTTGGATTAGGCTTTTTAGGCCTTTCTACTGGCTTGGCCGTCGGAGGCCGCTCCTTGCGCTGCGTTGCAGGCAGGAACGGCCCGACATCCATCTCGTCGTCGGATGTCCGAGGGGTGCCCGACGGACCGGGCCCCCCGGACTTGGCCCCCCTTCGGGAGCCCTTCGTTTGAGCCGCCACCCCCGCGGGCGTTGGGGACGCCAAAAGTGGCACGGGCGGTGCGGTGGCGGTGGGAGCCGATGCGGGGCCTGTGGTGTCCATCACCTCGGTAACCTCCAACGCACTGGAGGACGGGGAGGCGGAGGCGGGAGCGGCACCGGTCCCGACAGAAGTGGTTTGCGCCACAACCGCTGCTGCCTCAGCAAGCGGCGTGGTGCCGGGTTGGGCTGCGTGATGCAACCCAGCGGGGGGCGGGAGTGGGACCAGGTCAGACTCGCTGAACTGGGTCCCTGTGGACACCAGACGCCGCTCCGCCCCCCGGCGAGCCGCGTCGGCGTACCTCCCCAGGGGGAAAGAAGCGAACCTCTTTCGCGCCTCTGGGAAGGTGATGTTCTCAGTTACCTTCACATTAATGATCGCCTTCTTTTGCTTAAACTTCTCGCACGTTCGAGAGTAGGCGGCATGGGGTCCCTGGCAGTTGGCGAGGTGAGGGTTGACGATGGACAATTATCTGATGGATGATCATGCTGAGCGCACTTTGCGCATGTCAGACGGCCACGGCAGGAGTTGGTTCCGTGCCCGAACCGCTGGCACTTAAAGCAGCGGCGCGGGTCCGGAATGTAAGGACGAATGGAACATCGGATGAACCCTGCGTTGATATGGTCAGGAAGTGAGGAGCAGTTGAAGGTCAGGATAATATGTTTCGTGGGGATTACCTTATCATCTCTACGCATCGTGATGCGGCGCACGGCTGTGACACCCTGATCCTTTAGACCTTCAAGAATGTCGGCATCTGTCTCGTTAAGAAGATCTGCCTCAGAGATCACACCCTGCGAGCTATTCAGGCTGCGGTGGGGTGTGACCCTGATGTCCAGATCGACCATTTTCGTCTGACCAAGAAGTGTGGTTGCCTGCTGCTGGTTTTTTACTTCAACAAGGATTTCACCTGAGCGTTGTTTTTTGGCAATATAGGTTTTCCCAATTATTCCATCAAGGTATTTTGTAATCAAAAATACTGATTGTGAAGCAAGAGGGCGGGCTGTGTCAAGATATTCGATTACAAGGAAACGAGAGTATTTGTCTGGCATTGGGAAGCTCATGCTTGGAAGTGGAGGGAAAGATACTTCGGTGCGGCCCCTTTTCAGGGACCGATGACGTTTGGAGGGGGGTTTTGAATTTTCCATACAGCATAGAAAAAAAGCAGGGGACGGGGGTACTTTCTTCTCAAACGTTACCCTGATAGCCTGAGAGGTCCCGGAGCTCCCTGCCTGGTAAACAGACAGGGAGCCCATCCGCCGGAGCTTGACCTGGGCTCCGACGGCCACCGTTTGAGGCTTCTACCCTTCACCTTTAAACACATCACCACGGTAGGTTACAGTTTATGTTGGGGGCTCGGGGTCCGTGGTGTCGCCAACACCGTCACCATGAATACTCAGTACCGCAGATGTGAATAACGTTATATGATTTGCGCGTGAACGACCCTGTAGCTACAAGAAACACCACTTGTTTCTCTGGTTTATTCAAGTTGCAGACAGACCGGCAGGTAAAAAATTCACGGTCGCGTTTGCATGAAGTGGCATCCCACGTTTTACACTGTGGTGTTATCCTATCTTAGCGAAATGTTGCTTGATTGATTGATTGTGGGGGTTTAACGCAACGCAGGCGATGAGGCGCGCCGTAGTGGAGGGCTCCGGATTAATTTTGACCACCTGGGGATCTTTATCGTGCGCCGAAATCTCGTACACACGGGCGTTTTTGCTTTTCGCCTCCATCAGAAAAGCGGCCGCCGCGGCCGGGAATCGAACCCGCGACCTCGTGCTCAGTAGCGCAACGCCTTAGCCACTGAGCGAAATGTCTATTTCAAAGAATTTATTCACTTTGTGTCACTTCCCACACATATCAGTCCAGTAGGTGCTATATTTGGTAAACGTCTCAGAGGAAGAGAAAGGAAGTCATCGCACGAGCTACTTAAGCAAATCAGTGAGGGGTACAGTACTACGAAAACAGGTCTCTACAGCGCGCTTTGGACGGGAAAAGCAGCAAGTAAATCGTCTGAAAGAGTTCAGTATGGCCTAAAATATCCTATAACTAACTACGCCTTCTCGGCTTTATTTGACCTGGTAATGCGCTTAGGTACTGATTACAATTCTCTTTACTGTCCCTTTAGGATTTCGCAGTGAGTATTGAACTCGAGCGGTAGGCACGGAATATGCATTCCGTTTGCTTATAGCTGTACGCCCGGAGAGGGGTTTTTATGTGTCAGATGTTTTAATGAGGGTGCTATGGCATATCTTTAATGCGAGTTTGCTACGGATGCCCACACCTCGACCATAATTATTAGATGTGCAGATCACTTACCTAAGGTTTCCTCCTTTCTCGGAAATGGCTAAAGAGAGTACTGGGCTTTTTGTTGCTAGGTGGTCTAAGTTGACGCTGTGAAGGACTTTCAACAGCTCCGCATCTGATTTGCAGCCTCGAGGATCTAAATTCTCACGGAGCGTTCCACAAAAGAGCGAGGGGTCCTGCGTAAAAATGTAACACCAAAGAAAATAAAAAAAATACATTCATTTTGTATTTCAAGCCTTTCTTATCTAAAGTAAGTAACAGCGTGAAGAGCGGAGTCGCGTTCCCCGGTCGTCGTCGCTGCGCGCTCGGATTTGCCCAGCTACTTATTTTCGCAATAATGTTCACTTTCCCTTTTGCACAGATCTTAACAGAAGGATAGAAACTCCGGCGAGAACTTACAATTTCACAGATCTTTTGTATATTTATACATTGGCACTTACTAGCGAGCTCTATAGAGGCCAACGCCTTCCCTGAAACAGCGGTAAGTGAAAATCTGTGTGTTCACTCTTTAGAAAAAGTCGAAAATTAGCAATCGGAAGGAGGGATAGAGGAAAGGAAGACGTATACAGAGAACGGACGCTTGGATCTTTCAAGCCGTACCTGCGGTATGACACTTATGGCAGAACGAAGTCGCTTCAAAGCCACTGATGCGATGTCTCTTCCGTCAATCGTGATTGTGCCGGACGTGCGCTGGATCATGCGCAGCAGGCTGAGGACCACTGACGATTTGCCGGCTCCCGTCCGACCCACGATAGCCACCTGCGACGCCAACACGTCACGCGCGCTGTACAAAAACAGTAGACGCAGTTTATGCATTTACGCTGCCCACTTACTACCATATACATACATACATACATACATACATACATACATACATACATACATACATACATACATACATACATACATACATACATACATATACATACATGCATGCATGCATACATGCATACATACATACATACATACATACATACATACATACATACATACATACATACATACATACATACATACATACATACATACATACATACATGCATGCATACATACATACATACATGCATACATTCATGCATGCATACATACATGCATACATACATACATACATACATACATACATACATACATACATACATACATACATACATACATACATACATACATACATACATACATACATACATACATACATACATACATACATACATACATACATACGGACAGATAGACAGACAGACATCCCCTCACCGCATTTATTGCAATAATTGCGCAAATATTTCCGAAACTCAAGCGGACATGATTTTCCACATGAACTGTTTTTCACCTAAATTTCGCGACCAAGGAAATCCTTCTGTTAATAGATATATACCAAGTCCTCATTTGTCCGTACATTCTTGCGCGCATCAACACAACCCGGGAACAGCCACCTGGGACAGCCACCTGGAACTTTCTCAAAACCATCTCAAAGTTGTTGCGATGTCGTAGCCTATTTTGCAATAGTGAAAATAAAATGTTTTTTTTTCTTTTGAGCCAGCTTCTCCGATTTCACGCCACGCATATACTGGGAAGTTGAAGGAAACGGCATTCGTCCGTCCACTTTATTTTATTCTGGCGTACAAGAGAACAAGTAAGCAAAAATCGTTTATTTGAGCTGATAGAAAAATATAAGGACAGGATTATATAAAAGTCGGTGGGACCTTTTTTTAATCTCAAGCAAATATTTCCAGATCTTGTAGGCACTATGCACGATGTTGTCTCTGAATCACACGAACTGTTTTTTTTTCATTATTTTTTTCATCACAAATACTTGGTTACATTTCATGGCCGAATATTTTCCTTCTAGAAACGCCTGCGAGTGTTTAGGCTCCGACTGCGCTTCACGCACAAAGGTAATCGAGCAGCGTGGTTATTATCTCGAAATTTGTTAAACAAAAGCTGCACGAACGATACAACCATGAAACACGCTGATTATGCACTGTGTGGCCTCCTGAAAATTCTGCCTACCTTCTGCCCAGCACGTGCCTCAAAACATATGCCCTTTAGGGCATCTTCCGCGATGCCCGGCCGATAAGAAGCACTGAAGTGGTCGAACTTCACCATTCCTTGTCTTGGCCAGGTGTCGTCATAAGGTTCCGAGAAGAAGTGAGGCAGGCACAAGTTCGGCTCATCGGCAGGCTCTTTGTTTGTGCCCGTTTCTTGTTCCTGTTGAAGAATGCATACGGAAATAGGTGCTCAGGTTTAACACCTCCAAACCTGTCATCACAAGCAAAACCAAGGACTATGCACTCGGTGTTTCGTGAAAGTTCGGGTTTGTTTTAGATTTACCAGCCTGTTTGCTGTCTCTATTTACTGGATGAATGGATTCATTCCTTCGCTATCGCTGAAGGGCACCAAACAGACCAGCTGGCGCGCCTTCATTGACGAGACTGGGGGACCAAGCGCCGGCAAAGCAGCCGCTAAACCTTGGCCTAGTCAAGTCGGTCGCTTGCGCTGAAGCGCACGCATAGCCGGCCCAGACAGTGATGAGCGATCAAGCGCAGGCGAAGCAGCCACTTTACCCTCACCTAGTCACGTGACACCGCTGAAGTGAGGCTCCTTGAGAGCAAAGCGATAACAAAGGCGGAGCTTGCATGCCGGAGGCTGGAGGTTACTCACGACGCGATGAATGACCTGGACGGATGTAGCGTAGTTGAGCTTTCGTGTTAAATGGGGCAATTACCGCCAGGAGCTGCCTCTCACTCAACTGTTCGAGAGCTACTTGGCTCTATGGCTTCCGGATTTATTGATGAACCAAGTCCTCATTCGTATGGTAGGCGAATTTATAAAAAAACAAATGCCCACACGCCAAAAGGCGCTGTTCAAATGCAGCAGACCACTGACAATAAAATGTTTCCCTGTAATAATATAGTATCTACTATAAATAAGATGCCGATATCCCAGTAGTAATATTAAGGTGTACTACAACAAGAAGAAACCGCGACTGTAAAAAGAGGTATGGTATCCGCTATAACGTTTCTTCGATTATTCGTACAGTCCCTATTGGTTCGGACTTCAGCTGAACGTGCGTGTGCGGCTTGCATGGTTGGTGTGCTGTTCCTAGCAGAAAACCTAACAAAAGCAGAGGGATAAAAAATCTAAACAAGCATGGTAGTAAAAAATTGAATTTCTGCCCTCTCTCAGAATAATTTGCATGTAATCTTTCTTTTTAGCAGCTTTTCCCACGCCAGAAATTCCCCAGGTACGCCACGCGCTCTATTTTTATTTAAGCGTTCTAATTGATCACCGTGTAAAAGTTCTCTACGGCCACAGCACTTGACAATATCTCCCTTCGTAGAAGAATTGGGAAACGTTTTTACTAGTCGTGCAGCATCACTTTGCTACAAGCTCTCATTCCAATACTACCAGTACTTTTTTCCCTTGATGTATACCCGTAAATAAATATAAAGAGCACAGGAAACAGAAAGAACACTACAAGTGGAAATAAATCCTTCTTATTTCTGTATCATTTTTGTTCATCGCGTTCCCCCATCTCACCGTAGTTTGTGTTTTTGTTACACACACCATTTTCACTGCCCGAATGTATTTGATGCGACCCAAAGAAAGGAAAGAACAAACACTTCACGCCAATTTTTCCGCCAATCGTAAATGACCCGAAGGCGAAAACGTGCCCGGCTTCTAATTTCAATTGCTTTGGGGGTTGTTCATTACAGGCCAAGGCTTTCTTTTCCTCCACCTGTCGCAATGGAGTCCTAAGAACGCAGACACGTTGTTTCGTAATCACTCGCTTCTTTTTATTGTCTACGTTCTGGACAGGAGAGGGAAAAGCTGTATGCAATGTGAAAAAACAGCAAGGGTCGTGTTTTCTTTTCGTGTTTGTTTTATGCAGGCCCCTTTGTGCCCCTCAAAAAAGCTGCCTTACCACTTCGCCTAGCATCTCGGTGTATTCGAGCAGCCGCTCAAAGGCCGCTTGTCCCATCATATTCCAAAATGTGACCATAAAAACGCCTCCCATGCAAAGCGGTACCTGCAAAGATATGAAGCAAATACTTTTTATCAGAAGATTGGAAATTAATGCCATCTTTCATCGTGATTGTACAGATTCAAACGGCCCCTTCCCGCACCATTGTGAACAATAAACCCGTAAGGCTTCCTAAATCTCAAACATTTTATTTTTGACGTGGTCAGTGACTTCAATTTTACGCTTCAAAATAAACGTGTCCGCCTGCATGCATGTGTCCATGTTGCCTGCTAAAACCTTCGCTGGTCATTCATCTTCACTGGTTGAAATGGCTTATGCTATATATCTTTTTTTTAGATCATTCTGGTGTCAGCAGGCTGAACCCCTCAGACAACGATTTGAACCTCCACGTGACTAGGGGAGCTGAGCGGAGCAGAAGTGAATATTCTTGAGGATAACCGTTTCGGTTAGGCATTCTTATCACGTTTGATAGGATTGCCATAGTTCGATATTCCCGATACGTACACGGCAACTGCATTTTTCGTGCTACCGATACAACTGCGGTTGTGCTTAAATGAGAGCTTGCACAACTTCCCCGCTGGTGTAGGAAAGTCAAACAGCCCCCTCGCTGCTGTCGATGTCCAAGCATGGTACACTTTAGTGTAACGGTATACTGCGTCCGTTAGTGGGTATAGTTCTCTGCGTCGTCTTATGCATCGTGAGCGTCTCCAACAGCATTTAAACAGAAATATGGTTTCCCCATTGACATACAATTTCCCGGAAAATACTGCGGTTGAAATTTTTCTACAAAGGTTTTTGAGGGCATGAACAATTTATTTATCTTTTCCAGACACACAAACGACGGGCAAGGAACCCAGCAAGCAAGTAAACAATTCAGCAAGCGAGGAAGAGAAATCCCGAAAGTTGGCATGTGTCTTCTGTGAGTAGGCATACAATCACACGGCTAGATACATTCTCGAAGATACAACCTCTAGATGCATTCATCGACAGCCTGTTCCTGGCTGATGTAAGATCTACAAAACAGGATTAACTGTTATCCCATCCCCTGGGATTCCCACGATTCCATATAAACGGCATACAAAATGCCGCAGTCGTGCTTACGTAACAGCAACGAATCACATCCACCTGGTTATGCTGCCCGCTTCAGAAACTGCCTGGAGTGCTGCGGTCTTTAGTACTTCAAAATTTGTTTCATATCTGAACTTAAGTGCCCCGTATGTTTGGGTACCGCTACATCATTTATTGCTTAAGAGAAAAGGCCCTATCACTCCATGTATAGATCCTGTAAACGCCTAGTCTTCGTAACGTCCATGTGACCTTCAAGCTCAGCCAAGGTCGAGCCAGCTTATCGTGTGGTTGCGCAATGAAAGCATCCAATGCCTCATTCGTTCCAAGGCAAGAGTTGCGGAGAAGGGGATACAGGGAAAGAGTAATAGAGAGTCCCAGGCGAAAAATGTTAAAAGGGCGCGGTTGTGGCCTCAAGTTTTAAACTGTCTATGGAAGAGGGGGTTGGGGGCGAGAGTAACGCGCCAAAGCTACACCTTGGCTATGAGACGGGCACTAGTGGATGTCTCCAGATTAATTTTGACAACCTGGGGATCTTTAACGTTTCCAGAAATCTTGACACACAGGAATTTTTTTTTCGTTTCCATCCGAAAAGCAGCCATCGAGGCCGGGATTGCACCCGCTCCTTGGGTTCAGCAGCTCAATGCCTTGTCTGCTCAGCCTCCGCGATGGAGGCAGCATCCCAGTTCACTGCTCGTTCGCGTCCACAGCGCCGACTGCGCCTCGGAGCGTCTGCGTTCTGCCTTGTGGTGTTATTGTGCAGTTTTCGTTATGCGCGCCGTCGGCACGAAAACCAAGATATCACCCAACAAACTTGTTTTACCCGCAACGACGGTAAGATCTACATAATTTTTTGACGTGAACATCAAACTAAACCCTTGAGGTCCTGTATTCTCAAAGACATGTTTCACGTACCGTGAGCGACGACAGCAGAGTGATCCCAACGGCAGCGGCCGACGAGGCTTCAGCATGGGCCGGGACCACAGCGATACCCAATGTCAGAAGTATCACAAGGACGCCGCAGAAGGTGATCAGCACCCGTGCTAAGGCGTAGCAGAGAACGAAGACGTTGAACGCCTCCAGGTACGTGGTCATGAGTCGGCGGGAACGAGCACAGAACGAATTCATAACGCCGTAGCAACGAATCAGTCCGAGGGAGTCTAGTGTTTCGGCCAGGTGCTGCAACACTTTCGACAACATTGTGCTTTCGTAGAGGCGGAAGATCATTGTGCCACGGAGGATGTAGCGCTGCAATAGTGCAAAAACAAGCGAATTTCTTTTTCTCACTTTTCGCAGGTTTACCATCACAGCGCTCAGAACCTCAGCTCCCCAGATGAGCGTAACGGGCTCTGTGCGGCAACGGAGCGCAGCAAAGCCGTGCCCACGCACTTCTGTCACTCGCAGCTGTACACGTCACACACCCACCCCGCTTTATCTTGGGCTCACGCGGAAATTGCTGCCCCGTGGCCACCGTTTGCCTGCGCAGATGAAGCCGCAGATAAAGCGTGGTGGGCGTTTGACACGTACAGCTCCGAGTGATATGAGCGAGTGGGCGTGGCTTTGCGGCGCTAACCTTCCGCACGGAGCCGGTTGCTCTCACCTGCAAAGCCGAGGTTGTGAGCCCTGTAGCTCTGCACGCAATTAGAATTTTGCAAATCTAATGATGGTTATCGGTTTTCTTGATGATCCTCTACAATTTCCTCATTACAATAAAACACCCAACTAAAATAATTAGAAAAGTAATTAACAAATATAGTTAATTATGTAGGTAAATAGCACTTGGAATCCGTCCGCTGCGGCCTATGACCACCTCGCGCAAGAAAAACAATTCCACCTCCGAAAGTCTATTTTTAATAAGTACTTAGTCTTCCCTGTAAAACCTCGTATACAAGCTCTTGATAAAGGCTATCATCAACGTTTAAGCGACAGTCCGCCTTCGATTGAATTATCGGTGGGTCATATAGAACAACATTACAGAGCTCCGCTCTTGCGGACCCAAGTGGAAAGCGTGAAAATTCAAATGGCGAGTAGTGAAACCGACTCCTTTCGCGATGTCGCATACCGATAGTTTCGCTGTGAACTGTAGAGAAAGGACATGATTGTGGAAAGGAGCCTCAGGGATAACTTTAATCGGGGCCACGTATTCGAGGCAAGCGAGAATGCTAAATTTGTGGGAACATTAGAGTGAAACAAATGGCTGTTTCTTCTTGTACCCGTCGCAAGTGGATAGGGTTTGCATGAAATGTCGCAGGTCTTCTCACTGGGGCTAAAGAAACAAAATTGCAGCTTTCCAAGTTGTCAAGCATATACAGTACGCACTTCTTAACTGGTAATTACCCACAGGTGGCGGACCGCCAATATGTGCTCCGGTAACTTCCTCACTGCCCTAATTAAAGAGACCCTGCAGCACTTCTGATAAACGCTTTTGCTCTTTCCTTCGCGTCTGGAATAACTGCGAAAGCTAGTCATCGCCCCCACGGAGCGGCACTGCGTGATTTACTTGTCGCACCAGATACGCCTTACGTTTCTGCTTTGTTTTTGTGGCTTTGTTTTTAAAGTTGCTTTTGAAAAGCGTTCATTGCTGCAACTGAAGGACAACCGGCCAGCAGCCACTACATGGCCTCAGTGACGTAATTCGGGCGTTCGAAGGACGCCAAGACCGAGAAAGAGAAAAAAATCGTTTGAGCGAGTTTCCAAGTTACCTGATGTGCATAGAGCAGTAATTTTTGGCTTATGTACTTTGCGACCCCCTAACCTACGTAATGGCTGTTTTGGGTGACCACGTTCTTTAAACCTTTAAGATTTCAAAAAAGACGAAGAAACTGTTGCAGGGTCCCTTTAACCATCTGATGACAAGGCCCCCAGGTAAATTGCGCGAGTTTTTTGTGTGTGTGCGTGTGTGTGTTTACAGTAGAACGGTTACACCGTTCTTCCTGGGTCGATGATTCCTGACTCATGCCAAGAAGAACAAAGCATTCTGCATCCTTCAGTGCTCAGTTACTGTGCCTTTGATGGCACCATGAAGATAGATACAGGTTTAGTCATTCAAAAAACTGTTTCGTTCAAAATTACTCACTCAATTGTCTAAAATCCTTAAACAATTATTCTGGGCAATACGGAAAACAAAAGCAGTACTCGTGGTGCACCATCTCCTCCCTCGTACAGCCCTTGTGACGTCACAGCGACTTGTTCGGGCGATTGGCAGCCGATGGCCAAAACACCCTGCCAAAAACGGAACGGTGCACCTTAGTTATTACTCTCGCTCTGTGTAATTGTGTACCTTGAATGCCGTGAATGGTAACTCACTGATAACTCTCAACTTAATATTCCTGCTATTACGTCACTACCTACGTTGTGTAGCGGGCAGTTTGGAGATCCAATATATCATAATTTTTTTAGTTAAAAACATCGTTTGAATACGGCGTGAAGTTGAGTGGTTAACCAAGGGTAGCTCTGGTAAATCAAACAAAGCTTCTTTTCTTCTCGTGGTTCCTTTAAAAGCGTCCTTGCAATTGACTACACCGCTGTAGTGCCGCTGTTGATCGTAGTGCTCACCACCCGAATCGGTGCTCTTGTCTGATTGGATGTATGTTGCAGTTGTCTCTGTTGCAGTTGTCTCTTGGCTGTTTTTTGCAGTTGGTGAATAAAAACAAGAACGCCGGTCTCCGCGAGATACAGGTTGTTTCCAAGAAGTCAACTTCCGATGTGTTGCGCTGCACTGCTTTTCGACACACAACTAATTTCCAGGCTCGTGAGCCCAATTCTTGGTCTGAATTTAAACAACACTGTCAACAAAAATTTGACATACACCTGAAATGCAGAAGTGCGGCTACGAGGGAAAAGTATACATCTTTCACAAAAACCTATCAATGAAAAAAAAATAGTCCTTGACCAGAGCAACTACTTCAACTGCGATGTTTATGATTTAATGGGTTTTCTTCGCAGCCGTATGGCTGCATTTTCGCTCGATGTCAAACTTTTAACTCGCAGAAACTTACTCTCACATGAATGTTTTTCCTATACTCGTCGATAGACACCACTGTATAACACAATGCATGCTTTTAGGTCCAATTAAAGCTCATTTGTCCCAGATAATGTTAGCTTAGGTACAACAGGTTCGCTGAGATAGCACTGCTCTAGAGGTCTGAGCGGTTTAAAAAAAGCATTAAAAAACAGGTTTTTGTTTTTTTAACCAGAGTAACGTTAAAAAATTAAATAGCTTCTAAGGCTAAATTTGCTGTGATGCGGCCAACCTGCAGTGAAAGAAACGCTTTCTGAAATCAATGATTTGACGTGAAATCGTGCGCGAATATTGAGACCGTAAGGTCTCCTGGGCCTCTTTTGATGCGGCATGAAACAATCATAATCTTCTCAGTGTAAGCGGAAAAAATACATCGGGCACTTAAGTCTTTTAACTCATTTCAAGGCGAAAGCAATCGATTATCCTTGACGTCATCACACTCTGCATCGTGTTTGCGGTGACGTCACGTTCACCTGTCATGCGGCACGTATTCGAATAATTCTTGTTCCATTCCGGCACAGTACAGGGTTAGTCCTGTAGTTACTGCACTTGGCTGCGGCTTTGGGTGACCGAGGTTCATATCCCGTTCAAACCCAAAGAAATTTTTAATGTTACTTCATTTAGTCATTTTCTTTTTCCAGTGGCGGTAATTTGGTTTCCTTCGTGTAGTCGCAAGCAACTACGGTCACTTATCGCGTTTTACGAGACGTCTAAGAATTCCGCCTTCAGAAGTATGTCGATTTTTTTACGGAGCCATGCGGAAACGTCTTTTATCAATTTTTCCTACTTTTCTGAAAACAAAACATAGAAAAAACTTTTTCGCACCCCTTAAAATTTTATGAAAACGTACATCTCTACTGCGGACTACAATAAGTGCATCAGTGTCTATGCTGGAACTCTCACACTTACCATGACGAAGACTAGGAGAGAGATTACGCCGAGGGCAAGTCCAAAAACCAGGGGCGCCTGAGCACCCACAATAGCGAGTCGGCCAAAGATTTGGAAAACATTCTGGAAGAGCTGCTTGTAGGCCACGAATGTGCGGCTGTCGATAATTTCCAAGTCCACAGAGAAGCGGTTCAGTATTCTCGCACGTGGTGTGGCGTCGAAGTAAGATAGTGGACTGGAGGCGACCCGCTGCAGCATGTCGGAGTGAAGACCGAGGGAGCACTGCCGGCTCGCCCTTGCCAACAGAACGCCGGCGACGAGCCTGAAGACAACTGTGGATTGAGGAAGTTAGTTTTACCAAACGAACAGAGGCGAAACATGCTTGAACAGCCAATGCGAAGTCAACAGTGCTCAATAGATACATCAGGAACCACTGACCGAATGTTCTTTGCCGCACACGGAGTTAGTAGCAGGGTAATTATTTCGCAGAAAATACGGCCTGAAAACTCTTGTATTCTTTGTATAACTTACTACGCTCTAAAATATCATCCGCCCTTTGTCGCTGTTTTTTTTTGATGAAACGATGGTTCAACTGAAGACATTTTGGCGCAACAAAGTTGACAGTCTATTGAAACTGGTATTGAAATCGATGTTGTATGGTACAAATATTGATGGCAATGTCTGTATTTTCTCATGGTCTCAGATGCCAAAATTCTTAGTTCTGTATACACAAACAGTAGTCCTGAAAAATGTTTCGACGAAAGTGTACTGTGTTCCGTACATTCCTGTGAGGGACCTTCGTCAACGCAACCGTTTCGTTTTGCCTAGGACACGAACTAGGTATGGGGAACGTAATCGCGCTTTTTATGTCCCGCATACAATGAATCAGCAACCAGACAATGTTTTCTCCCTCTGTAGCCGAAAACTAATTAAGAAATGTCTGTTTGAACTTTTATATTAACTATTTGCTCATCACTCACCAGATTTTTTAATATTATTATTATTATTTTCTTTTCTTCTCTTTTTTTGTGTGTCCGTACCGGTGAAGCAAATCGGCCTCGGTGCCGCCAACTGCCGGGCACTGCCCTTCAAGCCTTCTGTGGCTTCGGCAGACCCGCAAATGCACCTTGTATATTGCAATAAACATATATTATTATTATTACTATTATTATTATTATTTCACCAGATGTACCACCGCTAATAATACTTACCACGAGCTAGAACACCTGTTATGTGAAGCAGTTCCTTTTAGCAAAAAATTAAAGCCGTTCCAATAAATGTGAAAGCTGTCGGAAGTGCAGAGCAGTGATTCGACATAATGAGTGGTGGCGTCATTATCCGTTCACTGCTACCCACCCCCCTCCTCACGGTCTTCGCCGCCCTGTCTCACTCCCCTGTTGAGGACTATGCAATTCACCTTTTTCTGGCCTTCGCAGTGCTCGCGCGCACCCGACCTGAAACTGCGCCAGCGGGAGTTATGTTCTTTTTGTGATTGCTTTAACTTCGTATTTGCGCCAGTTCAAACGAGTAATTTTTTTTTTTTTTCTTGCGCGCCTCGAACATTTCTGCGTCGTTTCGAATGCGCCATTTTTTTCTTGCGCCGCTGGAGCCTTTGTGCGGCATTTCGAACGCGCCATTTTATTATTCCGCGGAGGCTGAAGCCTTTCTGCGGCATTTAGAACGCGCCATTTTCTTTTTCTTGTGCAGCCGCTTTTTTCGTTTATGATCATGAAAACCAATCCGACGAGCGTTCCTAACCAAATGACCGCGGGGGCTGCCGGTTGTATACACAGATTTCGCCTGAAATGTACCTGCAGTTTTCTTTGCGCTAAACAACGGAGCAATGAGTGACAAGCGCCAGCTGTTCGCAAGGTTCGAACGGTTACGACTATTTAAACCCCGTGGTTTTCGAAGCCACACCGTGACCCCCTGACGATGGTTCATAAGGCTCTACTCGGGTCCGTTACCTCGCTCCGTCGCCTGATTCTGACAGTCGCATCGACTGTTAGCGAGCTACGACGACAAGGAGAGCCTATAAAGTGCTCAGCACTTTATATAAACCGAGTTGGCACGTCACAACAGGCGACATAAGCCCTCTATTTACCCCACACTAATTCGAGCGGATGCCGTTGTCAACGAACTAGTGAACTACAGGCCACATACCGTTCTCGCGCTGATATTACCCAGTATGAACATTCATCAACAAGTCTTACAAATGGAGGAAACAGCGAAAATTACGGTACCCCAGAAATGTGCAGACAAACATTCTCTCTCTCACAAATACAAGCACTATTTCGGAAGGTTCATATAAAATTGCTTGAAATATCTCTAACGAAAAAATGTAACAAAGTGCATGTAAAAAGAAAGCGCACGCAACTTTGCAAGTATCGCATGATTAAAATGCACGAGTCGCATTCACCACAATTCGAGGTAATTAATCTTTTGTTAATCGTATTTTTACTCTGACCTCTCTTCTAAAACGCTATTCTGCAACCCCGTCGGAAAGCAAAGACTCGTGTCAATAAAGCGTTCAATAGATGCGGCTCAACATCGTGGTGGCAACTATTGATTGATTGATTGATTGATTGATTGATTGATTGATTGATTGATTGATTGATTGATTGATTGATTGATTGATTGATTGATTGATTGATTGATTGATTGATTGATTGCTTTACGCCTGAGCAATAAATCTTTTACTCACTTTTACCTTATACCTGCGCGTGTCCTCTGCTCTTCCGTTTTATCAAGTTAGCTGTATTTGTCCTGGTATAAAACAACGCGCGCCGTTTCAAATCTTTATTTATGGGTCTTCATAGTTACAGCATCACATGTCGCCTTATGAGCCTGCATCCTACGCAAAAACAAAAACCGAGACGTTCCCTTGAATACCTTCCGATGGTATCAACTGCAACGAGGAAACAAACTACGCTGTTTGAAAAGAAATCACGCATCTCCACGAAGTGAATGATGACGAGTGGGTGAAGCACTGGGGATCGTTCATCCCGTAAATAACCCGTGGCATTGCCCGCTGGCGCATGTTAATGAGTGGCAACGCGTGTGTACAGTATATACAATTCCAATCCAATCAAATCCAATCCGATACAATTCAGTTTAATCCAATCCAAATCCAATGCAATCCAATCTAATGCTCCTTGTGCATGCGCAACACTGTGTACGTGGACGCCAAGGGACAAGCCACGGACAAAGCGAAGTCCTAAGGTGCTCCACCCCTAAAATACTGACGAGCTGTCGGCGCAGGCTTGTCGCCATTTCGGGGGGTTAAGCGGAGAGGAATCCCCAGTTGGCTGTGCGGAAAGTTTCAAGTGGATCGAAAATCACTCTGCATCAACATCAGCATTTTGCACCTCCACACCACATCGCGGACGGAATAACCGTTCCTCACATACCGATATCTCCATTACCTGAAATGTATGCAAAAGCACGAACATTTTTCTCACTGCTTTCAAGAAAAGTAACCTTACGCCAAATTGTACGCTTGCCATTTTGCGCGTTTAGCACACTCACCATCAGCGAGACAGAAGGACGCTAGGCGAAGAATTATGCTCTGGCTTACACTGCCTACGTCAGCGCTTTCATCCATTCTTGCCTCCGCCCATTCCTTCACGCAAACCAGCTCCAACGAAACAAAAATGGCGCTGGCAACGAAGCAGAGCAAAGCTAAAGGGCCCCAAGTGCCGGAGTATTTGAAGTAGGCAGCCGCGACCTCCAAAGCTCCCTGAAACGGAAACAAAAAAACAATCCGTCTAACGCGATTCAAAATGAGGAACGGGTGTTAGGTCCAACCACTAAATGTTCAGAAAGTTTTCACTCGTCTCATATTCAACTGAAAGGAACTTCGCAATGATGGGATTAGATAATGCACAAACAACAGCAGTGATTCCGGCCATCACTAAGTTACCGTGTCTGACCTCACGTTTCTGATGTCTTTTTGTGGAACATGGGTCACATCACCACAATTAAGGAATGGGTACGTTGACAGTTTTCATACATAAATATAGGCGTTTCGAAGCGGCTTCCGCAACACTCTATGCAAGTAGCATGCATTGTAAAAATAATAATCATGACCAAACACCTATGAACGTGTCAGGCACGTGATATATTTTTGATAAGCATTTCACCAATATAATCTGAATTACATGTGTACAGAACACGTCAGCCGTTGTCAGGAAAGAAAAAAAAACTGATTAAAGCCATGAAGTAACTAAGAATTTTCTAAAGAACTTGTTGACTCCGCAAACCAAAGAAAAAGAGCTGTTCAAACTTGGCGGCACACCAACTCAATATGAAGCATGCGCCCGGGCCACGCGCTATATTGCTGATACTGCAGGTACCTCAACTCGAAGGGAGCGTACAATCCTGCGAAAAGAATGTGGATATGAAAAAGCTGCCTGCCTGAAAAGGGCAGCTAGTGCTCACTGTGGACCAAAATCCCACGTGAAACAGCGCTTATCTGCCGTGTCCGACGATGCTCAGTCATAATCCCCAGGACTGTTTGTCTCTATTCATGGCCGTGGTAGACGCATAGATTCTCCACTATATTCCAGCGTCAGAGCAGCACTAAAGTAGAGGGAAGCAGACGTGGCCAGTACCCTTCTTCAGGACTACCTGTCTTTCTTTCAATAGTTTCTTTCGATTTCTTTCAGTGTATTCGTTCGGATAATAAAATGAAAACGCAAGGCAAATAATGCAGTTTTGACGACGCAGATTATGGGATTTTTCAAGTTTATAGAAAAATGCGTGTGGTGGTTTTGAAGGTAAAGGTGGTATAAACTACCATCACCAAGATATATTTATAGTCCACCCAACAATATATTTGTAGAGCACCCAATGCTAGTGCACCCAATGTAGTGCACCCAAGAATAACAAGTGCATTGTAGGTTGACATTTAGTGCAAAAAAAGCAAAGATGACGAAGAAGATGAAAGAAGAGATTTCATGTGCTTTACACAACAAAAACAACGTTTGCAGTCTATGAATAATTTTCGTTAACAATGGTTACCATAAAGTTTATCCCTCCTCCCAAAATACATTGGAAACTTTTTCATCCCTGCTCGAATGTTATTTATTGTCTTTGGAATGACGAACTGAGTTTTTTGCCCACTGTTCGAAGTGCTCACTATTCTTTCTTCAGTACTATTTGGTATTGATGTCCTGTGGTATTTGTGTAGTTATAATGGTACTGATGTAGTCATAAAATGTATTGCTGACGGTTTTGTCTCTCTCGTATTGCAATATTTCAGTAAGTACCTTCTGTATAAATCTTGCATTTTCACAATGTATGTGCCCTTCCTGCAATAATCCCTAATTAGGATTGGCAGTATGTGTAAATAAATAAATAAATAAATAAATAAATAAATAAATAAATAAATAAATAAATATTCTTTTCATTGTGGAACTTCAATTCAAGAATATGGCTACTCGTCTGGTTTTTCAGAAACAACCCCTTAAAACGTTAGGGAAGAAGCGCTGCGTTATTTCTGCAACAATAAATTGGTAACAGTGTGTTGTACAAACTTAAGTACCTGTTTTGTCTGCTCATCAGGCAAAAAAAAAACACACACTTCTTCCCTTCTGAGACAGCGGTCTCTCTTTTCCAACCCTTTTTTGCATGCTGTGCACTACAAGAGGCAAACTTACATAACTTTTAAAACAAGTAACACATTGAAGAAGCCCTAATGCAAAGTGACCTTTACACTGGTCGAAAAAACGTTCCTCTGGGTGCGCTGGAAGATGCAACCCAGTCACAGTTCCCTCCTTTGCAAAGTGCAGAAATTACCTCTCGTTCTGACGAATACGCAACATGCTTCCGAAATATTTTACGCGCAACCCGCTTCACATTGTATATTTGTACGCAATATTTCTGCTAGTGTTTGACACCGAGTTAAACACAAAAGCTTCTTATATTATTACAGAGTGAAACTAAGATTTACATTTTTCAGGGCGCAATTTGTCTAATGCCCACTGTAATCCCTGATTCGCCTGCTCATAAAGCGGTTAAAAAACTAAAATCCTTACCTTCTCAAATGGCATTCCCTCTTCTTTAATAATCTTGTCTGTGCACTCATCTTCTTCCATGGGCTGCCAGGGCTTCCTAAAACACACCGTTATAGTTAGCGTCACTTAGACAAACCAAATCCATTACACACAATAATTTTCCTTGAAGCCGTTTTATTGCAGGTTGCTTATTGCCAAGGGTCGTGCCTTTAAATGCCCAATACGGATAATGATATAGACACAACATCATTGACGGTGTTCTGGCTTCCAACTTCCCAGGGGGGGGGGGGGGGAAAGCGGGGGGATTTGGGTTCGAAGAATTCTCGGATAGAGAAGCAGGAGGAAGAAGTAGCGGCTTACTGGAACGGTCGGTGACCTCTAGTCTCACTTTTTTTCCGCCGTTCTTACATTTGTTGCTGAAATCCGGGGATCTAGAGAAAATTCAAAAAGTTCCCGGCAAAAGAAAGAAAAAAAGAACAGGGAGGACGGGAGGTGATACTTCGTTAAGCTGATGCTCAGGACAAAACCTGGTCCCTTGAGTGGCACAGACTATGTCTCCGGTTCCGATAAACTCGGGTCGAAATATTCTACGTGCAGTAATGTTTAATATTTGTACCCGAGAGACAAGAAAAGACGAGAAATAATTTTATTATCGCTTTTTGCAAGGTTTAAAAAAGTGTAAAAGATTGTGGAACCCTTTGCTCGCTCATGATTGCACCACATTTGGTGTGCCTTGCTATGGTCGCGTGTGCTTTACGCGGAAGAGAAAATATTAGCGGCACGTTTCTGTACCGCTTTTTGTTTATTTCACAGAAGTAACATACACAGCCCAAAGAATAAATGGCTGCAAGCCTGTTTGACAAATCACTCAGAGCGCCGTGTGAGCTTGCTCATAACATTAGAACGAAGACAATGAGGGGCAGAACTGAAGCCTTTTTATTGCCACCTGACTGTGTTAGACAAAAAGAGGAACTTTCACATGGCATTGTCACGCTGTCGTCCTGTTATGAAGGGTGTTTTGTACGTTTGAGCGTAATTTTGGGCCATGCGTTTTGAAACTGCAAGAAATGAAACTATAACATCGATGGAGAAGACATGTTGAGCGTGGTTCACAAACCATTGTTGTAATTCTAATAACGGTTATGGGGTTTAACGCGCCGAAACTACACAGCTAATGAGGCGCGCCGGTGCGAAGGACTGCGGGTTACTTTTGACCACCTGGGTATCTTTACCATGCGCAAAAATCTCCAACACATGGGCGTTTTCGCTTTTCGCCTTCATCGGAAAAGCGTCTTCCATGGCCGGGAATTGAACCCGCGCCCTTGAGCTCAGCAGCACAGCGCCTTAGACACTGATGCACCGCTGTGGTTGCATCGTTGTAATGCTGCTTTATATCATAGATGCTCCGAAGAAAGTACATCTTGTGTTATAATGTCTATTTGTTGGTGTTAAAATGTCGAAAACAACGATGATCGACAAGCATCGGAATGTACAAGCGGATGCATGTAAGCGCGTATAGTGTAGCAGTATGCACGGCTCCCCTACACGCTGTTAGAGTGCTCAAACTGTAGCAAAATTCCGGCAAAGCATTCTAACGCGCCATCAAAACTGGGAAGAATGTTCAGAAGTAGAACATTTCATGTTCCCGTTACCTCACCAGCAGCAGAAAATAAATGAATTGACAAAGAAACTTCATTACCTACACTGACTCACGCGAAATCTCTTGTACGTTGCGCCTGGACTCTTCCTCGAACAACCTCACCGGCGCCTTGTCATGGCCTTTGAGTTCTTTCAGGCTCCTCAAAGGACGATGCTGTTTTGTCATGCATAAGAATCCACTTGTCGGCGGTGAATGGCAGACGAACGTTGTTGGTGACGAGCACGCGTGTCTGCAAATGAAGTAAGGCAAGGACAGCTTCTATACTTGGGGCAGCTGGTGCCGTGTATAAATTTTAGATCCGTGGCGAGATGTTTGTGCAAGGTACAAATTTCTAACAAAGGAAATTGTTCTCGCGATATGAAGCTCCAGAATGAGATCGTCCCAACAGAAGGAAAAACAAACTTCCAGAGTAAACGTTTGTTGCGAGTCGCAAGATAGCAAGTTATAGCAATTATTTCTGCCTTACTCATATTAACCACCTGCAGGCTAAAATGTCCTATTGCGTTAGAGAGGCGAAAATTCATGCAAATTAGTTGCAACTGTCGTGAAGCTTCCTGTCACCTTTTCGCAGCGTAAGGTCCTGTATGCATCGTGCCTGAAACTACACCGAAAAGACTGATGAACATCGTTTGATGACTTTACTAGGTTAAAGTCCAGGATGTGTAAAAAATTTTCTGTGTCTGTTCACTTTACTTGCACAAACTGTCTGATTACAAACACGTATATAGACGTGCCCTTTCCGCTCCCATTATCCTCCTTAGTTATTCGACCTGCGGCGAATCGAATGCCGCGGCGTTTCCTCGGCCAGCATTTATCTTTCGTTGTGATGGTTGCTCGAACCGACGAGTTATAACGAGAACACCGGAGATCATTCTTTTAGTCCAGTAACGACAGCGCAAAACCTCTCCCTAGTAAATTAGATAACCCGTAAGGCATGAAAAAGAATTATGGAACTCCCGCTTCGCTTAGCACTCAGATAACATAGCCGGGCACCGCCAGGCGGTAAAACAAAACACATACATAAGCAAACGCAATGCATGGCTCGCGGCAATATCTTTCTTGTACTAGGTAGATTGTGTGCGCAGTAATGTATCCCCATAAATAAAACGACCAACTTGCAACGCTGAACGCCATGAGGACGCGCCGCGTGATCTCTTAGAGCACCACTAAATAAACTGCTATTGAGGTCAACATTTTATTTAACATTTACGCTCCTCCTTCGCAAGCCGCAAAATATTTTACGTGTTGTTTTCTCATCAATTTAATTAATAAATGCAGTGACCTGTTGACTTTGGTTTACAGCTTAAGACCTAGCGAGAGGACTATCAGCAGCCTACCTGATTAAAGCGACCGAATCGTTATCGTATTGTTCAATAGCGAAACGAAAATAAGACGTTACGTAATGCACTCACCTTGTTAGCAAGTACGCCAGTCGGTCCAATTACTTGTTTCAAAATGCACTGCGCAACGCGGGCATCTTGGGCGCTCGTGGGGTCGTCCAGAAGGTAGACGTCACTTTGGGAGTACACTGCTCGGGCTACGGCTACCCTCTGTTTCTGTCCACCGCTCAGCATTTCACCCTGCGACATTTCAGGAAATACGCTCACATTACACCCAATGCACCCATCGTTGTGAACATAGACATATAGAGTTAACCTTTGCTGTAACTAAGCCCTCGTGACAGAAGGATGACTTTCTTATAAATGACACGTCGTTAAACGTGTGCACTAATTGCTCTCTGCGCACTGCTGTAGCGGCTATGAACCACGTTTAATAAAGATCACTTGCCATATCATAACGTTTGCTCGCCTTCTTCCCAACCTCATAAACCAGTGTAAACACATCAGGTTAAAGCGCTCGCGACTTTACACCTTAATTTCAGCTTCGCTTCTTACCTCCGTGCCCCTCTTAAACCTTTATTATTAACGTTAGAAATACACACCAGCTGTTGAGTAGAATCCAGCACTTACTACCTGCAATGTTAAATACTGTCTTGGTTAATATAAAAGTCGCCGTGTCAACGCTTCCATTCAGGCAGCTGCGTGATGCGATTTAAACGGCGAATGCACAGTAACGAGATCTCTTTTCATGCTGTACCTGACATTTCTAATTGCCTTGATTTGTTTTGAGAACTTGACTGCACTCGTTTTGTACTACACTTGTTTTGTGTTACAGTACTATTTTGCAATCGTTTTGTAACTGACTACACTTGTTCTGTAATTCATCTCGTCATGCTTGACTTGCTGCTCTGTGTGTAAAGTTGCCAGGGCCCGTCGAGCTGTTTCACCAGCTTACTTGTCCCTGTGTTCCTGCAACGCGGTTGTGAAACAAACTCAGTTAAATTCAGTTCCTAT
Organism: Haemaphysalis longicornis; assembly: GCA_013339765.2. Taxonomy (NCBI): domain Eukaryota; kingdom Metazoa; phylum Arthropoda; class Arachnida; order Ixodida; family Ixodidae; genus Haemaphysalis; species Haemaphysalis longicornis. The sequence goes on from CM023456.1 coordinate 85,093,949, forward strand.
AAATGAAACCACCTTCCAATGGAACCCCTTCGCTTTACAAGATATCCATTCTTTAAATACCCAAGCACGCCACTTCTGCAATGCAAGCCCTGATACTTACTGTTTTTTCTATTTTGCGTCGTCTGTGTTCTGTAAAGCGTCTGACGCAAAATGACATTGGTGATTTTACCTTCTCTCCGGCTTCTGTCAGGTCCCCGCGTGGCATTCGTCCAATGTCCCGTTGTAGCTGACAAGTTTTGAGTACCTCATCGTAATACCGCTCATTAAACTTGCGCCCAAAAGTTATGTTGTCTCTGATGCTCATGTTCAGCACTTGAGGCTGTTGAGAAACAATGGCAACCCTGCCCTGCAAGAAGTAAACAGAAAGCCATTAACCACTCCTCAGCCTTCCCACACGTTATCTTTGAAACAGTGGTGGTCTTTCTCAAAATATCTTTACATTGGTGGCAAAGAAAAATGGTGGACTTCATTTGGCGTATTTTATCCCTTCAGAGACGATGACTGTGCCCCTAGCCCACAGCTGTGCTTTGTCGAAGTCGTGAGTATCATATGTCTGACAACTGCCGAGATGTGAACCATTAAAAAGAGCTTTTTGGTGCCCTTAATTAGCTAGAATACTATTTAGAAAATTTGTACCCGAAGCCGATTGCAAAATAGGAACTAGGACATCAGCATTTCTAAAGGCTTTGTTTCGGGGATATTTACAAGATAGTCTTGCCATCACTCCATCTCCATACATCCAAAAAAGGCCTCTGCTACTGTTGATGTAAGGATGTGAAGAAAGAGAGTCCAGATCGCCGCAGCGCTACTCACCTAGAAGACTTCGGAAATCTCAGGCATTACGCACAACTATCACATGGTGACATGCGAGCTAAAGCTTCGCTCCTTATTTGCCAGGCATGTTCGCAAGATATGGCAAGGTTGATTAAAACGTACGCTTGGATACCACTCACATTGATCTCAATACGGCCACCCAGATGCGTCATGTGTCCGGTGATTGCGGAGAGAAGCGAAGACTTCCCGCTGCCCACAGTGCCAGCCACGGCGACGAGCGAACCTCCCTTAATGTGAAGGTCAATTTCCTCTAGATTCGGCCCCTTTTTCTCGCAGTTTCTCTTGGTCCATGCAAAGCAGCAGTCTTCCATCGTGACATTCCCAACTGCGTATAAATTTTACTTGGCTATTTCACAACTTTTCATGACATTGCGTTAGAAACACTGTGACGCTTTGGTGTCTTTATTAAATTTGATCTTGGTTCTGCAGTTAGGGTCACGATATCCTTTGAGGTAGACAACGGGGCACATCATCGAGGAGAAGGGGGTAGCGTAGAAAAGGACAAACGCTTGAGATTAGGAGAAAACATTTTAATGCGAGCGCAGCTGTCATTTTTGCGTTACATTTTACATTCCCTCATTCAGGCAGAAGGAACAAGCCCACTCAAGGTTCGAATAATTATGTGCATTCATTTAGAAGGTCCCCTTTAGGGTGTTTCGTTGCTGTATTTTGCGATTATTTATTATTTTATCCGCAAGACCCGGTTCTAAAATGCTTCGCACCTGTACAGAAGGTTCAACCGAACAAGTAACCTTGCACGCAATGTTGACAGCGGGGTGACGTCCTCATTGAGTTCACAATGAAAAAAACGCGCACTACCAGAGCCGTGGGGTTCCAGGAAAACACAGGGCTGGTTCCGCGTCGCGAGAACTCACAGCGCAGAGTTTATTCTCTGCTGTCATTTCTTTAAAGGCTCCCCACCCATCGCTGAGAGACCGACACATCTGACGAGTTCCAAGCTTTTAGTTTCTTTTCAATGATTTGCTTCATAATGTCTATTTGTGAAATGATAGGCATCCTCGAATAACTAGCCCGGGATAGCCCGCGGGTCGTCCTCGGAAGTTCACAACCTGGGGGCGCCGTAGGAATGCATGAGAACATCGAGTGCTGGATCCCATCAAGGGCAGTTCGCGGACAGTCCGAGACTGACAATAAAGGAGGCCTAACGCCTCTTCAAAGCCGTCTTCGAAAAGAAACTTCAAAGCGTTTTTCAGATAGATCTCCGTTTTACTCTCTTTGTAAATATTTTAAAATATCTAAGGTCATAGTTGTAAAATATACTCGTAGTGAGTCAACACACTTTTGGTTTTATAAACTTTCTTTGCGCCAATATGGAAACTATGTAGTCCTGCGAAAACAGGACATGATTGTTAATTGAGACAAAAAATTGGTTGGCGATTACAATACACCCTGATGCGATATTTTGGGGCAGCTGTTTAGCTATTTTGACTGTGCTACATATGTTGAAGCAAAAAATTTCAGACGAACCTACTTGTACGGTTACAGAAAACTTGTATTTGCAGTGGCAGACGAAGCACATTTATTTATTTATACATTCAAAAAAATACCCCTACAAGCCCTTACTAGGATGTCATTATATAGGGGGCAGGATACCTTGAAAATGAACAATACAAACAACATTAACATCTCATTAATAGACAAAAGAAGTATATACAAGGGGGTGCGAGGCAAAATAAACGTTGAGAAAAAAGGTGGAAAGTACTCTTATACAAACCTACGGAAGCATTTGTAATGAAGTTGACATACAATGTGAGTGCGTAGTTCTTGGAGTTTGGTCGGATTGTTTATAGTTTCAATGCGAGATGACAGGGCAATCCAATCAACAATTGTGCAAGGTATGAATGATTGTGAATACCTACAAGTGTGGCATTTTACATGTCACCTTTAAGGCATGGGCACGTCGGGGAAAGATGGTCCGTGGCGACAAAAACAAATCAACATGAAGCGAAGAGTCATGGTACAGTTTATGAAACAATGATAAACGTGATAGCTTACGCCGATGTGATAGGATGGGTAAAGATGCCTGACGTTTCAGAGCCGTGACGTTGGTATGACGTGAGTAATCTGAAAAGATGAAACGAATGGCACGATTTGAAAGGATTCAATTTGGTCAACTAAGTATGCCTTGTAAGGGTCCCAAATGGCCGATGCGTATTCACTTTTGGGGTCTGATGACAGTTGTGTAGGCTACTTTGCGGATATTGGATGGAGCATGTTTTAGCCTGCGTTTTAAAAGCCCAATGAGAGTTTAGCGGATGCAAAAATGATGTCGATATGATGATTCTATGTCAGGTCAAAGTGCAGGTTAAGTACCAGGTACTTGTAAGCGTTTGCTAGCTCAACAGTTGTGTTATATAGGGAGAAGCAAGTTTGAATGCGAGATGCACGGTGTGTAAAGGACATTAGTTTTGCAATTATTTGGCGACCTTAACCAAGTGGAACGCCAAGTAGATACTGAGTCAAGGTCAGTTTGGAGGGCTAGTTGGTCAGTAAAGCAGGTTATTTTACGATAAATAGCACAATTTCCCGCAAACAGCCTGATCCTCGAAGAAACGCAATTCCGTAAGTCATTGATAAAAATTAGAAAACATAAGGGCCCAGGACGCTGCTTTCAGGAATACCAGAGTTCACTGGACCAAAAGAAGAATTAAAGTTATTAGAAAATGTGAATTGAACCCTTGATGACAGGAAACCTTCAACCCATGCAATTAAAGAGGGTGGATATTTGGCTGTGTAAGTTTGATTAGCAATCTGTAGTGAGGTACCCGGTTGCGTCACTCCGGTTGCCTAAGTTGCCTCGCTCATTTTTCAGCGCTCACTCGGTGTTCTTGCCTCGGCGGTGCTGCACCTCCACTCTGGCACCTCGTTTAGCTGCAGCAGTTGACGAAGCGCACGACCGGTTGCCTCACTCGCTGTTCAGCACTCACTTTTGATGGCTGCAGTGCGCTGAGGCAGCACTCACTTGTGGGTTCTCTCGGCGGCACCTATGGTGAGCCTCTGCGTCGGCGGCGCGAAGTGCGTCTCAGGAAGAGACTGCTAACTACGTCTTAAGCGAACGCACATCATCATCACGCGCACGCCCCCCTCACGTTTTCGTTAAGCGTCACGCCGTAGAGCGCCTCGTGCGGGTATAGCATACTTCGAAGCAGCGTCTCGCGCCGCCACGGTGAACCTCCCTCCCCTCCCAATTTCGCGACTGCCTCCTCCTTTGCTTTCTTTCACTCTTCAGTCTTGCCATCGTTCTCTCGGTAACAACGACGGCGACTAGGCTCAGCCCAGGAACGGGCGCCAAAGGGCCGCGCCATATAAGATGGGACAGCAGAAGCGGACCTAAACAACGGGACAGTCCGTCCAAAACAGGATGTCTTGCCACCCTATCTCCAGTGGACCTAAATACGCTGAAGATTATGATGGTTATGATTACGACGACGATGATGGTAATGGTTACATTGGTGGTGCTGATTAAATTTCCATTGAGGATGATGATGATGATTTATCAATACGGCGCTATAATTACAAGATCATCAACCAAAGCAAAAGAAATAGACGCGGTGAAGTCCCCACGCTACAGCAAAAAACGAAATTGAATTCATTTTAAGTGACAACCCAGGTGTTGTGCAAGACGTAGAGGTGCTAAGTAAGATTCGGTCCAGCAACCATAGTATGGTTAGCTGCAAACTAAGGCTTAATGTCTAAATAGGAAAGACGAAACTAGTGACAACTAAAAACGCCCGCAAGGAGCCAGTCAGAGCCAGATCACAGGAGTTTAAAAAAACTCTTCAAGACAAATTTGTGCTTCTAAACTAGCAGAACGAGGTCAGCGTAGACAGGCTTAATGACAACCTAATATCGGCAATCAGTGAATCAGCAGCAGCTGTGCGAGAAGCAACATGTAGGGACAAACTGGAAAAGTGCCTACAAAATGAAGGAAGTAATTGTCAAGCGTAAGAACAAGAAAGTGTAAAGTGCCGCAGTTCAGAATAATTTAGCCGAGCTGTCGAAACTCATTAAAAGAAGTAAAACAAATGATATTCGTGCATATAACTTGGTAGTGATCGAGGAAACGCTGCAAATAGGGGTAAGCTTGAAAGCAACTAAGAGAAAGCTAGCCATCGGCAAATACAGGATGTACGAACTTAGAGAAGAGCAGGGTAACATAACGCACAACTAGGACGAGATATTAAAGGTAGTAGAATGATTCTTTACCAGGCTCTATGCCAGCGATGTTGGACCCGGGGAATCTAATGCGAGTACAAGCTCAACTTGCAATGTCCCACTAGTGTATAAAGAGGAGATAGGAAAGGCTCTCAAAGGCATAAAAACAGGAAAAGCTCCAGGTGACGACGGCATAACCGTGGATTTTTTAAGAGGGACAAAAATATTGTGCTGGGAAAGCTTGATGTACTATTTTCGCAATGATTAAGGAGTCAAAATATGCCCATAGCCTGGAAAAACGCCAACTGTATTTTGATTCATAAGCAGGGAGATCCCAAGGACCTCAAAAATTCCGCATTGGTGACCGTCTGTATTTTCAACAACCCGGAGAGCACGCTGGATTTAGGAAAGCGTATTCAACCATGGATAATACCATGTTGTCGATCAAGCGATCAACAAATCCGTAGAATACGCTAAACGCTTTTACACGGCATTTATGTACTACTATTAGAAAGCGTTTGATTTCGTACTCACCGCAGCAGCGCTAGGAACACACAAAGACCAGGGAGTAGAGGAGAACTATGTAAGACTTATAAAATAAATATATAAGGAATGCACAAACACCGTAACCCTCCCAAGCAGATCGATAAATTCTCATCCTGAAGGGAGTAAGGCAGGGAGATACCTGCTTTCCAACACTGTTCACAGCATGTCTGGGGGGTATTTAGAACGCTTGACTAAGAAAACTTAGGATTAAGGATAAACAGGGGAGTTATTTAAGCTTTGTGTACGATAAAGTACTGCCGAATGAGACTGCAGAACATCTGCCAACAATGCTTCGGGCACTACAATCAGAAAGCACGTCCATGGGGCTAAAAATAAATACCAATACATCTAAAGTAGTGCGGTGTAAGCATGCCAAAAATGTTCTCTTAAGCTGAGGAAACGAAACGCTAGAAGAAGTAGAAGAATACAACTGCATTCGACAGATGTTTAGTGCTGATTTCAATCATGGGAGAGAAAGCCAGCGCACAATTAGTATTGCTTGGGGAGCACTCGGCAAACACTCCCAAATAATGAAACGTAAACTATCTCTGTCCCTCAAAAGAAAAATCGACAACCAGTTCATACTGCCGGTTATGGCACGTGGAGCGGAAACTAGCAGCCTTAATAAACAACTAGAAAGGAAACCTAGGTCAGACGAAAGGACCTTTTAACGACCAACGTTAGGAGTAACAATCAGGGACAGAAACGAGCGACATGGATCAGACAATAAACTAGAGTAGAAGATATCGTAGTTGAAATAAAGAAAAAGAAATAGACTTTCGCTGGTCATGTAGTGAGACGAACCGACAACCAATGGACACAACGTAGCAGTGGATACCACGTGATAGGACTAAAACGGGAAGGCCATTAATTCGACGGAGGGTTGGAATAGACAAATTCGGGGGTAAACTGTGGAGTCGAGCAGCGCAGGACAGAAGTGGTTGGAGGTCAATGAGAGAAGCCTTCATCCTGCGATGGACCTGAGTTGGTGATGATAATGATGATGGCTCGGTCGTCGCCTAAAAATAGTGATGGATGTTGTGGAATGTGTTGCCTGTGCAATTAAGGAAAATGTGCGTCGTGTTGTGTTCATTGCCTTACACGCGATAAGAATGTGAACCAGGGATAGGCCCTCCCGACACCTGATGCACAGACGTGTTGAGCATCCAGTGAGCAGGTATGAGTGTGCCAGTGAGTGAGCGTGTCACATGTTTGTTGCCTATCCGTAGCCTAGTTAAGGCAACCTCCGTGCGTCTGTTGTAAGAGGCAGTTGTGTATGTTATCAAATGTGGTTTTACAACGTGTAGTTTGTTGTCTATCTGTTCCCCCCAATGCACTTGCCATGTTTGCGAAGGTGTTTTCTAATGTGCGACGACGTCGGTGTACGGAAGTGTTGTTATGTTAGCTGTGTTCCTAAACACAGACGCACCAGCCCTTTCATCAGCCACCTCATTTCCAACGATACCATAGTGCCCAGAAACCCACCATATAACCATTTCTTGTTTTGGAGTATTTGCGGCCAGGATCGCATTAAAAACAAGATTCATTACGTAGCTTTTTCCAACCTTCTTGGATGGTAATGTCTGGGCAACATTCAGGAAACCACTGTAGCTAAAGGACATGGGGGGGTTCATTTTGGAAAACATGATTTACAATAAAATACCACACGCCTCGGCCGTGAAAATGCTTGTGTGTACATTCATGGTACTACATATATTGAGCTTAGGTCTATGTCGAGCTTAGGTACAGGTCATATATTGAGCTTGGGTACAAGTCACCATTTCGGCAATTTTGCAAACATCACTGCAGACTTCTGTGCACTTCTATTTGTCTCACATCCTTAGGTAGCGCTAGAGACAGGACGTGAGATGAGGAGACACACACGATGGTGCTTTCCCCATGTCTTCTCATCTTACGCCCCTGCTCTAGCACTACTTAACGATGTGTCGCCACCAGCTCACCCAGCTATCGATCTTACTGTATTTCTTTTGCAGAGGGAACAATTGCTGCGAAATCGCAATTCTTGGTACCCTGCTTTTCTGAATGTTTGTAAAAGACAAATCACAGGATAAACGGCGAAACTGTCACGGCGGTAAACTATCAGTAGAAGATTATGTGTACAGGTCTTAAAAGGGGAAGATGAGACCCGAAGCATCCTCTGTCACGCTAAGTGAGAAGGACAGAGAAACTGATGGGCAATTTGAATAGAGCTGGGCTGTGGATGTATTGTGAAGTGCAGGTTCAAAAAGAATGTTTATTCAGAGCTTAAATTTTAAAAGCACAGAGTTAGTCCACACATGCTCGCTGATATTCTAGGCACCATCTGTTCCACTCAACACACAGGCTTTGGACCGGGCTAGTTTGAAAAGCACTCGATACGAGGCGAAGCCTCAGGTGCAGCACTGGGTCCAGATTACTTAGCGCTGTTTTCTTTGCTGGCCCATAAAACACACGTCCGTAATCCAACCAGGACTCCAGCATGGCTTAGGCGCAGCAAGGGTTGTTTGTCAGCCCCATAGGATTGGTGTGAGAGGACTTTGAAAGTATTCATCGTTTTAGACATTCATGGTTAGGGTGTTTTATGTGAGTAATGAATGTGTCTTTTTCTTCCAACACAACACCTAAAATCTTGTACTCCTATTTGGCAGGAATTGATACGCCATTAAGAGTAACTTCAGGGTCTGGATGTATTCCACGCCTCCTAGAGAACACAATGTAGTACTTTCTTCTCGATTAAATTGAAACCCATTCTTGTCTGCCAAGCCAGCAAGCTTGCCTGAGTTTGTTTACACCAACCTAGGCTCCAATTTTACAGATTTACATGTTACAAGATTTAGAGGATATTTGCAAATCGTCTACACAAAATAGAATAGGAAAAAGTAGTCGTCAATGCCTTCGCAGGGGATTTCGTCTTGACTATAAACAGTGTGCAACTAAAAAACCATGAGGCACGCCATTTTCTTCCACGTGAAACTTTGAGATTGAACTACTAACTCTCACACGAAATGTTCTCTCGGAGTGAGTGAGTGAGTGAGGGAAAAACGTTTGATTGAGCCGTTGAAGTGGGAGTGGTTCCCTATTCCCGCAAGCCATGTTACGAGCGGGCAGTCTTCACTCTGGAGGCCAAAAGTGTCTGGACTTCCAGATCGCTGCTGGTCACCAGGCTCTCCCACGACTCAGGTGTGGGAAAGGGGGATGAAAGAGAGCTGAGGATGGGGTTGTGCTTTACTCTAATATCATGTGAGGAAGAGTACCGGGTTGTCAGAGAACTTGCATTCGGCCTGAAATTGCGTTGGGAACATGCGATGGAGGCGGACTGGGTGAGGGAAGGTATTCGGCGAAGCAAGCGAAGTAGGGATTCTCCTTTGAGGGTTTAGGATGTGTAGGAGGGAAGTGCTGTCGTTCGGAGTGGTAGTATTGTGTAATATCTTGAAACGTCAGTAGAGGGACGGTGCGGTATCCTCAGTAGCCTGGAGGGACAAAACGCAGGCTTGCTGGTGAGCAAAGTTATTGCCTGTCAGTGAGGAATGTCCAGGAGTCCAAATGAGGGTGACCTTCCGGCCGGGTTGATGCTGAGACAGTAGTTTCGAAGTTGAGTGGACCACCCTTCCGGCTAGGAAGTTCCTGAAAGCTGCTTGAGAATCTATGATGATAACGGGGTTCTTCGTATGAATGAGAACTAATGCGATGGAGAAATCGCCGGCAATCTATGTTGACGACATCTCGATTGCTGCAGAAGCTACGAAGGTGATCTTGGTGGTGACTGCGGCTATTTGATGCTGTTTGCTGGAGTCAATGCTAGCGTCCGTATAAGAGACATCTTCACACTTTCCATAAATGGTCTCTTGCGCTTGACTTCGCGCTTTTCGGCGGCCAGGGTGTAGGTCAGGGTGCATATTTTTTTGGCAAGTGGCGAACCCTGATAACACTTCTCCAGTTGTAAGGGAGGGGCTGAGGGGCAGTGGATTGGCATGGGACGTGAAGCCTTTTCAGGAGGGCTAAGCCCGGAAGTGTTTCGGTGAGATGGAGACGTTGACTAGATAAATAGCATTCAATAAGTTCTGACACCGTGTTGTGGAGGCACCTGATCTGCGGTTATCACGGACAGATATCTAGCAATTGTGCTCATTATGTTTCCTGAAACACCAAATGACTTCAGGTGGCTGAGGATCCCATGTAGCCAAGCGGTGTCACAGGCCTTCTCAAGGTAAAAAAACACCGTTACACAAAACTATTTGTGAACAAAGGCATCTTTTACCTGCGATTCTAATGCCACAAGTTGATCGTTTGTGGACCAACCCGTCCTGAAGCCAGAATGCCACTTCTCGAGAAGACCATTGTATTCTAAGAAGTGCATGCGTCTCCTATTGATCATCTCCTCGGGAAGCTTTCACATGTACCTTGTCAGGGCGATGGGACGATAACTTCAGGAGGAAGACGGGTCCTTCCCCTTCTTAAGGAAAGCCAGTACAATGGCCTCCCTCCAAGAGCTTGGAATGTGCCACGAAAGCCACATTTTATCATATAGATTTATAAGTGTTTCAAGTGTGTCAGCGTGTAGGTATTTTATCTTGGTGTATGTAATCTTGTCTGCGCTTGGAGCTGAAGGCTTACATTGGCTCAGTACACATGAATCGAAATGGGAGAAATGCAGGAAGTGGGCGACTTATTGCTGCCCCGCAGAGATTTATTTTTGCAAGACATCTTGTGTTTCATGGAAGTGTTTGTGTAGTGTGCAGAGCTGTGTTGGAAGTGTTGTGCAAGTGTGTTAGCCTGATATTCGAGTGTGCCCCTCTTGTGCTAACCAGGGGCAGGCTGTGTGTCTGTTGTCCCATTAGTTTACGTATTCGTGTCCATACCTTGTGTGTGTCTGTGTATTAGTTTATAGGTCTGAGGAAGGCTCGCCAACTCTCCCTTTTTGCCTCAAGGCGCACACGCTTCTCAAAAGCTTTATCTCGTTTAAAGAATCTGAGGTTATCCGACGTGGGGTACCGATACCTTGTTCTGAGCCTCTCGCGTCTGCCTACAGTCCTAAATCCACCAAGGCCTCCTCGGGTTGCGCGGGGAAACGGAGACGTAGGGAAGGGACATTTCAAAGGCTTAGAGGATGCGCGCTGTGACGACTTGGGTTGCTTCCTCCAAGTTTAGGTTTGCTATGGATGTGTAGCGTAGTTTAAAGGTGTTTGTGAACGTGCTCCACTTTGTTCCTGCTTCGTTAAACTTTCTATGGGAAGGTGAGCTGTTCCGGGCTTTAACAACGTATGTTCGTGCGGTTGGGAAGTTTTCACTACCATATCAATTATTGCCAACATCCCCCTCAAGGGATGGAAAAAGTACTGCAGTGTCAATAGCCAAGTCAAGGTGTGAATAAGTGTTATCTACTGGATTATTGTATGCAGGCTCGTTTTTGTTGAATAGGCATGCTCCCAAAGATTTTAGGAATGTTACGATAAGCGACCTCGGGCACCTGTGCCGGAAAAACCCTAAAGTGAAGTATTGCGTCCAGGTTACCTATCAGAAGGAAGTGTTGGGATAGCCACGTCACAATTGGCTGATTGGAACGGAATAACTCATAGACTTCATCAATATTTTTAAGAAGGCGGCTGGAGTTCTATTGCATGATCTTTTTTTTCAGGAGTTATAGTTTGGAGCAACTAGAATATGTATATGTTTATGTATCGTCTTGCGGTGCTTGACCTCTTGGAGGCAGTTTTTAACTGTGGCCTGGATGCCGAAGCCCGTTCCTTTTGCTTCGATGCAGGCAGCAATGGCTCGACGTCCATGGCCTCTTCCGAAGTCCTTGGGGCACCCAATGGACTGGACCCTTTGGAGTTTGCATTCTTTCGGGTGTTCTTAGCCTGTGCTGCCAGTGCGGAAGGCGTTGGCAGAGCCACAGGTCGCACAGACAGTGCGGCGGGAGTGGAAGCCACTGCAGGTCCCTCCACGTCCATCCTCTCAGCGCCCTCAAGTGCATGGGGGTCCGGGGAACCAGAGGCGAGAGGAGGTGAGTTGACCCCATCGGTGCTGTTTGCTTCCACAATTGCTGCAGCTTTGGCAGATGGCACCGTAAAAGGTAGGGCTGCTGGCGGCAACCCATTGGACGTCGCCGCCGAATCCAGACATCGCTCCGCCCCCGTTGAGCTGCGTTGGCGTACCACCCCAGTGGGGAAGAGGCAAACCTATTTCGTGCCTCTGGGCAGGTAATGTTCTCCGTGACCGGCGTCTCCTTCGCCTGTTTAAACTTTTGGCATATTGAAGAGTAAGGCGCGAGGGGTCCCTGGCCGTTGCCGCAAGTGGAGATTTGTGATTCATAGTTTTCAGATGGGTGGTCGGGCTGGTCGCACTTTGCTCAGGTAATTCGGCCACGGCAGGAGTTAGTACCATGCCTGAAACGCTAGCACTTAAAGTAGCGCCGCGGGTACGGCATTTGCGGTCGGACCGTACAAGGTATAAAGCCTGCGTTTGTGGGTTCTGAAAGGGTGTATCGATCTAAAGTCAGGATAATGTGTTTGTTGCTATTTGTTTGTCATCGTAGCGTATGGATATGGCGAAACAACCATGACTCCCTGATTCCTTAGGCCTTCCAAAAGGTCGGCATCGATTTCGTTGCTCGTATCTGCCTCAGAGATCAGAACCTGAGAGCTGTTCAAGCTGCGATGGGGTGTGATCCCTATGCCGAGATCCCCAATACGCGTTTGTTTCAAAAGGATTGTTGCTTGTAGCTGGATGTCCATTTCAACCAAGACTTCACCTGTTCTGAACTTCTTAGCGTCATATTTCTTACCAAGTACTCCTTCAAGGAATTGCAAAATTGGGTATACTGACTGGGAGACCACCGGATTTTGTTTGCGACTGATTCAACTATAATAAACATGAATCCTTATCTGGCTTTCTGAAAGAAATTGTCGGCAGGGGTGAAGATGAACCTTCGTTGTGGGCCCTTTTTAGGGTCCGATCATGCTTCGGTGTCAGAGAGTTCGGTTTACCACATGGCATAGAAAAAAGCAGAGGACGGGAGTTCTTAGCTCGGTTTACCCTGATGCCGAGAGAGGTTCCGGAGTTCCCTGCCTCGTAAACAGACGGAGCCCATCGGCTGGATCTTGACCACGGCTACGACTGCTACCGTTTGTGGTTTCTTACCCTCCACCTATAAACACATCGCCACGGTTGGTTACAGCTTATGTTTGGGAACTCAGGGTCCACGGGGTCACCAATGCCGTCACCATGCTCAACGTGCCCCATGCGGGGCATAATTATTTGCTTCCTGCACGTCGAGTCAACGGTGTTATCAAAGCCAGCAACAACCAAAGTGGGAATCACGAATCTGTCGACGAAAAATGAACAAAACAAGAGCGACTTCCGCTGTTACCCCTCACTGAAGGGAGTGAGCGAATGTTACGGAACAGCCATGTGGTTGGAGAGGCTAGCATAATCGCATTGTGACGAATGCTAAAGCGTTTCCCGGAAATGCGCTGTCGTCTAGATTGCTCGGAATGCCCGCGATAACCTTCAAATTGATCCTGACTACCTGCAAGATGACTCCATTGTCCCGGACATCATTTCGATTTTTCTTCTGAGCATCTCCTGCAATACACGCCTCGGGTTTCATTTTTGATATTTTATCTAGACCTTTGCTTGGTCTGCTTAATAATCCTGTCCAATTTTTCGTGATGTTCTAGTACAGTACCACAAACTATCATGTAGCCTGGTTAAATCCTTCTTGTTCCTTACCTCCCATTATTCCACCTTTTAAACTGCTCCCATTGCGATATGTCTTGCTTTTTTTTTAGTTTCATAAAAACCTCCTTTTACTCCTTCAAAGAAAAGTAGAAGACATTTACCACCAATTTCTGGAATTTGTCCTTCTTCATCCAAGCCTGTCTCTATTTCTTCGCTCATAAAGAATGACATGAGCCTTCGACAGCTTCGGAAGACCTAAATTTCATGAAAGACAGGTAAGTAATCAGACGCTTTCTTCACAAAAGTAAAACCGAAAAGGACACCCAATAACGATGACTGCCAATGGCGCTTGTAACAACCCCAGTTTGTTAAATTATGCTTCAGGCGTATAAAGTTTTTCGAAACCAAACGAAACTACGCGCCTGCAAAGCAAGCATATTGTAGCAAGACTGCACGGGTTTATTTAAAGTTTTTTTTAATTCACACACGATGCAGAAGGTTTTTGTATGAACTTCGGATGTTTTTTGACACGTTCATCGTGCTTCAAGCATACGCAGTTCAACGCAATTTTTTCCGCAAGTAGTCTATTCACACGAAAAAGTTGATCTTATTCGTACCTGATTTTAAAAATTCTGAGAATTATTATTATAAACTGTTTTGTTCATCGCAACTGATTTTAACTTTAGGAAACTTCTTATACTGCTTTAAAGGGCACTACAATTTCATCTGTAAGACTTTTTAAATGAATCAACCTAACTTCCTTTATTGCAATGAGATTGATTTTATAGATTTTTGGCTGCAAAACTTTGCATTGTACCTGGATCGTGGTCACCCTTTAAGAGCTTGTTTGTGTTATTGGCAAACGCTTTCTGAAGAGTAGCATTGTTTGAACTGACAAGCACAACACTTTTCCTGTAATTTACAAGCACTATTTTTAATAAAACTTTGCAAATCGTGTCATAGTCAGCAGTGAGGTCGCGAGTAAGACCCCGAGCAATATGGCCCGCCACAATTCCTCCCCACTTATAGACCTGCTGCACTCCATGCGCATGCTCGCAAGTGAAAGTACCAGTAAGTTGCAACTGTTTGCCCGGGTATATGTAATCAAGACACGGATTATAGCCAGCTGCCGACTACATAAACTGGCTGCGGAATTGTTTACAGCCTCTAAAACGTATACCTTTTACGCCTCATACTTGTTCAAAATGTCGTTTTTAGTTTGTGGGCAACAAAAATTAATTTGAGTTTTCACAGCGACTACAAATGGCAGGCTTGGAATCACGTTTATGTTTTTAGTGTGGCATGTTGGTGACTGTATTTAGACGCTCACTAAGCAACTCCTTGCTATTCAATACAGTCTGTCAGGTTCATTTCAGGATGAGCTTTGTACTGAAGGACACTTTTCTTGAAATCGCAAAATTTTGTCCATGAGTTCAAAAGTTCGTCATGCTTACGTTGTAATGATAATGAGCCTTACCGGGCTTTTTAGCCTGATGACATGTGGAGTAGTATTTGTGAAGGTGTCCGTTAGGGACAGAATGTACACACATGAGAATATTTCAGCAGGCTTGAATACAACGTCCGGATTAATGATCATCACAGTTCCGAAAGCCAGTATAATCATCTGAAATCAAAAGAGACATTGCAGTTGTTAGCTTTAACACTGTGACGCTTTTTTGTGCCTCACTTGAAAGAGTAAGTTTCTGTTGCAACCATTCTACCAATACCATCACACGTGTCTCCAACGGCGTGTTTGATGAGGGGACTACGTTGAATATTTACGGATGCGGAAAGCACCTTTTAATGAAGCGGCCTTAGAAGCTGAGCCCTAAGCGTTCATACCCTCAGATACCTCAATTTCCGGGGCAGCCGCCGGGCCGCTTGCTCTGGCGAGCTCATTTCATCGTTTCGAATACTGCCATCGCATGAGTCTTTTCAAAGACGGAAAGACGCTTCACGTGAATGGAGGCCATCTCTGAAGAACAAATTGTGTTTAAGTGTCTGTGTTTTCGGCCGGATTCGTGCTGGTGAGACCTCAAGTTTTGTTTCGTCGTTGTCAGAGCAGAGGCGGGGCTGCTAACGTATGACTTTCTAAATTATCGTAGCATGAGTTAAACTACAGTTTTTATTAACCAGTCAGTCCGTGGAATAAAGCGAGCCAAAATACATTTGCCCGCGCAGTGATAAAACCTATGGGACTTTGCCTGTCATTAACCCCTCGTTCAAGCAACCTACCTCGCTCTTTCCCCAAGTGGTAACAACTCGTCTGCGGAACTTTCCTCGCAGCGTTTTTAACACTTTAACAAATATAGTTTGCTCGCAATGAAATTGTCCTTTATCAAACTGCTTATCACCACCTAAGCATCCATTGTTTGTTGTTATAGAGAGTGGGGTCATAATCATGACAGCATAACGACCCACAACACGGGCACTCGAGTAAAGCCGCAAGATGCGACTTTATGAGTTTCTTATGACAACTCTCCCTGAATACAAGTGTGAAAAGTATGGAAGAACAAGCAGCCAATGGCGAAAGTAATCTGAAATCGAATATTTCTACTAGCAAAATTAGACCTGAGCAGGATTCTGTGCACTATATAATGCCTCCCAGTTGTCCCTGTTGCTTTTTCTCCCTATTCGTCTTTTAGCATTTTAACAGATAGCTGACTGCTTGATAAATTCTGCAGATTGCTTTCAGAGAACATAAAACTACTTTCCACCCGAAGACCACTATTTTCACGTCGGTATGAATCAGATTTATAGAGAACATTTTGCCGCTTGGGTTTTTTAAAGCCTCGGTGTGTGATGTTCTGCCTTTCGTCTTTATTCTCAGATTGGGATACACACAAATTTTTGAGACATTGCTAACGATAATTAGCAGCGATTAGAGTGGCATCACAAGAGTAAACCTCGCAGATAACTCTCGAATTCCGAGTAATGAATCCCGAAAGTACCCTGTTTTCAGGTAAAAGCACCACACTGTAAGGATTATTTTGCAGTAAATAGTAAATAATACACTCCAAACAAAGCGAATATGGCTCAACAAGAGATACTTCATCCAGTGCTTACGCTTTTTATGAACCCATATAATTCATGCGGGTGCTCCTAAATAATAAATTTGTTGTAGAATACTGTGAGAACTTGCGTAGTGAACGTCTACCAGTGCGGCTTCGCAACACCACAACGCGTTCAGAGGTACCAAACGGTACTCAGCGGCGCTTCGCCATACACAGCCAAACAAAGCTGCTTCTTGTAAGCACGAAACAGTTTATCAAGTGTTCCAAAAACGGTATTTAGCAAGGATACTAACTCACAAGGATGCTGGTTCGAGCCAGTTGAGCGGGTCGCCTTTCTTACCATCGAGCTGGAAGCGCTGAACAGCGTCTCAATAAGACTGTCCAGGATATTGACGCAGTAAGCTTGCTTAATTTCTGTGCGCCGAAGTTCCATGAGGCTTTTCTGAAAAACGTCTTCCAGCGCGGACATCTTGATGAGCCGTATGGACGAAAGAAATTCGCTGAACTTGTTGAGCCGCTTGTCTCGATACTCGTAGAAGACTTTCTGAAAAATGAAACAAAATTGCCAATGCGAACACGAAATGCTCTTGTTTTATAACCTGGCATAAATGTCCACACTTTTCAGCACAAAAATGCACTTAAGGGTACAGGCATGCAATAGCACGGTATGTAGCATCCTTACTGCGAATGGTTTATATTTCGCGAATATTCGAAAGCTGATGAGCATGCTGGGGCCTGCGGAGTTGGGTGTTGTGGCAGTCTGTTATCCTTCGATTTCTATCTTGTAATCCGCGGAGGTGACGAAAAAGAAGGCACATTGGTAAAATTTATATTCTGCGTTGCACCAACGTCTGATTCAAGAATAGGAAAACATTTTCTTATTTCTAAAACATCGAAATCTAAACTTTCGTGGATATATGGAACTGCTTCACGACAGCAAAAGCCCGTGTTTGTTGACGGAGTTCAATAAAAACACAAAAGCTTTGATGTGTCCAACAAAGGCACTAGTTTTTCTCGCCTGTATGTCTGGTATTCTGTCCGTCTTTCACCTGGAGCACCGTGAATAAGAAGAAATCAAATCCCCTTCGTATAACCACAAAGATGGTTGAAACGCAAAACTTTCTTCCTCCGCAAACCGAGTCAAATAAAAGCCTAATCTTGTGGAGAACTCTTTCGTTGTCGTCTGGCCATGATGGAAGCCCGCGATGTAGTGACTTGGTGGTCGCGATGCCACGACTTTGTGCACATGCGTCTAACGCCAAAACGCCTTGCGTAAATGTCCACTTTTAACACCGGCGCTGCTGTACAAGCCGTAAGTTCGCTGTTGCAGGGAAAAAATACCAAGAAAATACCGAGCGCTCGTGAGCGCGTGCCTCGCGGCGACCGCCGAGTCTCCGGCTCGCGCAGTGGCTTTACTAAAACAAGAAAACTCCCGCGCTGTCGTCAAGCGCTACCGCTCATGTAATGCCTCGCATGAGGAACATAATATCGATGCATATGACGATGAATAGTACTAGCAAAGTGCAAAGCAACGACTAAACATGTAAAGAAACGACTTAAAACTGGTACAAATGCGTGGCAATGTGTCCTTCAGTGCTCACGTATAATGAAATCGAGCAGCTTCCCTATGGTTCAAGACTTGCGCGACTTAGTGCAATCTTCGCCAGTAAGGCTGGTGGAGGTCTACAATGCTGAAGATTACTTTGAATCCACCACTCACCGCGAAGAAGACGACGACCTCTTCGATGCATATGACGATTAGTAGCACTGACAACTCTTACGGCGTATTAGCAGCCCTGCTTTACTTCATAAGTGCTGCTTTACTGCTTTACAGCCCTGTATTCTGCTACAGTCCCGCTTCGCTTGAAGTAAAATTAATGAAACATACTTGTACCAGCAAGCCAAAGTTTCAGCGGCATCAGCGTGACGTACAACGAGCGCGCTCACCCGGCGGAAGGCTCGCGCGCCTCTGGGAATAGAAGAGCGAGACCCCCCCTGCATTCGGAATAAACCCGCATGACACCGCGGCCTGTCCTCTCCTTCAACGACTCCATGGCATGTGCTCTACATTTCGCGACCCAGACCATATTGAAAAAAACATTAAAGACTAAACTTTTTTGTTTTAAAAAAAACCATGCGAGCTTTTGTTCCGATTTCGTTCGACGACGAACGATGCCTTGTTTGATGAGAAATAAGAAACTATGTGTGTCATTTCTCTGTTCCGCTTCTCTTTCATTTTTCTATGACATTAAAGAGCTCGTCACAAAGTGCCTACGGTATGCGGGAGCACTTTTTTTCATTTTACTGGATCGTCACCATCTTCCTAAGCACCTGATGTCATTTACTTGCACTTTCATGGCAAATACTATATTTCATTCACAAAGGGTTTGCTTTTTTTGGCGCAATCTTGCTATAGTGACACAAAGGCAGAGTTCGAAGGCGGGCTTTATGACCCCCGGCGCTGCTTTTCAGGAACGTGCTGTCACCTGGGGGCAGCTGCCGAAAATACACGCAACTTGAAAGCACTGTAAGCGGCCTAATTGCAAGCCAATCTCTTTATAAATAATTGATATTGCCACTGCATTTTTTTCATATATATGGGCTAGTAGCAAGTGGGTGCGGTAGGTTTTCGCGTTCACCCGTATTCACGCATCCTGTGATTGCGCTTGTAAGCCAGGGGACACGCTCCAACGAAATGGAAACTGCAGCAAGCCTACCGTGTGGGCAGGGGCATCCTATTTTTTGTTTTCTAGCTCAACTTTGCGTCCTTTACACAGCACATGACGAGGAAAGGTTCCCGCATACATTCATTTTCGCTTTACATGCTTCTGCTGCCTCAATGTCTGTTACCGAAAAACGTCTTGGCAAGCTCCATAAATCCTGTGTTATCCCCTTCAACATGTCTAATGTCACTAAATATAGTGCGGGAAATGTATGACACATCGATACCTGATTTCACGTTTTGGAATTTTTTTAGTTCATAAGAAACTACAGCAATTGTGAGTGGGATATTTGATTTGATGCACTCTAATCTACCGATATGTCAGTTTGCTTTCACACTTTCAGCCTCCCTTCAGCGACACTTCAAGGATACTTCAGAGACTTCACGGCCCCCTAATCTACCGTTATAAGTCAATTTGCTTTTACACTCTTCGCGTTCGTTCAGCCACACTTCAGGGATACTTCAGGGACAGGGACCGATATGAGTCAATTTGTTTTTACACTTATAGCGTCCCTTAAGCGACACTTAAAGGACATTCCAGAGACAGGGACCCTTCACGCACGGCTATCTAATTTACCGATATAAGTCAATTTGCTTTATATTGTTAGCGTCCCTTCAGCGACACTTCAGGGACACTTCAAGGACACAGACCCTTCACGGCCCTCTAATCTACCGATATAAATAAATTTGCTTTTACATTCTCAGCGTCCCTTCAGCTACAGCTCAGGGAGACTTAAAGGGGCACTGACACAAAATTTTGAAGGCGAGATAACTTCGGAGATAGATTGGTGGGAACACATATACATCATCTGCAAAATATCAGCGGCGAATACAGCCTAGAACATATTTAAAATCAATTTTAAAGTGTGCGAAACGCAACCGAGCAGCCAGCAGAGGACCACGCGCAATCGACATCCCGAAGATATTGTGTAAATAAACAACTGCCAAACACGTCACGAGTTTGTGTTTGCCGCTTCCGCACTGCCGGCGTTTTTCTCCGGTTCGCCCGGCTCACCGCTCCAATCGGAGGGCCGGAGGGCGGAGCTTCTGCTCTCGAGAACGAACGACCCGATCGTTGGCGGCGGAGGCGCCGTGATTTCGTCAGCTAATCGGGCAGCTGGCCGCGACCAAAGTTCTACAGCGATTCCAGGCACTCTGTTTCTATTCTGTTTATTACCATTGGATGAGAAAACGCGCCGGAGGCACGAAAAGCCCACTGAGCTAGCCGCACGGTCGCTGTGCAGGCGGCGGCCACGGCCGCAAAGTGGCGCCGGCCGGCGCAGGTAGCTCGAGTGATAGCTTGTTACCGCTGCACGAAATTGTCCCCAAGTCCCGACCATGGTGGCTTACATGAGAAAGGAGTTAATGATGCGATGGCGGGTTGCATTAAAAATTGTCATCTGCACCGCTTACGAGAGCGGCACTCGAATATCCGCCGCAGTGCTAAGCCGAACACATCTGTAGGCGGACCTGTAGGCACACCGGCCGGCTGCTCCCAGCGCGCGTCTTGCCACCCACCGTCTCGAGCGTCGCGCGTCCTTCTTTAGCCGCGGTAGCATTTGCACTCACAGCGCCTGCGTCACATCCACGGTCGCTTTTTAATTAAGCGTCTCACGAGATCAGTACATGGGGGCATTCGCAGAAACTGTCGTCGATGCGGATTCGACAGTGCTACGGCGGCTCTGCTCTGTGATATCCCTCCAAGGGTCATGTGTCAGCTTAGTTCACACAAAATCCACAAAATCCATCGTTTCGCGGAACTCGCTGAAACCGAAACTGCGAGTGGCCGCATTGAAAATGCCTCTAATTAATCAACCGTCGCACGCTGAAGCAAATGAGGTTTCTACAGGTTATAAGTAGGTCACTCGCAACAAAAAAAACAAGATGCAAAATTTTTGTGTCAGTGCCCCTTTAAGGGACAGGGACACTTCAAAGCTCTCTAATCTACCGATATAAGTCAACTTGCTTTTACACTCTTAGCGTCCCTTCGGCGACACTTCAGGGGCACTTCAGAGACAAGGACACACTTCACGGCCCTCTAATCTACCGATATAAGTCAATTTGCTTTTATACTCTTAGCGTCCCTTCAGCGACACTTCAGGGACACTACATGGACAGGGACCCTTTAGGGCCCTCTAATCTACCGATATGTCAATTTATTTTTACAAGTTTAACGTCCCTTCAGTGACGATTCAAGGACACTTCAGGGACAGAGGCACTTCACGGCCATCTGATCTACCAATATAAGTCAATTCGCTTTTACACTTTTAGCGTCCCTTCAGCGACACTTAAGGGACATTTCAGAGACAGGGACACCTCAGCGTCCCCCTAGGGCCGCGTTTCAACAAAGAGGACTCACACAGTACTTGTCAATCAGCGGTTCCGTGCACACAGACGCCGCTCCCACAATGACAAGCCACGCTACGCAGGCGCAGACCGCTGCGTGTCCTATGTGACGATCCAATGCTGTCAATGCGATGACCAAGGCGACCAGCCCCATGAAGGCGCTAGGCAAGTGGTAGGTCGACATGCACACCATCCACGAGTCCGCGGCCAGCAGCGTTGACACATGGCCGACGGGATTGTCAGAAGCGGCGGCTGGGGACAGGTACGTAATCTGGGCTTGCAGAATAAAACTGGCTTAGTGGTCATGCTTTCATAGCAGTCAGAATCGAGAAAGAGGTATTGCATGCAGCCCAATCTGCCTTGTGCACATTTTTTGTGTGTAAAATATCAACTGATCCTTCTTCTGAGCCCTGTGTTACATTTTTTTATTAGTGTAATGTTAGAAACGCAACTGCTATGTGTGCCTCCTATTTGAATTGAACTATGTACTGCAAATGTGAACTGCGCCCTGTCTTTTCTCCCTGTGGTTTTTTCTCTTTTTTTCCAAAATGTACATTTTACCGAGATGTGTCTGACTGCTGTTTGCGGTCTTATTGACGCGTAATGACGTATACTTTGTAAGAATAGTATCCCCCACCTCCTATGTAACGCCTTTCAGAGCCTTTAGGGTACTGAAAAAAATAAATATATAAAGATCCTTTCAAGCATCATTTCAAGCATCAAGCATCATCATTTCAAGCATCAACTTTTTAGATAACACTCACTCCATTAAATACCCAAAGTAAATTAGCATTGTACTCAGTAAAGAGCAAGATGCGATGTATTGGCACTTTGTCTGCTGCTTCGCTGCCAGTTACGTCGAAGACGACAGTGTTACTAGCGGCGCTGCCACGCAAGGTCTACTCCTGCCGCACACTCCTACGTTTCGTGCTGTTCCCCTCATCTGCCTTTCCGCTTATCCACCTAGCACATTCCCTCTGTCTGTTTCCCTCCTGCCTTGACTACCTCTGAACCTCTACATGTACTTTCCGCAGCATGCTCCGGTCGCTGGCGTCCGAATGTCCGCTCGTCTTCCCCATTCCCTCGTATACCCTCCCTAGCGCTCAGTTTGGTCCCACTGCTTCTCCTGGACTTCTTCTATTTGACCCCTTTGCCTTTCCCCAAAGCTCTCCCAATCTCCAGTGCACAATCTTCCCTCCTTTCCCTAGCCCTCATATCTTGACTACTGACTTTAGTTTTTTACTGGACTTCTATAGTACCATATAAGCTGTCACCGAATTTTGTGTTAAAGTAAATAAACCATAAAATCCTACATTCGCGCTATGTTTCACAGCGAACGATCGACCGGCCTGCTCAAACATTCTAAGAATTGAGCAGTCCCACTTTTTGCTGTAACAACATCATGTACTTGAAATAAATTAGAACGCCCTGTACGAGAACTTCCTCACTTCCAACTAATTTTCAGGGCTGAAAGACTTACGCTTGCTTCGTTTGTAGGAAATGCGTTTTCCAACGATAAGAGCACCGAGTCGTTGCTTATTTGGGCATTGCCATTGAACAAGGCATACATGTAAGAATTAATTAAGCTGTCTTCCCGAGATGCAAGCTGCTGCCATCCCACTGGCAGAGGACGCCGCCAGGGACCACGGGTTCCTGAACGCTGTCTTATCGGACGAAAACACTGGAAATTGCCGCACGGGGAATTTTTCTTTAAAAGGAAGTACGATAAACTCTGTTCTCTCTCTGTCTATTCATCAATCTATCTATCTATCTATCTATCTATCTATCTATCTATCTATCTATCTATCTATCTATCTATCTATCTATCTCTCTCTCTCTCTCTCTCTCTCTCTCTCTCTCTCTCTCTCTCTCTCTCTCTCTCTCTCTCTCTCTCTCTCTCTCCCCGAATCGTTGGAGTGAAAACCAAATCATTGTTTCCAGTTGTCTATTCTCCGAAGAAGTACACAGACTGAACTTGCATAGCGCAGGCCCCAGCACAACCTTCACATTGTAGAATCGCTAACAGTTACCTTTCGCAAAGGTTCAATAACCTTATACCGAGCATTCATCGGAACCGCGTTTCGCTTGCGTTCAACGGGTGCACTTTAAGCTCTGCAGTTGGGTAATGAAAAGCATGGCATGTTTATTTGCTAGAATTCATTCTTCTGGGGGGAATAGAAAGAGACAGAAAGAGCCTCACAAATAGCTCTCCATTAAATCTAAGCTTTTAAAGGGGTTCTTGACTCAACTGATGCCACTTCTAATCTCAGATGACAGAAGTTTTTCACGTCAGATAACGAAAGTTCAAGAAGTTGCGAAGCTATGGGAGAAACTTCTTTGTCTTTTTTAAAAGTAGACCGCCTATTATTCCTGAATCCCGAGATGTCATATCTGCTTTTACAAGGGAGCTTCTTTTGTCTCCCTCATGGCGTATGCCGCGTTAACAACGCCCTGCAGGAAAGTCAAGTTTTTCTGACGAAGATGAAAATTGTGGGTGAAGTGAAAGGGAAAAAAACGCTCCCCGTCGTCGGAATCAAACCTGGGCCCCCACGCTATGAAGCCGACATCTATACCATTACGCCATTGCGACACTTTTTTTTCTTTATTGCCATAGTATGACACAACACAACAAACAAAACACTGTAAGCTAAATCTGGCAGCCATCACTTGACTAACAAAGAGGAGAGAAAGAGAGAGGGAGAGAATAAATATACGGCTTAGATTGTTTCATGGTTTTAGTGTTTCAAGTTTAAACGGAAGAACAGCGCTAAAGACGGGACAAAAGAAAGAACAGACACACGCAGCGATTTGTGCGTCTAGTCTTTCTATTTTCCTAGTTTTAGCGCTGTTTTTACGTTTAAGCATTGCGCTCCAATGGGCCCGCGTTACCTCTCTTTTACAATTAAGGATTTCAGGCACGGGAAACCATTCCGGAGGCTCGAGCTGAGCCCTCCGCACTTCAATAATCAGTCGAACAGACTCAGAAAAGTACTCCTTGGACCTTTTAGCACCGGTGTCACGATGGCGTGTGGCCATGCGCGATTTTCAAATCCCGTGCAGGTCCAGAACCATCACGAGGTCCCCCGTGATACCCCATGCCCGTTTTGAATGGGTACAAACCTGATCCCGTAGACATCCAGGAACAAGTCCTTTCCTGATGAGCACTGAGGCACATCGCAAAAGAAGACCCCATCCCAACGCTCCAAGAAAACATCAACCGTGTCGGGCTTTTTAATGGGTAATAGTCAACCCCCCTTGGAATGTGCAGACCCCTTCTCTTCTTTCCCGTTTTCACTGGAAGGACGCCAACGTGAGTTCAAAAGAGAACGTTTTTAACCCATGGCGGCAAGTCATTCTTTTTACTCGTCTAAGTACGTCTTTTCCAGGCCCTGTGCGGTACACGGATGGGTGCAGCCGCACAGGCAATGCAATATCCGCAAGGTCGTGGTACAGTCACGCTTGACAAGTATTCCAGCGTGAAGCGGGACCGTAAAAAATGGATATCCTGTACACCCTCACGCAAATATCCTCTTGGTGCGCCAAAATAAAAAAACACACCGACGAAACACACGAAAATCAGGTAGCGCCCTAGCTAGCTTCATCTGACACAGAGTGCGCAACAAACGATCATTCACGTCACGCCTAAACAAAGAAAAAACGGTTGACAACTTGTCGCAAAACCAAATGCTAAAGTTAAAGGCCCCCTAGCACGCCATTTCGGCACGACGAATGGACGCGCAAATTAGACAAAAATTATGCACCCCTCCATCCAACGACGACGACGACGGTTGAACGCGAAACTTTCTTCCTGCGAAATGAAATGGCGAAGGGTCAAAGTCAAAGCCGCTGCGATAAAAAGTCGGAAGTGCCTAGAGACAAACTAGAAACCACGGGTCCAAACCGTCTTCGAGTCAAAGTCCAAACTCAGACAACAGCCAAGGATTGCCTCACAAGAAAGCTTCGAGTTCAACCATCGGGGTCAATAGACGGAGAGGTGCATAATATTTATAATAACCACTAACTATAAGTATTTTTTTCAAGTACCTTCAAGAGCAAAAGTTGAAGGACCACAAAAACAGCAATTTTGGGTTATTTCTCTGCCGCATGGCATTTCGGGCTATTATTGCGGTATTTTTGTAATATCTTAGTAATTATATGACACCTCACATGCATACCACTGCTTGTGGGCTGCTACCGGAAGAGAAAAAAAACCTAAAACTGCTTTTTCCGGGGCCCGTAAACTTTTGCTAATTGCTGTACCTGCTGGCTGATAAAAAAGCATCGTGAGGTGGTCGACATCTTGTAATTTATTGCAAATATTTAGTCGCTGCAAATTTTAACTTCCCGTGTTTTCAACCCACGGCTTGCATTGAATTAGCAAGACCGCCTGCCATTGTATTCGGCAAGTAAAACTACGTATGTGTATGGAAGTAATCAGCTGTTCGGTCGAGCCCTTTCTATCGCCTCTAACGGCAACTTTTGTTGATTGATTGATTGTAGGGTTTAACGCGCCGACGCAACGCAGGCGATGAGGCGCGCCGTAGTAGAGGGCTCCGGATTAATTTTGACCGCCTGGGGATCTTTATCGTGCGCCGAAATCTCGTACACACGGGCGTTTTTGCTTTTCGCCTCCATCAGAAAAGCGGCCGCCGCGGCCGGGAATCAAACCCGCGACCGGCAACTTTTGTTTCCAGCATTACTTCCTTAGAAGCTTGCAAAGAATTAAACTTTTTTTTTGTTTTTTCATCTCATCTCTGTTACGTGTTACCACTTGCTTCCTTTAGGCGCTATCTTGAGACGCTTAAAACCCACCATTTAGGCGAAATACGTCGCAATACCTTTTAGGCGCTACCCCTGTAGAGTCTCTGTGAAGCAATTAGTAGGTGCTACTGTGCCAAGCTTTGATACCTTCATGCACGTGATCAGAAAAAGCATAAGCTGGCCAGAATTCCAATCACACTTTCACTTTCAAAAGAAGCACTGACACTTTTTCGAACGCTCGAGGGAAAGCAGGTTTTACCTTCTTTAAAACCGCTGTTTGGAGCAGATGATGGGCCTTGGTTTGAATCCTGATGGTGAAATAGGAGTGGCAGCTCGACGCCAGGAACTCGGCAATGCAAGACACCACAAGAAGCAGCGCTGACTGGCCGAACGGAGGCCCATCGTTTCCAGCAATCAGGCCCCTGCACACGAGTAACAAGGAGTATGTTCTTCCTTGACCTTGCGCATGGCAAATTTGTTTGTATGAACTCCTGCTGAGTCTTGCTATTACTTCAGGAAAAATTCATCCCTGTGGCCTGGACTTTTTGGTTAAAGACGGGTGAAGAGGATGCAAGAAACATCAATTTTCTTTGGATAAAGCGGAAGCGTTTTTTTTTTTTTCATGTGCAGTCAGACGAGAAATTTCCCGATGAATGAAATATTCCTTTGCTCATGATATACCACGGATAGTAACACTAACAGCGCCTAAAGCACAAACGTTTCTTTACTAGTTGTAGTGCAGTAGATATTACCAGGCGCAAAATATTAAGGCGCAGTCCAGCCGTCACACGCTGTATGTGTGAGGTAGCGCAAACTGCGTTTCCAAATGGCACTTTTACTTGAAACTTACAGATGTCTTGTGTTCAGTGTTACTGTCACGCTTTCCGAGGCATATCATCAAACGACATTTTTTTATGAGCAAGCCAGAGAAACGAAGCCTAACAGTAAGGAAGATAACTGATTTTATTCGCACCCGCGTTATAGAACTGCCGCCGTCCACAAATTGCAGGAAAGATCACGTTAGCGCAGAGTTTCCTTCCCCTCAGGCGACACACTTCAAGGAACCATGAAATAAAATACTTCTTTCGGCTTGTTTTTATATCCGAATTGTTTCAGAAAGTAACCAACACACTCAGTGCTTAGAATAAGAGGTCACAAAACTCAGACAAAGTCGACTGCTATATGCCCAACATATAACTTGGAAACTCGCTCAAAAGAATTCTCTCTTTCCCGGTGTCGGCGTCATTCGAGCTCTCGAAACACGTCATTAGAGCGTGGCAGCTGCAATTGGCCGGCTTTCTTTCAGTTGCAGCAATAAACGCAGTTGGTAGCCACTTTAACAAAAATGCCACAAAAGCAAAGCAACAACGGAGGCGCATCTGCTGCGACGAGCAAATCACGCAGTGCCGCTCTGGCATGGCGATAATTGTAGCTTTTGCAGCGCTTCCAGACGCGAAGGAAGGAGTTAAGGCGGTTATCGGCAGTGTTGAAGAGACCGTTTCAGGGTAAGCAGGCCGAATGATCCTTGTTGCACCGCAGTCTGAACCGTCTAGCGCAACCTACGGTCTCATTCCCCGTGCCCCTCTTCTCCCCTGCCCATTAACGCTCTCCGCAGAGCACTTATCTCGCTGGCCTTGTTTAAGCCTAACTGACCGCGGCGTCATATGTTTTCTTACCCAATCATAACTTTAGTGCATGCTTTTAACGAGAACCATAACCAATGCGCATTCACCTGTCGCTTATGTGTTGTGCAGGTCCATTGAGTTGCCCGGATTTTCGGTGAAATCGCCTTGTGAAGCGTAAAGTCTCATTGAAATGCTAAAATTAGAACAGCGGCAACGATGTAATTATGCACCTACAACTCAAGCCACTTGTTTTATGAACAGATTCATATGGCAACATTAAGAGAAGACCCAATTAAGATCAACTAGATTTGTCTTCGCCAAGGGCAATGGCAACAATCGACAAGACCTAATTCAGCAGTGTTTGATTTGCAGTCTCTTTGCCGACCCTGATTCAGTTGCCTTATCCCACACAGAATTCTATTTGTAATGTTTTACCAGTAGGAAAGCACCTAAACATGATACCAAACGGAATCGTTCCCCAGATAAAGCATAGATCGCGGGTTCAATTCCGAACAGCGGCGGTCGCTTTTGTGATGGAGGCGAAAAGCAAAAATGCCCGTGTGTACGAGATTTCGGCATACGTTAAATATACCCAAATGGTCATAATTAATCCGGAGCCCTCCACTACGGCGCGCCTTATCGCCTGCGTTGAGTTGGCGCGTTAAACCCAGCAATCAGTCAAACTAAGATAAACATTCGGTTTAGGCCTTTCAAGGATAAACATTCGCTTACCTTTGTCGGCCTTGCCCTGTTAAACAGAAAATCATCATCAAGCCTTCCGACACCGAAACAGGTAACTTTTAAAAACTCCAAATTGCGTGTAGAGCCCCGAAGCTGTAATGTAAGATGTCTATACGCTGTAATATAAGATATGTTGTAATACGAGATTTCTCTGCGCTTGCATCATCTATACGCTTCCGTATCATGGTTCCCAAGGAGGATCTTCCGCAAGCGGAAGTGACCGCAGAGAGTCAAATTACAGACGTACGTGCTATATTACTCTCGTTAGATAATTTTGGTTACAATCCTTACCCGACGATAAAGCTTCACGTGACAATGCGTTGTATTAGTTTACTAGCCAAGCCATCACTGCATCGTCTCCCACTAAAACCACTGCCATAAAAACCATCGCTGCCATTCTATTTCACTTGATATTTACTGCGGCGCAAAAAACAGGGACTAAAAAGAAACACGTACAAACAACACAGTATCGAACTTCCAACAAGATTTTATTGAAAAAGAAACGCTGCTTATATACACAAAAACTAAAACACTAAGAACATCGTGACGTCAAAGTGCATGGCGTTTCTAAAAAGGGCGTCACGTTTCGCGCCGTAGTAATTATCAAGCATAATGTACCAACTCACCCATATCAAGCTTTTGTTACTTAAGATTCTTTTTCATTCTGCGCTCTCTGCCCCGAAACCAGAACGCACAAGGCGACAACCAATTTTCCGCTGCGCGTTTAACCTGCTAGAGTGGTGTTATAATTACTCCTCCTGTAATCACCCATATTTTTATAAAGAATAAGGGCAGAAACCACATGTCAGTTACAACTAGGTTCATAAAATAAGTACAAAAACAAAGCTTCAACCCCGCCGACAACGTAGAGCTGAGTTAAGTAGTAGAGGATGAAGCGTTTGCTACTTACGCGAAAAGGGGTATCCGCACAAGGAGACAGCAGTAGTAGAGAAGGGCCAAACTATTTGCCCACAAGTGTTCCCTCCAGGCATGATGGAGAATGAGACCGTAGAAAAGGCAAACGCTGCGCAAGCCTTGTCTGCAAAGGTCAAACAAAATGAACGCCGGTAGCTATTAAGTTCATACGCATGATAAAACAGAATATTCCAGTCATACGTAATGGGTAAAGACGTGTTTTTGACCTGTGCAAGGAGCAAACCGTCTGCATGTGTGTTCTACGATCAGGAGAACCGAAAACAGCAACATTTTAAAGCTAAAGCTTTCTTCGTGACCGATTGATTTGGGTAAAAAAACTAATGCAGTTCCCCATGCACTATCGTTGGGTAATTAAGTAATTTGCGCTGTTGGGTAAAAAAACTAATTCAGTTCCCTGTGTACTATCGCGCTCACTATGACCTACAACGCTCATTAGTATTCACCGCTTTCTACAGCCTTCGTCTGGTTCCCGGGGTTTAAGACCAACTGCGCATTAGGAGGACAACGTCCCAATGAAGCAAACCTTATTCTAACGTATATACCCATAGTAATTGTTTCGCCCATAAACTCGCCTGAATGCTAACCAGCGTTCTAGGTCGCAGTGAGCGCGATAATACCGGTTGGTCGACAGAAAAGCTCTGATAACATATCTGGACACACGGCGCGTGCGTGAAACCAGGCGTCCATTGTGCGAAAAAGATTCCTTTAAAATTTAAAAAAAAAGCAACCGTCTAGATAAGACAATACATGCATCAATCATGAAGAAGGAGTAGAATATATTTACCTTTATCTGATAAACCACGTATCGGTATGCATTTAAATTGTTCGTAGATTTGTTTACGTAGTCCGCGAAAATAGTCGCAAGCGTTCGTTGTTCGTTTGCGATGTGTGTCTGAATGTTTAACAATCTACTGGACGCACCTTATTTAGCGAAGGTTTTTATGTACTTTTGATGTCAGGAATCTTTCGCGCTTTTCTCAACTTTGCTTAGAAAAAACAGGTAAACATTTTTTTTTTCGCGGCACATTGCAAAGCTCAAACTGCAATCTCACGTCGCTGGCGAACAACTGGTAAAAAATATCCGCTGAACCGTTTGCCTGCAGCCACTAGCTGACCTATTCGAAGCCTGTAAAATCTTTCTGAGAATTGTGGGTCGTCACATCTAGGTGATGAATTTTGACCATAATTTGCATCGAATAGCTGGCAAAGGACGTATTCACAACTAAATGGAGGTAATCCTCAAAACCCAAGTTCTCTAGAGGCAAATAGAACAGTTAGCCACGCACTTTTCTTTCTTGCCAATCAGCCACAGAGCACCTTTTTTTCGTCGCGTAGCAGATTCTCAAGGTTTTTCGCCACCTCCACGTAAAGTATTAGTTAAAAATGGAAAATAAAAATTCTAACGAACTCAATCGTACAGTACCTGTGTCAAATGGGGGATATGTCAACAGTATCTATCCAAAAAATGCCACTTTACTCAAAAATATTGCAGGTGGTATTAAATAGCGAATAGCAAAAACTGCGTTCTAAAAAGGATGTATTATGCTTTTTTTTAATTTATTTATTTTATGTTACAACGAGTGTGTAGACTACAAGATTTCAGAAGGGGGTCCCAGAGTCAGACACTGAAGGTGGGACCTCCTTCTTCTTATTCCCGTGATAGGCCAGTCAAAATATCTTAAGCACCTGCAGCAAATGCAACAACAACTCGACAGCAGTTATTGCTCATTATTGCTCATTATTGCTCATTATTGCTCATTATTGCTCATTACTACAAGCGACGAAACAAGCGACGCAACTACTAAAACACTTTTGGGCACAAGTGAATGCCTCAAGCTTTTTTGCTGGTGTGCCTGATAGGGAACATAACATTATCAAAATCCTTGTTTCCGTTGAGTGCAGCCTTAAAATCAAAACCGTGATTCTTTCATATTTGCGCCAAATGCGTTTGCTCAAAGACAAAGGCAGGAAATAAAGAACGACGACCCGAAACTCGTGAGATACGAATGTCGATTCACTTTGATCTCTCCAATGCTCATTAATGATCAGTTGTCGAGGTGTTTAATAACCACGTACTCCGTTAAATGCAATAGGATATGGGATTCTAAATCTTAATTGTATTTTTACGTGAGGTATCAACACCTCGACTATGATGCTTGCCATAGTGAAGAACTCACAATTCATACCATATCCACAATCATGGTATTTGCAACTAGCTGGCACAAGCTTTTGTTACCTTGCTGTTTGGTACTAGTATTCGCTTTTGACAATCATTTATGCCGGATCCTTTGACTTATCAAGCATATAATATTATCGCATTTAAAAGCGGCGAAGCAGCAGACAACGTCCAGCGGTTGCTCCAAAACAGCGGGCGTACCTCTAAGATCCTGGCCCATGCGTGCTTTCATGGCCAGTTAAGTATTCGTGGCTTAGCCGTTTAAAGATGCCGAATCTGACAGCGCGGCACTCTCAGCGTCCACCACCACAACCTCGCATTCTAACGCTCGCTTAATAGAGGTGGACATTCAGACGACCACCAATGAGAATATTTTTGAGGTTCAGTTGCAAATACAAGGTCAGAACGTTGTTTGACATAAAAATCCCTGTTTTTCGCACTCAGCGTACGAAAACTCGACCTCCGGGAATGAGTCAAGTTACTGCAAAATGGGAGAAATACACAGCGTGCCACAATAGCCTGGACTAAACGAGTGGGCGACACAAAACTACTTCGCAATCTGAAACTCGTGATCCAAGGGTAGTTGAGTTGCAAAGAATGCTATCCGTTTAGTCCTGAGTACGTGTTGCGTCATGTGGCGGTCCCTAGCCAATCGCGCGAGGCCAACCCCTTGGCGTGCTTGCTACTACCGCTTTGTTTTCCCCTTACACGTTGCTTTTTCCGTGTACCCAACTCAACGACTAAGTTTTGATTCATCATATGACCACGAAATCAATCCGAGGAATCATGTGATCATACTGAAATTTCCTAAATATTGTGTTTCTTCATAGCCGGGTAGCGAAGTACCCACCAATGGTTTTGTTAAGTGATAAACAGCAAATTTTCAGTACGAGGAAATACCGACATAATAATGTGCACAGTACTGTTAATGCAGTTCTCACTGCAAAAATTTTACTTCCGTGATGACTGTTGCCTATCGTTAAAAATGCCACGAAATCTTATAATTGCCGTAGTCGTATGTTCTCTCACACTAAGTGAGGCGCCTTTATACTAAGTTAACTTTTACCATATCTCTGTAACCTAACATAACTTAGCTGAGTTAATTTTATCTGATTAATTGAAGATGCCTTACAGTAGGCGCCAGCTTCGGTACTCCCCATGCATACCTTGCTAATAGACACAAACCGCGTGCCAGGTCAATGTGCGGCAAATTGGAGGACACTTACACTTTTGTGATGAAATTCCTACACTTGGTTTCGATGTTCCGGCAGCATCGCAGGCCCAGTGTCAGCCTGGGCGCGCACCCGTTGACCACTTTTGACTTCAAAATTGTGGTGGTGAGATGCCTGTTTTTTTAAAATAGGTAGCACATATAAACCACTACTAATAGGCTTTCCCAGTTTATACCATAGTGACATTTATTTTACGGAAACACATAAACGTGATAACTACCGGAGGGTACTTTTTCGCCAAATTGCATTTCGGGCTGAAGGTGGCCATCTACACTCACGGCCGCCTTTTCAAGCGCTGTCCCTTTGTAATGCAGTGACCTTACACAAACCCAAGGAAAGGCCTAAATGCAAAATCGATGCGCGACATCCCGTTCACCGCTGGGTACGATCCGGGCACCTCCTGCACCCATCAGCGCCACTTAGTGGCTTGCTTCGAATGCTTTTAAGTGCAGAGCACTTTAGACGCTCGCCTAACACTTGGCGCTCACCTAACATGGTGCCCACACTTGGCCTTGTCGTCGTAGCTCGCTCGCTCAACCCGAGTAGAGATACAGGGCGTTCCATTGTAGCGCTGTCGTCGCGGCGCGCACCCCATAGGCTTCGAAAGCCAAGCGGTTTATGTAGTTATAAGCGTTCGAAACTGGTGAACCGCTAGCGCTTGTTCTACATCTGCCCGTTGTTTAGCGCAAAGAAAACTATAGGCATGCATTTGAGGCAAAATATACGTAATTAACCAGCAGGGACCGCGTTCATTTATTTATGAATGCTCGTTGGGTTGGCTTTTACGATAGCAAGCGAAAAAAGTGGTCGCGCAAGAAAAAAAATGACGTGTTCGAAATGACGCAGAAAGGCTCCACGCGCAAGAAGAAAATGGCGCGTTCAAAATGCAACAGAAAGACTCCAGCCGCGCAAGAAAAAAATGTCGCGTTCGAAATGACGCAAAACAGCTCCAGCATACGAATTCAAGGCCAGCACAGAAAGAACCGATCTCCCACCGGCGCAGTTTCAGGCAGGGGGGCGCGCGAGCACTGTGAAGGCGGGAAATTTTAATTGCATGGGGTGGTATAGCACTGAACTTATGGATAACAGCGGTGAAGCCCATTATGGTAAATCACTGCTCTGAACCTCCGACACCTTTCACATTGAGTGGAACGGCTTTAATTTTTTTCCATTATCTTGAGCAACTTCTAACATGGATGGCACATTGGGTCTCTGTAGTACCTCTCGAATTTTGGTGCTAACGCTGTGGCTCGAGCACCAGCGATGCTACTTTTCTCGACCAAGACCCGTAATGTTTTCAGCGAAAATGTTCTCTTTCGTCGATTCCACGCTTTCTTTTGGCCAATGAGGGTGGGTTGGTGTATTTCAGGTCACTTTAGTAGTGGAGCGCAGCATATCATCACATTTAATAATGCCTTGCATAGGACGGAAGGTGACGGGCTTGTGCCTATCGTGGACCGGAATGCCAAAAGCTACACTACAATTTTTCTGACCTAGTTAGCCAGAACGTCAGGAAAGCGCTTGCAAAGATAAATTTGCGTTATAAATCGTAAGCTTATTTCAAATGCTATGCATGTAAAATTTAATCTTCTTCTTTAATGTAAACTATTAGACGGAACAATTTTGTTGTAACTGCTGGTGAAAAAAAATGATTCTGGTGTTTACTTCATTAAAACCTGTTTTTACAGCGATCTTTCAAAGCCACAGTCGAACACGGGAGAGACTAGGAAGATCGAAGAGCGGCACTGATTTTTTATGTTTTTCTTATGACTATATCATTGTTTATACTTTCGAAGTACTCCAATTAATTAAAATGCACTATTAATTCTGTTACTACTGTTTTGAAAGCACTGAGAACTCCCTCTATTGAAGGGATCGACTACGGGCTTTTAAAGCATGCAGTGTAGTTCTGTAAGCAATGCTTACAAAAATTTCAAATGGACTTTTAAAGCATACAGTGTAGTTCTGTAAGCAATGATTACAAAAAATTTCAATTGTACCCGATGTACATAGGCGAAGGAGAAATAAATACAATCTGTACTTTATTTGAATTGCTTTGACTGCCCGGCGTAGTATAATAAAAATTTCAATTTATTTTACGGTCTCTTTTAAAACGAGACCAGCTTGTCATTCTCAATTAAAAAAAAAACAGGGTCTACAGCGTCGTCTGATGACGGTCCAACGCAGCCCAGCAGCCGTGTCTCGACTGCCGTTCGACATCACTTGAATATTTAAGACTAGGCTGGCACAAGGGCACAGCATTCTCCATTGTGGTGCAGGGCTCTCAGTTCCATGGCGTACCAACTGATCCATTTTCAAACAACCCGAAACTGTGGAGCATATCTTTCTTCATTGTGGGGCGGCAGCTTTCCTTTGGGATGCCCTCCAAAGAACACTTCGGAAAAATTTTCCACTCAGCCCACACGGCATACTCCTTTTTTGCATAGATAAAGAAGACGGGGTGCTATTTCACCATGTCATGTTCTTTGGCCTGCACAGTATTTTGGCATTCGCGCATGGCCTGGCTTTGTTTTGATATAGACACGCGAGCAACGTGACTACATTTTCAGGAAAGTGTCTCACAGTTCGTTGAAGTATCGAGAGCGAAGAACTCTTCACCTGAGTGTATGTGCAAGATTAAAAGCTTTTACAAATTCCGTAACTGCGCTGAGGATATTTTAAAAGACAACGACGGCAATTGGTGGCATGGTGGAATTACGGTTCAATTTTCTTTTTCATTGTACCAGGTGTCTTCTGTTACTGTTGAAGACCGGCAATAAAAAAAACAAAAGTCGTTGTTGTGTGGAGAATTCGTCTTAGGTTCCCGATACTAAAGCCGCTAGTTTTGAGGTCGGCACTTGCCTCTTTTATTTCTTTTCTCGTCTTCTACTTCATTTACAATTCAACAGCTTAGATTAGTTTTTCATGTTTTAAATTATTGCTCTCCGTCACGTTATGTTGGGTTAGAATACGTTACCCTACGTTAGGGACAGCGAAGTCGATCCTAGCATCTGACGACCCACAAACAGCTGAAACTCCTGTGCCCGCTCCAGGCCTGCTGATGGATGCTATTGACTTGCTCAGCCGTTTTGCGGGGCTCCTCACAAAGGAACCGAGGCCGCGTTAAACGCGCTTGCGTGCTATGAAAAGCCTCTCCGCTCAATGCTAAGGAAGCGCACGCAAGTGAAAATCACAGGCCTTTTTTGCCAGGAAATGAATTCGCTTTCCCCAGAACCCCTAGCATTTTATTGTTATTATTTTTGCCTCTAACTTTTACCACAGCGCTAAATTAGCGGCTGGCGAGAGCCGCCGCAATTGCGATGTTATGGTAGCTGCTGGGATGCTCCTGAGATATCTACTAGGATGTGCCTCCTTTTAGAGATCAAATTTATGGAATGAACTACCTGTAAAGTCAGAGTTCCAATTTTACGAAATTCTCGATTTAACGAAATATTTCAAGGTTCCAGGTGACTTCGTTAGCAGGGGTTTTAACAGTAGTATTGCGCTACCCTTAAGTTTGTCTGGTATTTCTTTTCTTGCGTGGATTACGACTCGAAGAAGAAGCAACTTCGGCTTGCGAACCGTGCACCCGAAATTTCACAGTAGCCTCACTCGAACAGGCAACTTGAGCTTGTGCGACCGTTGACATAGCATTTGATTCCGTCTAGTGCACCCGACTCCGACAGAAAAAAATGAAGGAAGTTCACACTAACCCGTAAGACTTGAAGGTAGCGAAGCTGTACACAACCCTCACGACCATCACGATGGTTTAAGTCCACAACTGCAGCCTATTAGCTTCTTCGCTGCTGCCGCAACGACCTTTACTCCATCATTGTTGCTGTAAGTGTGAGCTTCCTTGATAAAGTGATAATCATTTGGCATCCCCTTGGAGGGACGTATGCTATGACCTGCCTTTTACCTTCCGAGCACGTGTTGACACGATAACAGCGAATGCTGGAGTTTTTTTTTTTTTGTTGTTGTTTTTTTTTGCCAATGTTGGCCAATCTCCCAAGTGGGTATGTTTGGTGCGAAAACTTGCGCCGATAACGCTGGGTGGTCGCCGCGAGGCACGCACACACGAGGCATTAGGCATTTTCTTGGTTTTGTTAACTACGGGGCGGTTACCGCGAGGCCCGCGCTCACGTGCGGGCGCACTGCACTTTTTTGGTATTTTTAACTGCGGACACGAAAAGTTACGATTTGCTAAAGATCTTCGCTCTTAATAATAACAAAATTGAAAGGGTCAACCTTTTTTTTGTGATATGTCGTAGGGTCTTTTAGCTTTCTTAGGGGAAGGTACGTCTACAGCTTAGTCATTCATATCTGAAATAGGCGCGAGAACTTACTTCAAAACAATTGCTGATATCACTTTAGAAAATGGCGAACAGCTGTCCAGATCGTGATAGATGTTTGGCTGAAACAAAAGAAATAAAAGTTGCGTATGAGTACGCCTTGTTGCGAGCCCAAAAATGACGTCGGCATTTCCTCACTGTAATTAACAACTAAGTCACAGCGAGAAATATTAAAAATGTTTTTTTTTTTTTTTGCAGAAATCAAACTTCATGTAGTATCAATAGTTCGAGGTTTTAAAAACCAATTGTTCATGTACACACTTTTAAGGGCAAGTAACATGAACACCCCAATCAAACAACGAACTTAAACAATGTGTTGCCTTTTTAACAAACATTTATTTCCCTGTCACTGTCTCATTGCACCATGTACAGCATCATTTGTCAGTTACGTTACATGTACTTGTGAATGCCCCCTGAAGTTCTTTATTGCGATTTCTGTCTCGATTATCAAACGCACATAAGCAACAAAAACTCAAAAGATTTGACGCTAAGATGTTAGGAGCGCCTAATTTATTGTAAATTCTGCGTCATTGCTTCAAGCACAAAAATGCACCTTTAGGCAAAAGAGACAGAGAGAGACAGGCAAAAAAACACCACTTGAAATGCCATTTGAAATATCCTATTAGTCGCTTTCCAACTCACTCAGCGCACCTCTTTATCACCATTCCCGGCTGTCGGCCTGTACGAGAATCCAGATGTCAGAAAATTTCCGAAGGACATTACAATGCACACGCTCAGCGAGGCGGCTTGGGTTAGGGTGGAAGATAGCGGTTCGATTTCAATCTGTAAGAAATGAGGTAGGTTCTACGTGTTGGTGGGAGTACTACAAGGTGTCTGTCGCAATAGATCAGGAGTATTACCTTTTACCGGCATACAGCGATGTTAATGAAGACATGGTGCACAAATGAAGGTATACGGAATACGGGCTCTAAATTTTGCAACCGCCGGTATTTCTGAGGCCGAAAAAAAAACCTTCTCACGTAGGCAACAATTACACGGCTCTTTCCTAAACGTCTATAATCGCAAAAAGATTGTATCTGTGTCTCATTGCAGTGGAAAACAACGACTTCCAACCTTTACCCCATGATACGTTCGCGCATAAAGTCGGTATGAAACGCATTTCCCCTGAGCTAGGTGGTCGCGATGCACCGCAGGCTCCTTGACTAATCTAAATCTTTAATACCAGAAAGCAGAGCGCCATTTCAAATGTGCATACGGAAAATAATGTTTGTGCTATTACTTACTTATTATTTTATAGGGATTGTATGGCATCATAGTATACAAAGCTCATAATTTCTCCCTTACCTGAGCAATTCAGCACACAAATACCAGCTAAATTTTGCTTGAATCTGCCATCATCATCATTATCACCACCAGCAGCCTATTTCAAAGTCATCTGCAGGAGGAACGCCTCCCCCACTCACCTCCAACCGAAGTCCTTGCTTTGCCTCCAAAGTTTCATATTTTTCACACCACCGAGTTATTGGCCTTTCTTTCTATACCTGTGTCTCTCGGTAGTGAATCTCTACCCAGTGGATTCCAATTCTGGCGTTTAATCTTACAACGATAAACAACCATTTTACACGCATATACGCAATTCCAGTTTTTTTGTCTGAAAAAATGGCGAATAAATGATGATCTTGTTCTAAAAAATCATTTAGAAGTCTTATTAGGCAGTTATTTCTTGGTGTTTGTGTTTTACAATTTCATAAATGTGTACTGGGTTAGTTTTTAACCAAGAAGTTGCGCTGAGTTTTATAACAATAGTTGAATAGGGCCATAAAGGCAAAGCACAAGTTCGTTTCTTCAGAAGGTTTTGAATTTTCAAGAACCCTCACCGATTGTACGGCAGCAAGCGATGCTTTATACACAGCGAAAGTACCCAATTTGAGCCAAAATTTCAATTTTTCTTCTGCACTGTATGTTTTGTGACCTTAACAATGGCAGGCACAAGGCAGGTACCTAAAAACGAAAGGTGGAACTTTGACCGGGGCTGTGCGCGATCAAACCTGCCGTACTTTTGCCACCTTGGTTATCGTCCGCTTTTCTCGACGGCAGCAGCAATACCGCTCAAGGGCTGCTGTTCGCACTCTGCTTCTGACCGGACTTCGTTGATAGTAATCGCCTACGGTTGATAGTAATCGCTTCGCGAAACATCAGGTATGACTCGACAAACAGGGACACGTAAGTTTTCGTGTTGATTATGTCAGATGGCCAGTGTTGTGTAGGACAAGCCCAACGCTCCCGGCGGCTGTGTTAGGCAGTGTCGGGGGTCACTAACGGCTTCTTTGCTAAAGTGTTAGTTCGTAAATTTTATTGTTTACCTCACCACTCTTACTGCCATCAAAAGAAAGTGCACTAAATTTAAGCTTCAACGGATCGTTTTGCGCGAATATAATTCCTCTTTGATTATAGTTGTATTTTACCGGCCTCAGCCAATAGCGACGAGCTGCCCATAATAGGTCGTATGTTCAGTGCGAAAAATTAGCTGGTGAGTCACATGCCTATTCTGTGTTTTCATGATAATGTAGCTCATTTAATTGGTGTTTGCGTTCAATGTAGTCAGTGTTGATGTAACGAGACAATCGTTCGAATGAACCAAACTTTCGTTCTGATTTCAAAGCGCCTTTAACTTCATGGTGTAGTTATTTGGTGCGGTAATTTACGCTAACCATGATATTGCCACGGGGCACACTTTATTTTAAAGGATACCGCAGTTTCTAGATTCCTGTCAGGATTCCACGCAGCAGAAAAAAAATCATGCGCCCCTCCGTCTAACACGACGATGGTTCAACGCAAAGCTTTCTCATGACGGATTCTTTGGTTGTCGTCAGAGTTTGGACTAAGTTTCAACCACGCCGAAATGGAGAAATCCATTGAACACGTTTATTTTTTATTGTTTGGACCCAATATTCCTTTGGGACGTGCTACACTTAAAAAAGAACTACCGATAACTCCGCATGGAATCAGGTATCTGCCCGTCGTGAAGGACGCAGTAATCCCTTATGACATGTTCATGCTGTTAGGCCTTCACAGCCTATGGAAGACTAGGATGGGTGTACGTCATGCAGATATAAATGCCCGACCGGTACGCGAGAACTTCATTGAAAGTATGGCGCAAATGAAAGAACTGTACAGTATACAGAGCCATCCACCTGATTGGGTGGCGTTGTTGGATGACCTTGCTTCTTTAAAGAGATTTTAGTGTGACAATCGTCAGCCGGGTTTCAGCTGGCGACTTTTAACCAGTGTATGTGAATTTTGTGTGTATATGTTCAAATAGGCATTCAATAAAAAAAAGAAATGGGGAAATAGCATAGACGCCGGCTTCATAACGCGAGGGACCATGGTTCGATTCCGGCTACTGAAGTGTTTTTTTCTTTCACTTCACCCACGATCATTCATCATCATCGTCAGAAAAATTTGGCTTTTCTGCGGAGCGTTACAGACGCCGTCAGTGATAACACTACAGCTTCGCTTTAAAAAGAAGACCCCGATGCGAAGATGGAAATTCCCCTGAATGCGTACGAGCACCAACTACAGCCAACCGCCGCTGAAGAACGAGCAGCACTTTGCGCGCGATCCACCTACACCTCAGAGCTGTGGTACACTGCTACAGCCACTGCTTGCAAATAATTTTTAAATAGATTAGCTCTGTGCATATCTCGTAAATAGCCCACCTATCTTCTGTGTAACAATATATAATCAATGCTATGGCAGTAAGTAAGGTTTTTCACGTTGTCAAAAGTTTTATATACCTCTTGTATCTACTAAGGAAGACCATGTACTTACGTGTCTGCAAGAACTGTCTTCAACCTTTTCAATAGGTCGCTGGTGAGCGCGACCAGAATCATTGCCATGTACTGCACAGACAATACCTGGGGCACTCTGGCCGCGGCATCTTCGCAAAAAATGTAGAAAACACATAAATGCCTGGAAGAAAAAGAGCCAATCCTGCTTAAAATATTCTATTCCCCGCTTGACACAAAAGGTCAATGTTCATTCTGCAGTCATGATTTTCGCACGTTTGGTTTCATCATATAATTAAAGGTGCGCAGCAGAAACATTACCCTTCGGTTACCGCTTCCTAAGAACATCAACAAAACTTTCAGTGCTAATTACAATGCATTAATTTGCCTAACGAAAACAAATTAACAAGAATGAACACACCAAGAGGATCATAAAAGTAGGAAGATAAGTTTTCGAAGACCTTCAGCACGCCTTCTTCGATGTTATGATAACGCGAGAAGTAAATTTTACATTTTAGGAGATTTGCGGTCACAACAAGTTATCGAACCATTTGGTACTTAATAACTGCAATATAGTATTACCTTACGAATGCAATGTCCTGCAAACCGTACGAGCGAAACAAACAGCGCACCTCAGTCTTTACTCTAGCTCTAGTGCTGAGCATTTCTTCTTCACTTTTGCAGCGAAGCAAATCGTTTGAACGTATCTTACCGTAGCAACTCCAAACAGGAGAAGAAAAACAAGGTCAAAATATATTCTCGGTGTCCAGGAGACCCACAAGTTGCTGATAATGGCTAGTTGACATCCAGTCCCTACAAACGCAGTGCACGTCCCTGCACACGATAGCTGCAATGAGTAAAAAGATAAAAAATGTTGTTCGCGAGCGACAAAAGTTCGAAAAGACCTAAGGATTTCTTAGGAGTCGTGAACGTGAAAACATAGGGTGCGACTGAACGCTGCAGTGTGCTCCTTCGAGTTTACAAAGCAGACAGTAGGAAATGGCGAATTGACTGTGGGCCTTTGCAAGCAGCTGTCATCACTGGTCAATAAGACTGAGCGGATGTGTTAATTTCGTCGACAAATTGAAAGCTGCAGATTAGCCATGAGCCTATTGGGTGTGAGATGTTTGAGTGGCGCCCCCTGGCGCTGACGTCAGCTTAGTGACTCGCGCCGCTGTCGTCTGCTACACTCGCGCCGCTGCTACACTCGCGCCGCTGTCGTCCTATTGTAAAAGGTAGCAGTGCCTGTCCTAGAAATCGCTCGCTTTGACTCCTCAGTGCGTTAAAAAGCGTATTTTTAGTAATTCAGTTATTTTGCCAGCGTTTGACACCTCTGAATATTTTCAAGTTGTAACTCGCACAAGTTTGCAACACACGAGGAGCGAGGGACCAACTTTCTTCAGAGCATCGGTCAGATGATGGTGCGTAGCTCGTCCTTTCTAGCTTATTTGCGATGGTCAGTGCTGCGAGCTCCTCGGTAAGAATTTAAATGCGGCTTCCATAAAATATTTTTGGGATGCCCTGATGCAGACTCAACAGTCTAATGCTGCGCATCAAGCAGCGGGCCCATACACGCGTATCGCGCAGCAGGAAATAAAACGGATTTCTTCTATTTGTTTCGTTGTTGTTGACTTTATCAGATAAAAGTTTTTTCTGTGCCCACCGCATCAATTTTTCCTGCACCGTCACAAACGCCTTATTGGGAGGTTTTGGGATGCCCCTGCAAAACGGCGGAGATAATGTTGTCGGCTTTTGTGCCCCCAATTTCTATCGTTACCATCGTTATCGTAACGAAGTGCATCTCAACCCGAACGGTTATGACATGATTACAATGTTGAAGGCTTGATATACTCGCTAACAAACGCAATAAATAGTATACGTGCCTGTTTTCAGTATAACAAGAATTAAAACCGATAAATATGCCCAAGCAGCTCTTTGTTGTTTTCCAGCCCCTTCAGGCGTGAAGAACACATCCTGGCCTACTCGGGATGGCGTTCTATGAATTTAAGAACATTACTGTGACTCTCTTGTCCTGGACTGAGGAGCCCGCCACAAAGCCAGCTCGATCTTACTGTGAAATAAAGATTTCTCGTCGTGGTCCTCCTCTTCTCTCTCCTCCGCTCTTGAGTGCACTTTTACTGTAGGGCTCATCTGAATATTGGGAAGATATTGCTTTGGGAAATTGTCACAAACATCCCTCCATGTCTAAGCAAACATAATGTTATGGAAATTTTTCCGTACAAGTTACTCGTTTTGGTCCGTATACGTTACTCCATACTGGTTAGAAGCCTGATTTAAAACCAGCACGCGCCTGTACACCGAGTAGAATATTTTGAACTCAACCGACATTTTTTGCGCCCCACAATGCATGTAGACATACTTTCATGCCATGACAACGTAGAGTGATGTAATACAACACTTTCGAGCACTCAGCAAGGTTGCAAAAAGTGTTTTACCTTACATACGATTACCATGAATCGTAATGCCTCCTCCCAAATCCGACAGCCCCGAAGGCCTGTAATTTGTTTTGGTCTTGTATTTTCGCTGTTGTCGGTTATTAGGCTATGGCTTTTTTCATTGTTCGAAAGATTACTTACTACAGATGGTAACGCATAGCTCTGGCTCTTCGCGCTCCGCGCATCACCGGCTTCGCAAAGAATAGACCGACGCCAGCAATGTTTCTTCCGGAGTGGTATCAATAACTATACTTTAAATGACGCCTTGAGCTAGTGTATGCGATTTTAAGTCTGTTATTATGATAAGAAGTCTCCCACGCGCAAGAGCTGTTGCGGACAAGCATCACACGTCAACCAAGCGCAAAGAAGCAGCAGGGAGAGAGAGCCCGTGTGAAGCAAACGACAAATGCAAGAATCCCTAAGCCGACGTCACAGAGGCGCGTTTTGCAGCG
Organism: Haemaphysalis longicornis; assembly: GCA_013339765.2. Lineage (NCBI taxonomy): Eukaryota > Metazoa > Arthropoda > Arachnida > Ixodida > Ixodidae > Haemaphysalis > Haemaphysalis longicornis. Next base: position 85,137,747 of record CM023456.1, read on the forward strand.
CCGCCCGTAGTCGCGCTCAGCACCAATAGTTACCCATCGTCATTGGCCAATCCCCGTGAGAGGTCATAATCTCGTCACGGCCAAATAAGAATTCTGTGCGTGAAAGTGTATTCGAGAAAGTGGGGTCGTGCGTAAGGGTGTTTTTGACCTCAGAATGCCGTAGGACATCTTGTCAACGAAATTTCTAATGATATCATTTATGGTCAGGTGCGAGGTTCTATAGTGTGATGTACTTCCACCATACTGTGATGTTATCTACTCGATGAGACGGGAGGCATCGTTAAGTTTATTCTTGTTTTTTTCTTTTTGTTGTTGTTGCCGCTTCTCTTGATATTCGCCGAGTTTTTGTGTTCTCGTCGTTCGCGGACGTGTGTGGCTGAGGTTCAGGATGCTGATTTGCACTGGTGGGCTGTGTCATGAGTTTAGAGACCCTAAATTTTTATGTTGCAATAATATTTTCATCAATATTGCAGCTCCCACTGCTGTTAGTGCAAAGAAGGATTGCTTCTGCGTATTTTTGTGTAATGTAGCTGGCCCTTGCAACAAGTAAAATGCGAGGGCAGGCGTTTATGCTCTCTGCAGGGCATTCGAGATTTCCGGTCTCTTGAAAGGAAGTTGGTACAAAATGGGGCATAGAAAAACTTCCAAATACAAAAGAATGCCTGACGTTTACAGTGTCCGGAGGACTATAGGGAAGCTAAGTCAATAAAATAGTATGAAATCATGCATGTGCATCAGTGCGATCACATAAATAATTTCATCGAATTTCTGGGATATATAATTAAATCTTCGCAAGCTATCTTTCTGCAAATAAATTATGTAGGTAGGCCAGCTACCAGCTATGCTTCATCTGTTGGTTTATTTAGTTTCGAAGTGACTGTTTGAAAAACAAAATTTGATGCATAGTTTTTGTTTCTCTTTTTATATTATCTGCGTTTTCTGAGTTAAATATTCCTACTGAAGATCCATAAAGTACTTCTTTATTTCATCACTGCTCATTTACCTTTCAATTTAGCATCATCTTGGAGATACTCGATATTCTTTCCTCTTGTTGAATAAAATGTTCAAAACTATTTTGCCTTTGTTAAACTTCTTTTTTTTTCATTTCTCCTCGCCTAGCTTATATTTCAACTAAGGATTATTTTAGGGACATCTAATTGCTGCATTTTCTCTATTAAAAATATTCAGTACTACTTCCTGCCTAATACATTTTGCTGCTGTTACGCGCAAGCATACACCATAGCCAAATCAATGCCGACTGCGTGGCCATCGACAGACGAACAGTGCGCTGCGATTTTCCCGGTCCATGGTAACAAGAAATACAAGGACACGTAAGCCCCTTTGAGCTTTGAATGAGAAAGCATTGTTCTCCAACTGAACGCCGCTGGGTGCTCCTAGTTTCGCGCTGTGAGTAATTGGGGCTGTTGCGCCGCTGTGCCAGCTCAGCCGGGAACGTGCTTGTGCTGAACACAGTCCTCGCAACCACAGCAGCGCCTGTCCTCTTTCCACATGGGTCTGCGCATCCGCAGAAGCCGGGCCCTTAAGTTGTGTTTTTATGCTAATGTAAGGCTAGTGGTGTGGAACGCAGAACGCCTTGTGCTTATGAACGCTCCTAAAGAAACCGTTTTCCCGTCCCCCACGCCAACGCCAACGCTGCCTTCCTCCCACAATGGCCCATATGATGCCGTTGCATTAAAACCCTTTCTTATCCTTTTTGGCCTGTATAAAGCATAAGTGCACTGGGCAGTGAAAAAAATATACAAATTCCACCATCTACTGTCAAAAGAATTGATAAATGCGTCGGCAATAAAGAATAACGCCTTCTGGAGCGAGCAACCGGGACGTTTAAACCTCAAACCATGCAGCTGAAGAAATAGCCATTGCCATGGCCGCCGCTTCCCACCCTGACGCAGTCACTCTTCTCATCGATTCGCAGACGGCCTGAAGAAACTACACGATTGGCCGCGTCTTTTTATCATCCCTACTCATCCTCAAAAACTTCTCGACGACCCCTGACATCCGCATCATCTGGGCTCCTGGACCCGCCACCACCCCCGGCAAACAAGCGGCTCCCGCCGCGGCTCGCAATGTGATGCAGGGAGAACTTTCCGGTGGTGGCCAATTTCTATCCCCCCCCCCCCGTCAAGATCAACCCCACCCACTGCTGAGAACCAACACAGAAATTTTCGCCCGTTCCAGGCAAACTTGACGCAGCCTTTCACCACCACCCCGGTGCCTCCCCTGATAGGAGGCTACATCTTGGTGTCGGCTCCATACATATTCTTATCCCACCTGCCTCCGCCCCATTTTTCCCAGCCAAAAACCTTTCCTCTGTGCTTACTGTCCCCAGCCTGGCACCCGAACCATGTAATATGGGCGTGCCAGCGCACTCCGGATTTTTCCCCACTTCCCGACCCCACCTTCGAGCAGTGGAAGGCTTCCCTGACCATCCCCGACCCGGATACCCAGCTCTACCTGGTGACTCGAGCATGAACAGCCAGCATGAACAGCAAGTAATCCCGGACTGGGGGAGGGTGGGGGGGAGGGGGAGAGAGAGGGAGAGTATGATGGGGTTTAATAATACTGGCGAAGTCTGTCCAGCAGAGAATCTAACATGCTGTGTCGGTGAAAAATGAGGCGAGTGAAAATAAAGGAAGAAAGAAAGAAAAAAGAAAGAAATATAAAAAGAAGGCCAATAAGGGAATGACCCGAGTTGATGTGTGGAGATAGAGGTCAGTAGTTAGGTGTAAAAAATAAATGATAGAACACCCTCTAGGGACTAGGGAGGCCTTTCACGGGGCGAGGCCCGTAACATCGCCTCCTCACGACAAATATTTCTTCTCGCACTCTCCTCCTGCCCCTTAATCAGAAGAGCCCAATGAAGGGATAGAGCACGATTCTCCTTTTCACGGGAGGTATACTCGGTGACAGCTTAAGAACGGCACCGATGAGGATGATGATTCCTATTGGTTTCCCCTTTGAAGCGGGGTGATGACATGTCATCTTACCAAAAAGGATTAATATAACCATGTTTTACACTCTTGGTTTAATACTAGCGCTGCTTAGGGCAGGCACTAAAGCTTATTAGGCCCGAAATACTTTCTTTTCCCTGTTACAGGTGGTAACTGTACTAGGCAATATTCCCCTCTCTGCTTTTCGTCCACCAGCATTCTAATCTTCTTTTCGTCCCCTCGACAGCCTTGAAGTTAACTTCCTCTCTGATACCCTTAAATCCTAGGGCTTCTGAAAGCCCAATATTCCCTTCATGTAGATTTAAATGGATACCCTCACATTTAACACTATGTGCCGCACAGTTTCTGTTTCTTTTCCCGCAGACCACACATACCCCATCATTTTGTGAATACCGGAAGTTGCCGCTGTGCCTTATCACCGTAGCCGGATGTTTCTCCGCGCGGCGCAAGTAGGGCGTTACTGGGAATATTTTGAACATGGCGTGAGCCGTTCCCGTGATTTTTTGCACTTAATATGCTTATAAACGACTCCAGTGATGACAAATAAACTGCGTGAGACAAGGCAGACGATATCACGCATATATAGCAAACCCCTTTCAAAACGCGCGCGCACTGACGTCACGGGTCCGGCGCTTTGGCGGAGTGATACACGACATGAGGTGGTGCCGTTCTTGAGTTGTAACCAAGTATAGTGTGCTTGCCTCCCGTGCTATCAGTGTTTAAAGCAGAGGTATCGGAAGTGTTATAATACTCATATCCTCCTCCACTAACACAAATGACCACATCTCACGTAGCCTTAAGGTTCGGATATCTGAAGCTAACATTTAAGGCGGGATGTTACGGGCGACGCGTAAATATAAAATTAAGGTGTCACCATCAATGACCGAAAGCTTTGTGGCAAATAAAACTAACCCTGAAATTGAGAGTTGGACGGAAACCCGTCTCTGTTTTATGAACGTTCCTGGTCGGGGCCAGTTTTACTTTTTTGTCAAAACTAACGCTGGAACTCGTCGCGACAAAACAATAATTTACGGACTGTTTCCCTACGAGTTATGGGAGTTGTGACCAACGTTTTTTAAATCACAGAATGAAGAACTTGCAGTAAATTACGGGCCAGGCTAAGACACTTTCACAGCAAAAGGCATAACTTCACAGCACTCGTTAACATATATGAATCGATTATGAAAATCCAACCAACTGCGGTAACTAGCCTCTTACCACGTAGGCGACGTCCATGAGGGTAAAAAAAATTGTCCTCTTCTGGTAGGATGATCTCGAGTCGAAAACCTCCACACCGGAGAGCAACGTGCATGCAACCGCACCAAGCTTCAGAAGGTCGCCCATGTCTAAGAGGGCCATCCTGAGTGTGTAACAAAGTCATCGGAACTGTGTTAAGATGCGTGGCCAATACTTTGTTGACATTTTGGGAAACAGATCACAAAAGCACATCATAGATCGGTGTACTCACTCGTGAGTACACTCACTTGCACTCATTTGAACTAAAACTCACGAGTGAGTATGATTAATAGTCAATACACACCCAGATCTTGTCATCCGCGATTACATCACAAGTAAAGCGTTGTCAGACTGGACAAGCCAAATAACTCACAATGCGCACCGCGACCAGAGGATTCGACACATTCGCACTATCACCTTGGAAAACGTAATTACAACATCGACAGAATGCACTTGCCAAGGACCACATTAATGCGCACTGCGACCACTCAAGAACGCCAATTTACTATCAGCTGTGTCGTCGTTGATTCTTGTGTCCCATTTCTTTGCGGCGCTTGTTCGAAATGGTTACACCTCACTAGCAGTAGAGAGTTTTAGCTGACCGTTTTCGACGGTCCGCTCCGGTACCGGCGGCAGGCTCAGCGCAACCGGAGCCAATGCCGTTCGCCACCAAGCGCGCCACCCATGCGCAATGGCGCGCCCGCTTGCTATCGGAGCGGAGCGGACCGGGAACAACGGTCAGCTAAAACTCCCTAGGGTCAAGTTTTTGTACGCCAGGAGCTGCTTAATCCTTGCACGCGAAGGTAGTGGAGAAAACCTGTTTTAAAATCCCAAAACGCTCGAGAGAATAATAGAAGTGGGTCTATCAAAACTTAGGGCAGGTTACACAATAAAAGATTAGAGTGCAAGCACAAAACAATTGTATAGGTGCGCCTATCACAGCTGAACTTTTCTGTGAAATTCGCGCGCACAGGGCAACATCCTAACGTTTAACCCAGATCGCCGCGGCAGCCGAAAAGCAAAGCACAACTGCTGCAACGAGCCGTCCCTCTTATATTACACTGCAGTCTCATAATCAATGCACAAAAAAGACAGCACGAAAAAAAGGTAGGCGATGGCAAATAATATATCGGTTAGAAACGGATATTAACGTTTTACGTTCTCTTCGAAATATAAGCACGACAAAAACAAAAATAACTGCACGAGAAGAAGCCATCTGACATGATTAGATACTGGTTTGCGAATAAAACACGACTGTTGTTTGTAGACACTTACGTCTGCTCCAGATAATCTGCGACATCAAAACAAACACAGCATATGACTAGACAAGAAAAACCCTGCCGAAACAAGAAACGGAAGGGAGAAAAAATGGCAGCATCTCCACTCCGTGGATGATGGCGAGGGTGTGGAGTACGGGCACTCGAAATGGCATCCAAGTTGCGCCCCGACCGTCATTCGATTTGAGCCATGAGTTGCGCCTTGATTATTCCCTAAATGAAACGGCAAATCACGGCTCAAATCGAATTTCGCTTGATTTTCGCTTGATTGTGGTGTGCGCATGGATGGACGCGGACGGACATTCGGAGGTCCTAAGGTACTCCGCACAATTACAGGCGAGCTAGTAAGCCGTTTGACTCTCGGGTACTAACTCACGGTCGTAGCCCAATGGGTAAAACGACTGACACTAACTCTGTCTGGTCTACCAGACTCAGGCTCGGATCTTGCCGGTGCCTGTGTGATTTTTTGAGATTTTAAATGCTATGCGCACGGACGCGCACGGACATTGTGCGGTCCTAGGTACTCCGCACCTAAAACGACACGCCAGAACAAGCAACTAAAAAGTCCAGGTGAAGAAGTGACAATTAGCTCAAAGCAGGCCTTGTAGTACCAGATCTCGGTGATCACGAAAGACGTCGCGGTTCGCCCTATTCCCACAACTGACAAAGATGTTGCCACCAAGATGTTCCTCTTCTCAACAACGACAAACGGACCGCACAGGGGGAACGATCCTCATTATCACGCGGGAAACACGCGTATTTTGACAGGCCCCGCTGATGTCTTGCGGCTATTAATGAGCATGACAAGGCAGTTAAAAGGTCATGAGCCATTCCCTTTGTGAATAGAGATGACTAGTGTCACTAGATAAGATACGGAGTACCGTCACTGAGGCACAGAAGTGAGCAAGAGCGGCAATTTTGGTGTTTATCAGTGTTTTCAGATTGCCGCCTCTGCGGCCTCACCGCTAACTTTGGCGAAATCATTTGTGTACCAACACTGCCGAAGACGCAGCAAGGCGGCATCTTCGGACACACCTCCGCAGCTGAAATGCTGCGGAGCGCGTTATCTTTTATTCGCGTTCGGAACGACAACGACGCCAGTCGCGAGCAGCCGCAGAGCAAAGAGGACAAGCCAAGGCTACCAGAGTTGACCGACTAAACGCATAAACAACAAACTGGCAGTGCCCATGAACCATCGCAGTGTAAACAACTGTCACGCAATGCGAACTGACCAATGATCTCAGCAAAAATAGGAAAAAAGAGTGTCGATACTCTGTAACCTTGTATAGTGACACTAAGGGTGACCAGCGAAGCTGTAACGACATAGAAGGCTAAACAAAACAAACGGAAGGACTTCCGCAGGCGTCGCCAGCATCAACTCATAAGGAACTATAAGGAGCGGTTAGAATCTCAAGCAAAATTTTATACCCCATTTTCTTCCAGTCTATCATCAGGACATCTACAATCAGACGGGTAAAATAGGTAAAATGGTACCAGCTCACAAATGTGGCGACACTGACTCCCCCCAAAATTTCGCCCTATCACTTTAACGGTGTTTTGTTGCAAAATCATTGCGTCCCAAAGTGTCCTTTGGGACACTTTAATTGCGTACCATTACATTCCAAGTGTCCAACCACCTTGAATCTAATAAGATTTCATTACTAACCAACATGGCTTCAGAAAAGGGTTGTCGTGCGGCACACAGTTACTGGAGTTCACTACTGATGTGCATTCTAACATTGGAATAGCTAGCAAACTGTGTGTTTCTCGACTTTTTGAAAGCATTTGATCGGGTAGCCATTCGCGTCTAATATCAAAGTTATCAGCTTTTTGCGTAGATTCATTAACATTATCATGGCTTCGAAACTTCATCAAGCTTCGTGAACAGTTAACATGTGCCATCGAATTTTCTTCTCCTTTTTCTGACGTGACCTCCGGTGTGCCCCAGGGCAGCGTTCTAGCCTCTACCTTTTTGGTGTTTGATTAACATTAACAATAAATTAACATCAAGCGTGCAGGTGTTTGGTGACGACTGCGTTATCTGTCGCAAAATAATTTCGAGGGAATAATCTTTCCTTTACAAATGACCTCCATCTTCTTCCAAGCTGGTGTGACACATGGCTAATGACACTAAACTAAAACAAGTGCAATCTAATGACGGTTAGTCGTAAACGTTTTCAATTACGCCTTTCCAGCTGAACCTTAAAATGTAACTCAAGCATGCGGACGTCGACATACAAATGTCTAGGTGTCATTCTAACTACCGATTTGTCTTGACCTGACTGCATCTCTAGCATATGTGCAAGAGCAACTCGTTGACTTGGTTACTTGCGACACAATTTACGCCAAGCCCTATCAAACGTTCGCAAACCAGCTTTTCAAACTTTTGCTCTCCCACAAATGGAATTTGCTTCGTCCATTTGGTCACCTCATGAAACCTATTTATATACATGAATAAATCCATTCAAAATTGAGCTGCTCGCTTCAAAACTCCAATATATAACTCGCATTCTCGCTTCACACAGATTAAACGCGTATTCTGCCTATTCCGCCGCGGTGGCTCAGTGGCTAAGGCGTTGTGCTGCTGAGCTTAAGGACGCGTGTTCGATTCCGGCAGCTGCTTTTCTGATGGAGGCGAAAACCCAAAACGCCCGTGTGTTGGAGATTTCGACACAGGGTAAAGATCCCCTGGTAGTCAAAATTAATCCGGAGCCTTCCACTGTGGCACGCCTCATCGCCTGTGTAGCGTGGGTGCGTTAAAACCTCACAATCAATTAATCAATGCTGTCTCCACCCATTGCACACACGCCGCTCTTTCGCAGCTATTTGCCTTTTCCATAAGTATAGGTACGACTCGACAACACCACCAATTAATCTTCGATGCCCATCTATCACGTCACGTCGACTGTACAACCACTACAGCTTTTCACGAATTTACGGTGCCACACATGCTTTTAACTCATCTGCCCTCACACGTGAGATAGGCCTCTAGAAGGATATGCCCAATCATATCCCATATGTGTCATGCCATGTAACCTTTGGGCATCTCGTGTCTGACTATTATGCGTCTTAACCTCTCACATAGATTCAGTGTGTTTGTATTTTTTAATCTGTTTCTCGCCTTCGGCAAGTGTTCGAAATTTCGAAGTGCATTTGTATGGTCATTATATGAACCCTTATGATTATCATGATTATTATTATATATATATATATAAATAATATTATATATTATTATAATTATATTATATATAAAAGGGAAACAATTTCTTGGACAACTTTAAGTATAATGAAGAAAATGAAACACGTCGAAAGAGGATAGGTTTTAACGTTTCGACCGGGGACCGGCCTTCGTCAGAATAACCATTCTGATTCTGACGAAGGCCGGTTATTCTGACGAATGCCGTCCCCGGTCGAAACGTTAAAACCTATCCTCCTCTTCGACGTGTTTCATTTTCTTCATATATATATATATATATATATATCTATATATATATATATATATATATTATATATATATGTATCAAAGTTGCAGTCCTTATTGCCAGTGCTGGTTTGGCGTTTAACAGTGTTTTATAGTGCCGAATGAGGTATGATTGCCTTTTTTTTTTAATGCAGGAATAGATAATTGAAAATTCAAGTCGAGAACAAATGCGCCGTTTTTCCGGAAGCGGGAATCGAACCCACAACCTCCGCATAACGCGTGCGGTGTGCTCTACCATTGAGCTAGTTCCGCGGCGAACTTCTCTCTCGACTATAGCGGCGGGGTTTGAATTTACGACTGCTCAGAGCCCGGTCAACTAGCGCCGCCCCTCGACCAACCGCGGGAAGACGTAGAACGTCTTTTCCCAGCGGCCGCACGTAAAGACGTGGTCGGAGTCGGGGATAGCCAAAGGCATTTCAGACTGCTGAAGCCAGAACCCTCGTAATGCATTTTGTAGAACAGAGACGTACGGGACGAGGGATTCCGTAAGGACACATATCAAAGTTGCAGTCCTTATTGCCAGTGCTGTTTGGCGTTTTAACAGTGTTTTATAGTGCCGAATGAGGTATGATTGCCTTTTTTTTTTAATGCAGGAATAGATAATTGAAAATTCAAGTCGAGAAAGAATGCGCCGTTTTTTCCGGAAGCGGGAATCGAACCCACAACCTCCGCATAACGCGTGCGGTGCTCTACCATTGAGCTAGTTCCGCGGTGACTTCTCTCTCGACTATAGCGCGGGGTTTTGAATTTACGACTGCTCAGAGCCCGGTCAACTAGCGCCGCCCCTCGACCACCGCGGGAAGACGTAGAACGTCTTTTTCCCAGCGGCCGCACGTAAGACGTGGTCGGAAGTCGGGGATAGCCAAAGGCATTTCAGACTGCTGAAGCCAGAACCCTCGTAATGCATTTTGTAGAACAGAGACGTACGGGACGAGGGATTCCGTAAGGACACATATCAAAGTTGCAGTCCTTATTGCCAGTGCTGTTTGGCGTTTTAACAGTGTTTTATAGTGCCGAATGAGGTATGATTGCCTTTTTTTTTTAAAGCAGGAATAGATAATTGAAAATCCAAGTCGAGAAAGAATGCGCCGTTTTTTCCGGAAGCGGGAATCGAACCCACAACCTCCGCATAACGCGTGCGGTGCTCTACCATTGAGCTAGTTCCGCGGTGACTTCTCTCTCGACTATAGCGCGGGGTTTTGTATTTACGACTGCTCAGAGCCCGGTCAACTAGCGCCGCCCCTCGACCACCGCGGGAAGACGTAGAACGTCTTTTTCCCAGCGGCCGCACGTAAGACGTGGTCGGAAGTCGGGGATAGCCAAGGCATTTCAGACTGCTGAAGCCAGAACCCTCGTAATGCATTTTGTAGAACAGAGACGTACGGGACGAATATATATATATATATATATATTAATCGATATATATATATATATATATATATATATATATATATATAATATATAGGTTAGTAGAGACATAGACAAACGAGAAAGACGTAGAAAAATAAAAAATAAGTTTACTGACGTTTCAGGGAGAGGACTCTCCCTGAAACGTCAGTAAACTTATTTTTATTTTCTACGTCTTTCTCGTTTGTCTCTGTCCCTACTAACCTTATGTTTTTCGCGCTCTGTGGTGAGTTTTATCTTTTCAGTCTATATATATATATATATATGCGGTAATCAAACACAGTTTCTGTTAACGCAACTCCAATTTTCGAGGTTTCTGCATATGTTCGATGTTGTCTGTGAGCGTGTGTTGGATAGAGTTGACTTATTTTCTGCTGTTAGCATTAATTGTTAGTTATTTTTATTAGCGGTGTCCATAACTTGTGCATCCCTTTTGCGGATATTACGTAAGGTGTCTCAAATAAAAACCTTTTGACGCAAACTTTGCAGCGACTAGCCGTTCCCCGGTGTCATTAAACCTTGGCAGATGGCCTAGATGGAATCGGGTCGTAGACGCATCCGTTGGTGGATGGAATCGGAGCACGGCAGTTTTTAGGCTAGAGAGTACACACGTTCACTACACTAGACACTTTTCGACGTCCCCGGCGTCCGAGAGTTTGGACTATGCGCGGCCTCAGTGTATACGACGAGCAAAAAGAAAAGAAATCCATAGTTCTGGCGCGTGCTCAGCCGCAAGGGTTAAAGTTTGGTCCCAGGCGGACGCTCCTTCACTAGCAACCGCCTATCAGCGAGCAAGCACGCAAAAAACAAACCCATGCACGCGCACACCCAGCACTCGAGCACACACGCACGCACACCCACACACACACACACACACACACACACACACACACACACAAAGAGAGAGAGAGAGAGACAGGGAGAGAGAAACGCACACGAACGCCTCGCTGAGGGCGCAGAACAAAAATGCTCGAAGTCCTAGCCACAAATAGCTTACTCCTGACAGGAAAAAGCCCTTACGAATGGGATAGCGCCGAAATGTGCTGAATGCATTTCAATCGCACTCTATGTGTCGGCGTCGACGAATCACGCCGAAGGTCAGCAGACGACGCTTCCCGCCGCCGGATGTGCAGGAAAAATCTACCAGAGCTCGAATATCTGCTCTGCAACCCGCAAACGTGGCGATGACCTGCAGACGCCCAAAGTGCTGGCGGCCATCGGAAACCTACAGAACGAACTTACGAACTTCACAGCACAAATTAGAACTATCCGCTGCACACAACTAAATTAGAGAATCGTTCGGTTTATGCACGCACCCCCCTGAGCTAAGAGGCACAAATAGTTTGATCTCTCTCCTTATCTCTCTCTCTCTCTCTCTCTCTCTCTCTCTCTCTCTCTCTCTCTCTCTCTCTCTCTCTCTCTCTCTCTCTCTCTCTCTCCATCTATCTATCTATCTCGCGCGCGCACGTGAACATACTTTCTCGAATTCCTGTCGCCATGGTTTATTAAATATTTTCCCATTGTTAATTTACCTCTTTGTCGTATTGTCTAATCACTTGCATTCAAATGTTACCCTTTACCCTTTAGAATTTCGTTTACCCCTCCTGCGATGAAAAACAAAGATGTGACAAAAAATTAGCAGTAAATTAGCTCGGCTATGCCAGGTTATACGTAGCGTGATTTAAGGTTCAGCTGGTTATTCTCGGCTTTCCTGGTTGTCTAGGATTAGCTTGATTATCATGCTTACTGCTGCTTTCAATGACACGCACAGACGGTATACGCATTATGTGACACATGTATATTTATCAAGCGGTCCCGGTGCAGCATCACCAATCGCCCGAGAGCTAAGCTGGTTCCACAGGCGCACGCCGGTGTTGCTGCGACGCACGAGCCATCGGTTCCACACCCGGCCACCCTTCGCATGATCATCAAGTGGACCGGGCCGCCACGTGCGGAACGGAGGTCGGCGAAGACGCTGGGCGCGAGGGGTGTGTGAGAGACGCCGGGCAGCGAGCGAACGTTCTGTGCGCCGTGGGACATCACTGCTCCTTCCGCATGCGCAGCACGGCTCTCCAGGAGCCACGCGAAACTGCTCAACCTCGGCCAGTGTAGCTCACGCTACAATAATGTGGGTAACAGAACCCGCACGTACAAATTAACGCTAAGTATGAAGCCAACATAAAAGTAAAAAAAAAACGTTTTTGAAGAAAAGCCCAAGAAAAGTCCAAGTAATAAAATGGCCCAGATTCACTGACTTAACCTGGCGAACGCTGATGTTACCATGCGAAGCTTCCTGGCGTTGCCCAATCTTCATAAAACTTCTCAAAAACAGCAGATCTATACCCCTTTGCGCCAATGCAAGTTTGCCTGTTCCCCTGCTCGCACAATCTACTGGAATCTTTTTTACTTTTGAACGTGGAACACTCACACGAGGGGGCCCTGCGAGCATTTTATTTTTACTATTTTGAGGTAAAGATGTATTTTCAAGGCGTATCTTTTCATTTCATATCACGCAGATCAATTGGCCATGCTATTTAATTAAAAGAACAATGCAAACACCACTCGTGCACTAATGTCCTACCTCAAATATGCCTAATTGTTTCTCTTTCTGTCAATGTTCAAAACAATAAAAAACAGACTTCCTAGTTTAAAAATGTTTTGCCTATAGACCATTTACAGCGGGGCGCCATGGGTGCGGCCATGTTTGTCAGTGTGACCTCATTCGGCATGGCTGGCTTTCTAGAACACGTTTCTCCGCGTGGCCTTCGCTGGCGCCCGTGCGCATCGGCGAGCGCCGGCGCGGCTCGACGGGCAAATTTGGAAATTTCTTTCGGGGGTTGCTATGAATGGGGGTTTGTTGTCCAACTAGGTAGGTTATGCTAACGCTCAGAGATTACTTCGTCAAAAAAATTGGCTCCGATCCACGCTGTGAAGGTGGTTGTAAGGCAAAGCTATAAAAGACACCCACAACAATTTCCCATGCGACGTCACTTGAATTCGCACAAGTGGCTCTACAAAGAGGGAAACCAGAGATTGTGCCAGCCTTTGCCTGGAATTTGCGATGGCGGCGTCCCTAACGCAGCAGCAGCGTCGGCCACAGCCGGGCTAGAGTGGCGCACGCCGCTGGTGAAGCCCGGCCGTGAGGTGGCAGAAAGAAAACAGACGGAGCGTTTTTCGAAGGTTGAAACAGCGGAACCAAGCCATCCTGTTGTGCTAACTTGGGTCTACACCACCGCGCGACACAAGCGCTGACACCGAAACAATTCGGCACGTGAGCTTGGTGATTCCCATTTATGCCGATTAGAACTAGTTAGATTAGTGACTTTGAGAATTGCGAGAAAGCTCAGGAAACTTTTATAATCGCCATTTATGAAAACCAGTCACTCCTTTCGCCATTTTGGTAATATCTCTTAAAACACAACCGAATTGGTATTCACCAATTTAGAAAACGGAGTCCCATGCGTGGCAAGCAGTACGCCAAAGGTAGTGTTTCTCTAGCGGCCAGATGTCTGTATGTGGTCTCTACATTTTGTTTTCCCGCCCTGCAAACCAATCCTTAACGTATCTTTGTCGTACGACCACTAAATTCCGTCGGGTTCGGGTTACCCAGGAGGTGCTGTAGAACTAGTTAATCAAGCCGTGCGAAATAAGCGTGCAATGGATGTGAAGGTGCCCCAAAACAGGCCCAAAACAACCATCGCTAACGTAGACAACAACGCCGTCCCGCCGACGCGCCCAGTGGAGTGAGCAAGCACCTGCGCGCGGGGAACGCTGGGTAACCATTCGCCACGCCATCTACATTGTGCTCCATGAGTGAAAACCTCCCTCCGCCTCCTCAGCCTCGTGGGAGTTCTTGTCGCACCGCCACGAAGGAACCCTTGGCTGCTAGAAGTCAAAAACTTCGCTTTAAAAAACAATCCTGCATAGGTGTGGAAGTTGTATTAGACTCCGTCACCACTTCTTCGTGTTTCGACGTGCGATGAAACAGCTGCAGCGCTCAGCGCTATAATTGTCAGCTGCTGAAGCGGCCTGCATTGTATAGCTGTTCTGCTTTATCAGCTGTTGGCTGTTCGGTATGTGCTGTTGATTTCATTAAATATGGGGTTTAACGCGCCGACTCTACACAAGCGATGAAACGCGCCATAGTGGATGGCTCCGGATTAATTTTGACCACCCGGGGATCTTTAATGTGCGCCGAAATCTCGAACACACGGGCGTTTTCGCTTTTCGCCTCCATCAGAAAAGCTGCCGCCGCGGCCGAGAATTCAACTGTTAGGTGTGTTCTAACTTGCGGCTATGGAAGCACACATTTTAAAACTGCCATATGACGCATATAGTGGACGGAAAAAATCGCCTATGCGTGGCTGTTAACGTTAGCCGTGCTTGCGAGCAAATTGCCAAATATATTACTTTGCGCGTTCAGTTAATTTTATAAACGCTCAAATCGGGTGGTCAAGCTGTGCTAACACATACAAATATTTCCCGAGGTGGCCCATAAGAGTGTGGATTTGAGCATTTTTTGGTGTTTGTATGTTATCCATTACATAATTGGTTTGGTAGCATTAGCGACATGACAGTTTTTCGATACGTCCTTAGTTTTTATTTTTAATTATGCATTCATACATTAATTTTTGCAAGATTTGCTGCAGCAAGTTTTATTTATTCGAGGCGTAATACCTTTAATGCGATAACCATGCATGCCGCAGATTACAGAGAGTTGAAGTGGCGAAATTACATTTTGTGCAGCCTCAGTTGTGGCTCCGCATCGAACTACGCTGAAAATGTTCCGTTAGAGCAATTTACTTCAGCGACATGTGTAACCGAAATGTATCGCTCAAGACTTGATACTGGTGTCCTCAAGAGTGCCCTTTTCAATGTATTGATTGATTGATTGAGGGGTTTTAACGCGCCGACGCAACGGCAGGCGATGAGGCGCGCCCGTAGTGGAGGGCTCCGGATTAATTTGACCACCTGGGGTCTTTATCGTGCGCCGAAAATCTCGTACACAACGGGCGTTTTTGCTTTTCGCCTCCATCAGAAAAGCGGCCGCCGCGGCCGGGAATCGAACCCTGCGACCCCCTTTTCAATGTAGGTGATGCTCGCTTAGGTCGCATACTGAGCATACGTAGCGAGCCACAGCTGTAATCCATAACCTTTTTTTTCTGTGTTTTTACAAACTTCGTCTGATGTACCTGTCGTTCTAAGCGCGACACAAGGGGCCTATGGAGCTGGCGCTCAAGCGGTGCGAGCTCAGCTCCGTTACACAGGCAGCGTGGCCGCCTAACCTGGCCTCCTGAAAGTCAGGCTTGTCAAACACGTCTCCTGGTTCGCTTTGTAAGCCTCCTTCTATTCGCATGAGGAGCTGCAATCCCCCATGTAGTGTATCACTCCGCCGAGGCGCCGGACCCGGATGTCAACGTGCGCGCGTGTTTTGAAAGGAGATTGTGCCTAACGCGTGACGTCGTGCACTTCTTTTTCTCGCATAGTTTCTTCGTCGTTGCTGAAGTAGTTTGTAAGCCGATTAAGTCCGAAAGTTCACGGAAAAGGCTGTTGTCACGTTCAAAATACTCGCAATAGCAGACTCTTCGCGCCGCGCGGAGGAACATCCGGCTGCGGTGTGATGAGGCGCTGGGGCAACTTCAATTGTAGTTCTTAAATTGTACCCGAGTATAATGAGACCATGCCGTTCGTCCTCACTGGTCTAGGGGGTAGAGTCGGGTTTTCACACTGATGGTCAGCGTTCGGGCCCCAGTATATTTACCTTTTTTTTCGGAAAGACATTTTTTTTTAGTGAAGCATGTTCTCATTGGTCTATAGCACGATTTTTTTTAAATAAGGGAAAGTTTGGTACCGCTTAGGTTGGTTTAGCCTTCAAACACGTATATTAGTTCGGGCAATCTTCTTATACTAAAGCGAAAAAGAGGCGCGGCGGTGCGTCAAGCGGCCAGGTTTGTCGAATGATGTTATTGGAGAGCATCGCTACCACGGCCCCTTCCACCAGCCGAAGCTGGAAGTCGGTGCTGGAGCTGGTACAGCCCCTTCGCACAATGTCCGTCCGCGTCCGTGCGCATAGCATTTTCAATCACCAAAAATCACACAGGCACCGGACAGGATTCGAACCCTTGTCCTGGTAGACCACACTGAGTTAGTATCAGTCGTCTTCCCCATCGGGCTACGACCGTGAGTTCTGTAGCAGAGAGTCCAGACGGCCTTACTCCTCTCGCCTGTAACGGTGCGGAGTACCTCAGGACCTCCCAATGTCCGCCCGCGTCCATCCGTGCGCACACCACCATCAAGCGAAAATGAAGCGATATTCGATTTGAGCCGTGAGTTGCAGTTTCATTTAAGGAGTAATCAAGGCGCAACTCACGGCTCAAATCAAATGATGGTCGGGGCGCAAATCGGATGTCACTCGGGGCGCAACTTGGATGGCATTTCGAGTCCCCGTACTCCGCACCCTCGCCATCATCCCCGGAGTGGAGATGCTGCCTTTTTTTTTCTTTCCCCTTGCCCTTGCTGCCTCGTTCGCTCACTCGGTTACGCGGACGCGACGTACGCAGCCGCCGCGAAACCCAGGTATCGGGCGCCAAAGGGCTACCCCTTAGAATAAAAAAGCACCTAGAGCATTAATACTTTTTTCTAAAATGGCCTATATTGCTCCTTCAAACAGTTCTTCCCAGCCATGTATAAATGTTTAGAGGTGAAGCCAACTTTGAGGGGGCACAATTTACTTGAGGGGGGTATACCATTAACATTTACTTGAATACAAGTAAATGTTCCTAGGTCCTCAAAACTAGGCAATGTTCCGTTAGTACCAGATCGTTAGAATAATACCAAACTTGCTTAGCCTGCTCTTCATTATTCGGCATTAGGATTCCCTTCGAGGCAAAGCTTAATACTTTGCGGTAAATTATTATTTATTTATTTATTTATTTATTTATTTATTTATTTATTTATTTATTTTATTTATTTGCACTGTACTGCAGACCAAGTAAATGGTCCAAGCAGGACGGGCAAAACACAAAGAATGTACGCGCACATACAATGCAATAGTATACAATGCAATAAAAACAATGGGGTAACATCAACTCAGAATTCGCCTGGAGACCACAAAATAAACAGGCCACGGTTGAAATTAAATTTCCGCACAGACATAACAGGGTTTCCAATGCAAATAAAACTAGAAAAATTATCCCGCAACTTCGAGAAGCGTGCTGAAAGTCCCGAACGACAGTAATTTTCGCGGTTGCTAAAAAGATCGCGAAGGGTTTCGCAAAACCACCAAAACATTATGTCTGGCAATTTATTCATCGTCTACCTGGGGGAAGTTGAACTTGTATTTGTTGGGGAAAGAAGCGGGGTCTAGGGTTTGATTGTGTCGTACTTTTCCTCATTGTTCTAACGGACTAATGGAATCGAGTGGGTATAATCCAGTCACGGCTTAGTTAGGGGTTCCAGAAAAGCTAAGCGGGCCATTTGGCTTAATGTGTATGCTTGGGGTTTCGTCAGTGGCCATGATACAGGGGAGAATCATTCCCCTTAATATTATCACTACAACTAAAACGAAAGCCTCCCCTGAACCTTCCCAACGTCGTTTAAAGGGTTTAAATGATTTGTGTAGGGTTTTGCGAAACAACCAAATTCTCTCCAAATTTTTCGTGTCTTTCCGTGCGGGAAAGTATGCGCGTATTTTTCGGCAAAGAATTTATCAGTTGTGTCTTTTCCTCATGGTCATAAAAGAAGGATTTAAATCAGTTTTTTTGGGGTTTCCAGAAACTAACGGGAATTTGGCGTTTAATGTGTTGGGTTGGGTTTAAGTTTAAAGGCCTAAATGAGGGGAATCACCAATTACAGAATAAATGCGAAAATCTCTCCTTGAAAATACTCATTGCTTAAATTTTTTTCGCCTATGGGAAACAACCGATACGCCAGTTTTTGTGCTTTGTTAATTTAAACAACGGCGTCTTTTTTACTCCTGTTTTCTTTTTCCCCCCAGTCGCTTAGCCCGGCATCAAATTTTTTTTTACCCACGAACAAAAAAGCTGTTTAGCGCTTGTAGAATATTTATGTAAGGGTTTTAAAATTTAAAAGAAAGGTAAATTGTCCACATTTTCTGTTGAAACTTCTTTTTTTTTTGTAGTTAGGGAAATAAATGATTCGCGACAGTTTAGTGCTTTGTAACTTAAAACAACAGGCTCTTTTTTACCTTGATTTTGGAGCATGCTTACGCCCGTGCATCAAATATAAAACTAAACAAAAAATCACGGGAGGGGGTAGAAATAGTTCTGTGCAGTTATAAGTAAATGAAGGTACATTGTCCCCATATTTTCTTGAAATTTCTTTTTTTTTTTTGTAGTTAGGAACGTCAACTTTCAAGTCCACCAGCTTTTTCGGTTTCTAAAATATCCCAGGCCATCTTCACTAACGTGAAACCTGGGGAAGGGCCAAGCACGCAGTGTGCGCCGACGTTTCCCACAGCAAAATCGCTGCTAATGGGCAATGAGAGACAACAGACGATTTTGTATCACCTATACACGTATGTACATTTATTATATGCAATCAGCGGTCACGTAGCTAATCCCAGTCAATATGCCTTATGTATTTCTTGGGGTCTTCTGCCTCTTCCTAATGCTCCTGGTGTTGATGAGGCTCCTGCGCTTCCAAGTCGTAGATCGTGCCGAGTTCACGCATAGGCATACAGCTTTGCTGTTAAAGTGTCGTGTCTTTGAAGCGCGAGGCGTTCTAGCGCGAAGCGTTAGAAAACGATTGCCCCTGTGTGTTCTTTCAGTGCGCGTTTTTGTCCACGGAGATGAAACGTTCTAGCGCCAGGCGTTGGAAAACGAGTGTCCCGGTGTTTTAGTACCGTGACACATGGTAATACGACGACATGAGACGACGACGACATGAGACGCCGATAGCCCGAGTCCGTCGGTTGATTCGCCCCTAAAGAACCCTTACTTCAACCTCTGATAGCCAGTGAGCAGCCGTTATGGTACGATGGGCTATTGTCGTCGAAGCTTTTGTTACTTCAGGAATAGAAAAAAAACAGCGCAGAAAACGCAGGGGTGAGAGAAAGGGAACTGTAAGGTTGGCTACTCTACACATTGGAATGGGGATAAGGAAGTTGTAAGGAAAAGAAAGGACCACGACATGCAATAAAAGAGAGAGAGACGAGGACTAAAATCAGAAACAAAGGAGTGGTAATGGTAAGCGCAAAGACAACAGAGCGCACAGAAAATGCATGAAACTAAGCAGGCGAACCAAATTGGCGAACAAAGGACGACATTCTCGACGAACATCCACTTTTAGCCAGAAGAAAGTGCGCAAAATAATGAAAAACTCACTTGTGTGCGGCTCAGCGAAGCGACCAACTAGGCCTCACGCACGAGTCACGAAAACAGTCCCTGAAGTGCCAAATATGGCAGTCGCACTACGAGCTCGACATGAATGCCTCCAAGCTGTCGCACTGATCCCGCGCTCTGCCACAGCTGACAGCGCTCCTGCAAATAGCGGCAGATTACAGGGCAACAGGTGTGCTGGCAGCGCACTGAACGCTTTATGAATCACAGAAAAGACACTTCGTTTCCGGTGCGAGAGCGGTGCTCTCCTCGAATCGGGACGCGGTATGCGCAGCAACGAGGGAGGCGTATCTGTTAAATGCGTGGAGGCACCTACGCAATTCTGATGTGAAAACGCTAGAACAGTACTTGGCACTGAGTCATGTAGCTGAGTTAGTGTCGCGGCGGGATCGAATAACGTTTCGCCGCAGGAGGTCACTCCTCACGTTTCGATGGGTTGCGATGGTGCCGTACTTCATCGGCAGTGAAATGAAAGGGCGGAACAGCTGCTGCGCCTACACACGTGGCCCTACGTATTACCATGTGTCGCATATTATCGCTAGCTTCTTTTAAAGCGAAGCTTTCAATGCCTCACCGATGGCGTTCCGTATCGCTACATAACGCACAGCAGGAAAGCCAACCTTACGCGATGGGTTTCACAAAACGAAGTTGATGATAAGCGAAGGCACAACAAGCGCCTCACGAAAAAAAAACGCTTCCGGTGGTCGTAACCTGGATCCCTCGCGTTAGGAAGCTGACGTCCATCCGGTTGTGCCAGTTCGCCACGGTATAAGCAGCTTCGCGTTTTAAGAATCTGCCTGTGAAAAAAATGGGCTTTGATTTTTTGTGTGTTTTATTATCACTTGAGAAATGGGTGATTACTGCCGGCCAACATTTTCGCCTTTCATCTGCGTAGAGAGAGTGATAGAAGAACAGAGGAAGGCAAGATGCATGCGAGGAGGGGTGACGTCATGCCCAGCCCCGAACAGGTGCGCTGAGCGCGCACCATCGACCGCATAGTTGCTGGAGGGACGTGGACACGAAGCGGACCGCTCCTGCATCACATTTTAATGTAACCAGTATGAACAACAGGGACAATAAATGGTATATTGCCTTCAGCAGCTAAGAGCAAACAGGTTCGTGACGTGCATTTTCTTTTTCGTCTTTCTTGAAATGTTGGAAATTGATAGGGTAAGGCACACAATTAAGTTTGGTTTCTCTAGTGTTCTTGCCTAATTTGCATGCATTGCTAGTGCCTGACGCAGAATTTTGATGCGATAGTGCACTATAGCGCATTTTTTTGTGCTAAGTGCACATTTGTGATGAGATGGTGAGGCGGGAAGTGCTGCAACAAATCTAGTGTAGTTACGACATTAGGCCCCAGCGTTGTACCTGATGCTTCCGGTCACACAACGTCTACACCTGTCATTAGCGGTTGACCGAACTACCACGTGCCTATCAAACCAGTCAAGATTTGGCCCTTGCTCACGCTTGATATTTATGATGATTCTTCCTTGACGTTGACCAGCTGTACTGCACTGCCACTACCTTGTCAACTAGGGACAACCGCATCAGCCTGAACTCTTCCAAGACTTACGTTCTCCTTCACCACAATGGGCACACCCAAATCTCGAAAGGCTTCAGCTATCTATGGTTAAATGCTTTTGTGTATATAGCCCAATTACTTTTCTACTACCCATTCGAAAGTTTGCACCTTGTGTTTTAACCTACACATTGTTTCCCGAAAAACGTTCAATTCTCAAAATTTTCTGTAATCATATTTTTTTGCATTACGATTTGAAAAGATGGGTTTCAGGTTAGAATTAACTAAAGCAAATGTGAGGAAAACTGCTATTAAGGGCAACTCTGCCTCAATGCCTGCCGAGCACCAACAAAAAGGGAGCAGTAGGTTTCCATTGCTTATGCGTAGTCCCTCACAAGCATTACCCAGTGTATCATCATGATCATTGTCGCTGTTGTCATTGTCTGAAGCCATTGTGCAGTCGCAGAGAAAGTCAGACTCGCTCTCGGAGACAAATTCGAGGAGTTAAGCAGACGTTGCTGCCCGAAGTATAGCAAAAAACTGCCTTTTTTTCTAGAGACATTGTCACCGCCATCATTCATCATGTGTGACACTGTTTTTATGTTATCATTGCCAAACAGGTCTTTTGCGATGTTCTGAATGGCCGTTAGTGGTAAATACAGGTACTAGAACTGATTACTGGCTGTAAAATCACCGTTCGTGCCGATGAGCACAGCATTAGCCTCAACAAGTGAGGTTCGTGATTAACTTCACTGGTACAAGTTCCAATGATGAGTACAACTCCGGCTGGAGAAGTCATGAAAACAAGAGTTTGTTTTCAGGACTTCTAGTGACAGCTGCAATGTAGCTACAACGAGGGTTAGCTCACATGTGCTGCCTCACTGTGGGCAAGTTGCACGAGGCCCAGCCCATGTTGGTTACAGAGCAGCGCTTCAGAGAATTTATCCACAGTGTGTCGTCAGTTTCGGTAGCTGAGACTTCGTTTATTAACTTTATTAACCACTGCTCAGGAAGCCAGCCCTGCGTTCCCACAGCACCATGTCGCCTACTGAGACCAGTTCTGCAAGTGCCTCGCCACGGTAGAGCTGGTGAAGGGGGTAGGGCGGTTGCAGGATCTGGTTCACTGTGCCACGTCACCAATGTAGAGCTGAACCAGAAGTTACTGCAGCTGAAGGCAGCAGTGTGGAAAGTAGGTAAAAGTGCTCCAAGTCCCCTTGCTGAATGGATGGCCTGCGGCATACCGCGATGCCTGCAGATGCCATGCCAACTGGCTGGCAGGCAGGGATGAGCTAGATTGCGCATTGGCTCGGAGGTTTACCCACATGTCGCATGCTCTGGGGTAGCCTTCAAGCTGTCCAGAGGCCTCAAAGCAACTAGAACCCACTGGAAGTGATGTGATTGGCCCGAGTCATTTTGTGCTGTTTGGGAGGAGCAATAAGTCTGTTTTGGAGAGAAAAAATTAAGGATTTTGTAGCAGCCAAGATAATTTCGAAGCCAGAAAAATGGGCTTTAGGCATAGAAAAACAACCCACAAGAACATTATACATACAGTCCAACCCATTATAAAAATATTGGATATAACAATGAAGTCCCGCCACCAACAACTTTGTCTTATGTTGTATGGTAAAATACTCCGCTTATTATTTACTCTTGTTATTTTTTTATTGGTTATATAACAATTGGGCCTGGCGATACGAGCTTACGTAAAATATAGTATTTGGAGATCTGTGAAAGATCATGTGTGCATTGTGTGTGTGACCAGGCTGTCATCAATTTTCCACATACTTTCTCTGTTGCGATGCCGGATTTTAGCCTACCGAGTCGAGCAGCGCTTTCGAATTTGTAGAGCACAGCAATGGAACACCAGACATCAGGTCCCGAATTCTCTAAAACCATGGCTGTCATTTGTAAGCTATGTGGCATTAACGTGCACGTCCTCCTTGGTTAGGGGATCCTGTGGAGGAGCAGGAGAATGAGGGTTGCATGTTTTGCTTGTCGCTTAGTAGACGTGCACGTAGCAAGACGCACTGTATGATTTTTACAATCTTCCGCTCCCCTGTGGGACTTCCAACCAAGAAACACATGCATTTGTGCACCAATACCACATCACTTCAAAATGACGACCACCATTTTAGAGAATCTGGGGTCATTTCAGCCACCGTCTGAGGCTGAAGGCTGCTTAACATAAATGCACCAATTGAAAAAATCTCTCTTATTGCCGGCTCAAAGACCAGAAGGCCCTGAACTCAGGCAACTGCAGCATACAGTCACTCCGACTAAGATGGTTACCCGCTGCCCATAGCTTCTTCTCCCATACTACTTTACTCTATGACTTCAATAAACGTTAACAACAACACCCTGTCTGTATGTCTAATCTTTGCCCCTAGAAGTATATAGCCGCCCTTTATCTCTTAAGTCCCAGCTAAAATGATGGTCACCCTGCTGCAATGAGAAACTGAAGCCTGTTCTGAGCAGCTGTGTGGTCCCTCCAGTTGTTTATAACGCACACCACACTTTTTCAGTGTGCAAAGTTGAGAGGAAGGAATGCCCCAAGAACAAAATTCCACCTCTGCTGAAATATCCCACCTCAAAGATATTTTTAGAGCACTCAGTACCTTCTTGTGAATGAATTAATAGAGGGCACCGAATTATCTCTGTTTTTCACAAAAGCAGCCACAAAGATGGCCCGCGTGCCTTCTAGGTTGAACTCGGATGGATTCGAATCCTCACACGTTTTCCTTTCTGTGTGTGCGTGCCCGTGGATAGCGCTTTTTAGTAACTATACTTAAAGCCTGCTTTACAATTCATGTAGTGAGAGCAGCCGGTCTTGATTTTTACACAACTGGTTAAACGGCTATTGCTCACTGAAGCCAAGGCTGACGTGGCCATCGCTAGAGTTACGTCCAATCATCTGTTTTTATTAATAGTGATTAATAACAGTGGCTCAAGCTAGTCAGCGAATGGCAGCGGTCTAGTCAGTGAGGAGACACATTTTGGCAGTTTCAGTCAATATCAAGAAAGACTGCTGTTGCTGCATGTTGTGAAGCGGGCATGGTGTAGCGGCTTGGAGTTCCGTTTGGACTGAGCTAGAGTTAGTCCAGTCATCTCTACAGTTGAACCTCGTTATAACGAACATCGATATAGTAAATTATGGCTATTACGAGCTAAATACAAACTTTGGTTGGTCACGCTTCATTTCAGTACACGAAACTGGAACTGCCAAGAGCTGCACGCAATATCGGCTGTAATGAAGGAAAAACTCCCGACGCCCAAAACTGCAGAAGTAGAACAGGCCCTTCCATGCGTATGAAGAGCCAACGTACGAAGATCACATCCTCCTTCAAATAAGAACGCAGGCCCGTTTAGTCAAATGAACTTTGCCCTGTTGTAATTTCACGTTCTCATGTTCGGGTCCGTTTAGTTTGAAATGCCACAAGGAGACAGGTAAGGATTAGCTCGTATACAGTAGGTTCGAAGCCTAGAATAATGCGTTTCTGTGGCTAGGATTTTTCCACCAACCAGCCAGATTGCCGTTCGTTAAAGCCGAGTTTTACCTCTACCATTACAACGCCTATCGGGTACGACAAACTATTTCACTACCCCGAAACTACTTTGTTATATTGACGTTCGACTGTGCGAGACAGTTCGACTGAGGTTCGAACTGTGCGAGACGATCACGTGGCATTAGAACAATTATGACCAGGCTGGTGTCTCAAGTGCCTTAAAGCTCCTGGATCAGCTCGTTAAAGTGGCACACAGTTAGTGGTTGGTAATCGAAGAGGTCTGAGTACAGCCCAGTGCACCGACATACCTTCAAAAGATTGTGCCGATACGTCCGACGTATCGCTAATAAATTTTTCGGGTACGTCCGACGTACCTTTAGATACAGCAAAAATTAAAAGGAGTGTGTATATAGGACGCTAACCAGTACAAACATCATTCAATGCTGTGCTCATGCGCATATTGGCGGATCAGCCCGCAGGTACAGTTCTGATAGGAGAGGGGAAGGGCGCTTGTCTAGGGATCATGGGCGTCCGGAAGGGGAGAGGGCAAGGGGGGGCAACTGCCCCCCCCCCCCTGGAGATTCGGATATTTTTATGCACTACAAAAAAGCTGCACAGCTGGGTTGGCCCATAATTAAAATAACTTTGCCCTGAAGGACGGAAGAGAGGAGAGAACGACACCGACGTTCCCTCCTTTGTCCCGTCCTTTAGCGCGAAGTTTTTTTAATTATGTACGTCCAACTAGCCCAACAATCCACGCTACTCAAATGATTAGCACACTCAGTTCCTGCGTATCTGTATGGAACGCCCTTCAGGACTGCGGTCAACATTGCACTTTAGACACTGACTAACATTGCCGGTCATGTGACGGCAGTGAAACAGACTGCCTGTGCTGGCTATTGAACATAGCGAACAATTTTGAAAGGTTTGACTTTTTTTTGTTTTTTTTTATAAACTCTAGATATATGCAGTCTTACGGCAAACTTCAGTTTTCGGAAAAATTTGCAGCTATATCTACCAAAAAATATTCACGCTACACTTAGTCGGGAGAGTGTAACATCCTCCTGTGCCGTCCCATCACCTTGTACACCCTTTCCTTCGAAATTGCGAAATGTAGGCACCACCCAAGCCCCGAAACAAAACCAATAAATCAGCCCCTCAAAACGCTTGTACGCCTGTATTTCATTGAAAGTCAGGGGGGGGGGGGGGGGGCAGTAGTATCTTTATTGTGTGAGCAATTTCAACAGACTTCATCAGCACATGTCATCTCGCAATTTGCCCAGAAAAACCCGAGGCGTCTGCAGCTGCTATTCAAGGAAGATTGACGGAGTGCAATTGTATGTATGTGAACGTATTGTGCTGTGTGCCGGTGATCAGTTGGCGTGAGTCGAGAACCCTCACGCAGCGAGACTGACCACTATTTTTTACAAAGTGACTGTCACTTTTCGCGTTTTCTTTATTAACTTTGTTTCTCTGTTCGGTAATACAATGCAATGTATATTCTCTAAGTCTGATTCTAATTCGCTGTTTGTAATTTGTGTAAACACAAATAGCTCCTCTTTGGTGCTATCCAACTGTACCCCCCCACCCCGCTAATGGATGCCCCCCCCCCCCTTGCAAAAAGTTCTGCGGACGCCCTTGTCTAGGGTCCCATCCTGCAGAGCTACCAAAAAGTATGTTTTTACGCAATGATCTACAGTTATAATACTGCCCTCTAATGACAAACATACAGGGTGTTGCAGTATACAGATTACATGCTGCAACACCCTGCCACATACATGAAAGGGTTGCAGCACACATGAAAAAAAAATGTTTTCAGCAAACCCACTCCCATTATCTTGCAAATTTTCCGTATAATGTCACATTTCAGTAAAATATGCTGTTGGGCTCGATAGTGCATATCGCTTGATATGCACTACCACGACACGAAAACAATAACATTTTAGATCACAACAATCATGAAGCGATCACATGTCAGATTAGTTAAGAAACAGGCCAGGCGACAGGACCACTTCGTTACTTCTTGGCGCCGAAAAGGCACTTTTGAAAGTGCAACGAGCATGATGAAAGCCAGATTGTTTTACTTCCTTTTTTTTTACTGTCTCACTTTCACATAACCAATGCTCCCAAAAAGGTATTCTTAGGAGGCGTTGACATAACTCGCGTAGGCAGCCGATTTGCCCACCGCGTCAAGCTGGCACATGCGCGGAGAAAAGCGACGCAGGACGCTACCTGGGCACGTAACACGAACGCACACTTGAGACGATGCAAACCTTCGCGGGACAACAAACATCGGTACCGTTCGCCGTCGCCACAAATTCGCCCGCCAAACCGAGACAGATTTCTGAGCACTGCTTGAATGTATCACAAGTGGCGTTGCAATACAGTCACAAAGGCACCGATACAATTAACTAATACTCATATGTTGAGATCTGACTACGAATAATTCTTCTTTCCCTCCCTCTAGCAGGCCGAACACGAGGCCTCCTACACTCCCACAGAGTCGACTGCTGGGCGGCTGGACATGTATTCCTCCCCTCCCATTCACTTGCGTGCGAACTAGAAATAAAAATTGTTGGCACGTGGCGTGTGAACTAAAAATAAAAATTGTTCCCACGTGGCGTGCGAACGAAAAATAAAAATTGTTCCAACGTGACGTGCGAATGGGGACACCCTGAGCAGCGCGAAGGGCCGCAAGGAGCGCTCACACTCAAGGACGGTGACACCGACCGGGAAAAGGCGCTGGAAGACACCAGACCGAGCTGCGTCGGCAATACGGAGCGGTCCCGGACGAGACGCCAGAGGGAGTTCGAGATCACGGGGCGGACCTGCGGTCCAGCGCGCGAACACCGAAGGAAAGGCTGGCGAGGCGCCGAGGCGGAGGCAGCGTTCAAGGTCCAGGGGACGACTCGGTGATCAACGCGGACCAGCGACCACAAAGGAGGGCTGGGCTAGCGGGTCTCCCACAGCTCAAACGCTCGAATCGGAGTTCCCCTCCCTTAACCCCTCCTTCCCCCCTCCCGAGTCAACAACTAGAGAAAACGTCGAGATAGCAGAGTTAAAACATATCATCGCAAAACAGAATGCACAAATCCAAGAGCAGAACGCTCATATCATAGGCCTAATGAACAAGATAGAACAGATGGTCTCAAAATCAGGTCAGGGTGCAGCGAATGGCAAGGAAGAGACAGCAGAAGCGACAGAGGGCCCGCGAAAAATGCCCCGAAGGAGGTCACCCCCTCCGACGATCAGCAGTACGCCAGGTCAACAAAAGCAAGAGGCTATGGAAGCCGAAAAGGCTTCAGCCAGTGAAGGGAACATGCAGCCGCCGGCCGAGGGAAAGAAACAGCTAACACACGGAGAGACGGTCATCCTTACGGCACTGGGGCGATTCGAGGTTTGGCTGAACACGCTAGAAGTTGAGCGCGAGAGGCTCGCGTCACGAGTTACGACACTAGAAATTAGGATAAAATCTGCATCGCAAAAACGGGATCGCATGGGAAGACTCAAAGAGTCCAAAGCCATACGACGCGGCCGGGTCGAGACTCTCACCGCACATGACACCGAACACAAGCATCAGGAGCAGTAAGCGGAAGGGCAGTAGAGAGCCCACAACGATTTTGCAGTGAAATTGCAGGGGAATACGTTACAAGGACATGCAGCTCGCGCTATACATAAACACGGTAGAAATTGGACCAGCCATCCTCGCCTTGCTGGAGACAAAAGGAGTTCCGAGGATACCGGGGTATGTCACATATACCGACCCTACTAAAATGGGAACGGCGATTCTCGTAGAGAACCGTAAAGCAGCCACCCAACACCTTACAGCGCAAGCGGGACGTGAACATACGCTCGTTGAAATACATGCAAGGGAAATCGGAAGTAACAGCAACATATTCATTATGAGCGTCTACTGCAGACCGTGGCGAAAACAATACTACTTTGACCGCGTCGTGCTGGATGCGAGGAAGCTTGCGGGGACCAGACCGCTTCTGATCCTCGGGGACTTCAACGCACCGCACACGCTTTGGGGGTACAAGTTTCAATCAAAGAAAGGAAAGGCTCAAGTCAAGACAATAGACGACCAAGATATAACATTACTGAACGAACCAGGGGTACTAACACGCAGTGGAAACAGTGTGTCTAGGGACACAACACCGGACTCGTCGTGGTTCCGCGGATCACTCGACGTTACATGGAAGTGCGTAGATGAGGATCTGGGTTCCGATCACAGCGTCATTACAATCACAATACGGAGTACCAACTACCGAGACAAGCTGGGAACAGCCCACGTCACAGACTGGGACAATATGCGCAAGCATACTCAACAAGAAGAATAAAACACCGACGAAACAGTGTCAACCGGCCAGACGTACAAGGAGTGGGCCGACCAGCAGAAAGGGACATTAGACCCGTTCATACAAACAATCGTTACAACGACACAGGCGCCATTCGTCGACAGGCAGACTCACCAACATGTGGGCGGCCCGACACTCGCTAACGAAACGCTGGAGACGGCAGAGGCGAAACAAAAAGCTAGCCCACCGCATAGCCCGACTGAACACGGAAATATCCAAGTACGTGGCCAAACTCAGCAGGGAGAATTGGCTAAAGATCTGCGACGGACTCCAAGATCAGCTGTCGGTAGGGAAGACATGGAAGCTGCTACGCCATCTTATCGACCCTACAGGTAGCAAAACAGCAAGCAACCACGCATTGAAGAAAGTGCTAAACACATACAACGGCGATAGTGACAAGCTGATCAAAGGCCCTCGAAGAACGCTACCTACAAACAGAACAAAGAAAACATCCAACCCCGCAAGAATATACGGGTCCGAACAATGAAGACCTCGACAGGCCCTTCTGACTCTCGGAACTCTGGCCTGCAATCGACGATAGTAACAAGAGGAGTGCCCCTGGGAAGGACGCCATCACGTATAGGCTACTTACAAACATGAGCGACAAAGCGGCGCAGACTATCCTTGAGCACATCAACACAGCTTGGCAGAGCTCGCAGCTCCCTCCGGAATGAAAAGAAGCAGAAGTGCGCTTCATCCGTAAACCCGGAAAGCCCCAGCCATTGAAAACATGAGACCAATCTCTCGAACCTCATGCGTGGAGAAGGTCATGGAGAGAATGGTGCTCCGTCGACTTCAAACTCACCTGGAAGACACAAATCAAATGCCAAGGACTATCTTCGGTTTCAGGAAGCATATTTCCACCCAAGATGCAATGCTTCTGCTCCAGAAGCTGGTCGTCAAGAAGGCCACAAGGAACAGCCCCAGGGCGATCTTGGCCCTCGACCTGAAAGGCGCATTTGAAAATGTCACGCATGCAAGCATTCTAACAAACCTCAACGGAACGAAGTGTGGCACCCGCAAATTCGGATACATCAAGAACTTCCTGGCCTCCCGAACGGCACAAATCTCGGTGGGCAATGAGAAGTCGGAACCTATTGAGCTAGGTGAACATGGCACCCCTCAAGGGGCAGTCCTGTCACCACTTCTCTTTTATCTGGCTCTCTTAGCCTCTGCCACGCCTCTTCGACCAAATAGAAGTGATCGGGCACGCTTTTTACGCGGACGACATTACAATATGGACGAAGCGAGCGGGCTCCGACGGCTGGATAGAGGAGACCCTCCAGACGGCAGCGCTGATCGTACGCGAGTACGCAAAGACCTGCGGACTGTTGCGAACCAGGGTAGCGTGGTCGAAGTGAACCGTATTTGGTGTCGTGCCGGGGCAGTCA
The DNA here is from genome assembly GCA_013339765.2 of Haemaphysalis longicornis. Classification (NCBI taxonomy): domain Eukaryota; kingdom Metazoa; phylum Arthropoda; class Arachnida; order Ixodida; family Ixodidae; genus Haemaphysalis; species Haemaphysalis longicornis. The sequence goes on from CM023456.1 coordinate 85,168,253, forward strand.
TGATGACGAAGTTGAAGGAGAATAAAATTTTATATGTAAGTATTTACATCTCCGTATCAGAGAACGAGCAGTGCGCTCCTGCTCGCAAGAGATTCAATAGGCGCGTTGGGTCCGTTCCGTTTCACCCTTTTTCCTCGGCTGACATCAGGACGCACCAATTACAAAATTCATGGTGCTGATAGTAGTGCTCCCACGCACAAACACACACACGCACACACACGAGCGACACGCTCCCCTCTTGCGCAGGTGAGCGTTAGGTTTCCGCCGCCATGGCAATCCGCCTGGGGTCGAGACCCCTTTGTCCTGCTGATGTTGCACCACCGGGAAGACGTCTTGCTTTCCTCTGTCGTAATATTCGTCAGGTGGCTCGTAGAACACAGCTCCAGCGTCGTCAGATACCCCACAAAAGGGCATGACAATGATGCGCAGGCACACCGTCTGAGCTTGCAGTGCGGGGCCTCAAGCAATGCTATTGTCAGCACCGCCGCTGGCTGGTTGGCTCTTGAGGGGCCCCGAGGTCACCGAAAGGGCATTGTCAAGTAGCCGCATAGTTCGACACTGTGAACACGCCGGGTCGTGGAAAGTCGATGAGGGAAGACCGGCAGCAGGTTTTTGGTGGTTCACCCGAGCGCAGAAGACGGGTTGCGTAACAACATCGCAACAGGACTTAGCTGCGCGGCGCAAAAGTCGGAGCTCCTCGTGGTCCAACCCGGCAAACCCCGCAAGACGCCCCCACCAGACATCTCCATCCACATCGAAGACCCAGAAATCAAACCGACAGACAAATTTCGTATCCTCGGGATAATTCTACAACACAACGGAAAGGCACACGCTGCCGTCGATAAGATAAAGAACAGCGCGGAAAAGATCCTCGCAATGCTGCGAAGAGTATCCACCAGGAATAGGGGCCTGAAAGAAGAAGACGCCCTCTGGCTGGTGCAAGCATTCATTATATCCAGAATCACATACGCTGCCCCCTATCTTGACCTCAATAAGACCCAGAAGTCTACACTCGACACCATCATCCGAAAGGCCACCAAACAAGCCCTAAACATACCAATATACTCGTCGACCCAGCGCTTACAGGCCATGGGCATGCACAACACGGTTGACGAGCTCATCGAGGCCCATCTATCCAACCAGCGTCTCCGCCTGAGCCAAACAATCCACGGCCGCGCGGTGCTGGACAAGGTAGGCTGGCGCAAAGAACAAGCAACGATAAAGGCCTCCTTACCAACAGAGTGGGAGAGGTCTACAAACACTAAGCCCCTACCCCGGAACAAGTCCCCGGGTAAGGATGACGGAAGGAGACAAGCTCGTGCCAAGGCGATGTCCCAGCTATTACGTCAAGACACCGGAGTGCTCTACGTAGATGCCTCACTTGCTAAAGGAAGCAACCGCGCGGCGGTGGTGGTCACCGACGAAGAACGGCTGGTCACCAGCGGTGCGGGGAAGAACAAGGGCCCAACGATGGCCGAGGTGGCCATATCCCTGGCGCTCGTCAAACCGGGCGTCGAGGTAGTGGTTACGACTCGAAAAGAGCGTACGGCGGCTTCAGAAAAGGGGTGATCTCCTCAGAGGCAGTCGCAATTATGTCCAAGAGTAGGGCACCGGGGTGAGCCATAGAGCTCACGTGAGTGCTGCCCATACAAAGGTGGCCAGCAACGTTATCGCCGACTACCACGCCCGAGCAATGACCCTCCGGGCAGGGCAGGACACCGGCACCCCAACCCCGTTGCTCACATATAAAAAGATTACACATGAGTACAGAGAAGAGCGGTATACCCTCCCTGAGCCGCATCGCACCCTGACCAGGGACCAGCAAACCATAATCAGGCGAATTCAGGCGGGGTCGCTTGCGCACCCCGTCCTACTACACAAATTCCATCCAGAACCAGAACGAGAGGAGTACAAATGCCTATTCTGCACAGAGAACGTTTGCACTCTTGCACACATTATCGCAGAGTGCACTAAACTCAAGACACCCATACCTCCCACCGCCTTTTCCCCCCCCCCACCCCACTCCACGAGCGATGGGAGACCTTGCGGGCCAGCCCCGCCCTGCCGAGCCAGCTTGCACTGGTGGCCAGGGGCCAGGAGTCGCTGGCCGCATACGGGTTCAGAGACAAGTGAACCGCCCCGTCCAGCGTCTGAAGACACCGTCGTTTCGAGCTGAAAATAAAGTTTTACTACTAACTCCTTTTGTTTACCGCCGGAACAGCTACACGGTGCTCCTATGCGGTTCGGCCACAGCTCCCGCGCTCCAGTTACTTCTGACGGGACCTGTACAGGACCGATCAGAAGTGAACTGAGCATGGGGGCGGTGACCGGAAAAGCTGAGTCACCTAGGCTAGATTTTATAAGAGCCTAAGCGTAGCGGCATCGCCGCGCCGCGAAACAAGACCGACGGAAACCGAGCGCATTTGACGCGGTCTTGTCAGCCCCAATTACGGTTCTCTCTGATTGGGGCGTTTCGATGCTGCATAGTGCTAACATGCGAGCTATTCATTTTATCAACCTCTCTTTAATACGTAATTGACAACATCCCGAAACGTGCGGTGTAGCGGGCAATTCGCAGAAAACATGTTATGTGACACAGGCACCAGCAAGGCACGGTCCTACTTACCGTGCCTTGCTAATACAATATCCAGGATGCTAAATTGGCTTCTTGGATATAGCTAGAGCTTCGTATCCCCTATAGCGTCGAGGCTATGTAATAAACGCAAAAACAACAACAAGTAAAATTTTCGATTTAGTTGTTGAATTTCGCACTGAATAAGCATTGTTTTCTGCCTCACAAGTGCTCATGGTACTATAAAACACTTCATATTCTGAATAAAATAATGTCGTATATGTCTTTATTACACCTTCATTTAGCACCGCTTGGTATCTACAAAACGTATCGGAAAATTAGACGCTTATCGACTGCTTGCTTGTAGGGTTTAACGCGCCGACGCATGCAGGCGATGAGGCACGCCGTAGTGGAAGGGCTCCGGATTAATTTCGACCACCTGGGAATCTTTAGCGTGCGCCGAAATCTCGTACACACGGGCGTTTTTGCTTTTCGCCTCCATCAGAAAAGCGGCCACCGCGGCCGGATGCTTATCGACTGACTGAAGAATTCGTTCCTTTAGGTGTTAACGTATTTGTATTTGAAGGGTTCAACAACCTAATCCAGGCTATGCAGATGATGCACTCGTTTTGGGAAGAAGGCCGCGCTCACATTGTACCTGTGGAACGGTTCACCACGTTCGTTCCTCGTGTGTGCGCGTGTGCCTGTGTTTTCATGCCTCCCTTTGGTATTTTTTACTGCTGATCGAAAACCGCGCTCTAAAATGTTGTCCGCGCTGAGTGAGTGCGCACACACATGATTTCCTTTTTTCTTTCGTATTATTTTTCACCGTGGGCTGTTGACTGCCATACCAGGCAACAGTATAAGCCGAATAACCTTGACACGTGGACGTATTCTGTGTTTTTTTTCTTGCATTCACTTGTTTTCATCATTGCCACATTGATGTTTGTTCACCCATTCCCTTCCCCATCCCCACGCAGCTTCATATCCTTCCCTATCCAGATGTTTAGACCGCATTTCGCCACCATGGTGTAAAACTTATCGCGCACCATTTTTCCATCTCCCTCGTCGGCTCCCTAAACATCATGATAAATGGTCACAAGCAACATTATATGAGTAACTTGCTTTGCCACCTTCTCATGTCCTTATACGTTGCGTAATAAATGTCTTGAACTCAATAAAATGTGCGTACAAGCTCCACCAGCACCTAGCAGATACCTGCACGATAAGATTAGAAGTAATTTCGTTTCCCCCACAATTCAGGACTGATCATTTTTGACGTGTCTAAGAGCGGTGTGTCCGAGTTATCATGCTGCAAGCTTTAGAAAATGTGAAACGGCCTCCGTGAATCAGTCTAATTGTAAGATGTCGGATGACTGCTCACACGACACACAACACTTTTTTTTCCTCTTTTTTTTTGCATTTTCTTGGGATATTGCGACAGTGTTGGTTTTCCTCAACAGTAGACTATGACACGTAAAAGAAGGGACAAGCCGTAGGCAAACTGAGAAATTTAAGGTCATGGGAGAGACGTTATAAGTTCGTTGAAAAACAGTTTGCGCGCACTGTAGGCAGAGCAGAATCTGATGTAGCGACAACAATGCCCACGGTACGCAAACAAAGCATTGCCGGGTGACAACACACACACCGAAGGCTTTTTCCCGCTGTGAAAATTCTCCTCGTATGGCCAACGCATTGTTTTCTGTGTCACCCCACCAAAGCTCGAACGTGAAGACTTTCTCTGTAAAACAAGCTTCCGTAATGGCTCATGGTTCTCCGCTAACGGTAATTAAAATATATATATAAACAAATACAAGGCATTTTGAGAAACACCAAATATGTTACCGAAAGTAATATATTATGATGAGAACCGTTACGTCCTCAGGCGACCATTTCCTCCCAGGAAACGATCAGTTAATTGACGCGTTCACCATCGAGAACGTGCGGTACGTATATTGAATTTATTAGAAACAAAACTGCAATGTGATCCCATAAATCTCAAGCCTACTTATTGAACGACTGAACGAACTGCTTTCAAATGAGCAAAGATAAAAACAGAGGTCTTCAAGCACATGTGCTTAATGATATGCATGCATGCATATCAGTCGGCCACACATTCAAGCTACGCCTGTTCAAAGTTCGCGCTACATTCACGGAGTTCTTTGACTCCATCTTGTTGCTACGGGTGCGTCTGCAAATTCTACATATGGAACTCAGCTGTGCAAGGGGTCGTTGAAGTCAGGATGGCCGAGTGGTCTAAGGCGCCAGATTTAAGCTCTGGTCCTCGAAAGAGGGCGTGGGTTCGAACCCCACTTCTGACATATTTTTTTAGTTTTTCTAAGCATCGTATTGCTTCTCGGGTACGTATACTTTGGAGACTGAACGGCCTCCCCGCAGAAATTGTATGCGTATATCACACTTTTATGCATACCACCCACAAATGTTCCCTTTTAAATAATTGGAATAACGAAACAAATCAATTGCAAAACCAAACCTACACATTGCTGTACGTCAAAACTCAATTTCGCACGTTTGTACGTTCCCGTAATATTCTAGTGGTATTTTATAACCGCTACTTCACTTCGCCATACCCCATGGGCTTAAGATTGCGGAGTCGTAAAGCGTGCTCATGTGGGAACCTCGTAGTTCCTATCACAGCAGGCCATATTTTCTAAAAACGGTTCACTAAATAACCTAACACATTTCTGAATATTTAAAACTGGTTGTGGTGGTCTTGATTCCCGGTGTGCCCAGTGCAACAAGAAATACGATTACGACGGGAGCGATCACTGGCCACGTTTTCAGCAGCCTGCGTATTGGCATGATGCCCTGGCGCAGCTGCAAGTTCCGCTCACACGCTCGCTTTCCAAAACAGCTGCGGACGACGCTAGCGACTTCATGCTCCGTTCGTACAAACCTGCAAATGTTCTGGCGCAGCTGTATTTTTTCGCGCTGCGGGCCGCTGTAGCATTCGTTGCCCCGCGCGTCAGCAAGATTATTTCGCATCTGCCGTACTTTGCAGATAATTTACCTATTCTGTGATTCGCCAAGTAAGGGTCGAAGCTGTCTTTTTTGTTGTTGCTGTTTTAACTAGATGAATAAATGAAGGAAATGCGCCAGTTGTAAAACTTGGAACGACATTTGCTGCTCATTGCGTTGCAGATATAGCTGTGCTTTGACGAGATCCGATAAAGATAGGAGTAAAGTGCTTTTGGACTACTTAAATTCCGTCTGTCCTATGCCTACAACTGTGGGCACGCGCCGCCCTCAGCTCCAATTAAATAACTGCCGATGCTGCCAGGCTTGTAGCAACCAATATTGTTCAAACAGTGTAATTCATTAGTGCAAGCTCTTGCAATGCAGCGTTGCACTACGCGAAAATACTTTGCCGTGCAGTTACAGTGCCTACCATGCCACAGTAGGGTTCTTACCGGTTGTAAAAGAGTTCTGAAATGTCGTAACAACAAAAAAAATGGCCACATGCGTGACCAAAATTGTTTTTAGCAGGTACGCTAGAATCGATGGTTCGAACCTCGAGTCAAAACCATTTATTTCATTTCGGCATGAACGCCAAGCACTTGCAAGTAGGGAGCAGGACCACCTAGAGCACGTTCACGTGCAGGAATTGTGAGTACTTATATTTGAAATGATGTATCGGAAATCTATGGCACGATGCACTAATTGAACGATTCAGCCAGACACAACACTCGCATACAAAGCAGGCAGAAAGGTTCGGCGCACACATGTTACGGCGCCTTTGATGAACCAAGTGCCCGTGACCAAATGGAGCCATTCTAAGAAGAATGTTTTGCACGACAAACAAAACCGTGATCGCAGATACGCCTAGTCACGATGTACAAAGCGTCACAGTCGCCAAATTAAGAGAATGTTTTGTCGCAAAAGTATATATTCATAAATCGTTTGTCCAAGTCTTACCCCACCCACACAGCTTTGTTTTATTTTGTGCACTTGTCTGAATGTTTGCTCACATTCCAGTCCTCATCTTACCGGTACTCACCTATGGTGCAGAAACTTGGGGGCTCACTAATAGGGTTCAACCTAAATTGAGGACGACTCAGCGAGCAATGGAACAGAAGATGATAGGTGTAACGTTAAGGGACAAGAAGAGAGCGGAGTGAGTCAGGGAACAAACTCGTGTTAAGAACATATTAGTAGAAATTAAGACAAAATGGGTGTGGGCAGGGTAAGTAATGCGAAGGCAAGAGAACCGTTCGTCATTAAGGGTAACAGAATGGATCCCTAGAGAAGAAAAGCGTGGCAGGGGGCGGCAGAAAGTTAGATGGACAGATAGATCAAGAAGTGTGCGGGGATAGATTGGTCGCAGTTAGTACGACCGGGATAATTGGAGATTACTGGGAGGCGTATAGGGGTTTCCTAGTCAGCACAGCCACGCGGCGCATGGCGCCATCTAGGGGCATGTTTGAAATTATATCCACGTGCATGTGGCCCTCAATTTAATCGCTCAGACCCGTTTGGTCTCGTAGTGTAGTAGTTCCGCTCCTGAGGAGCATACATCCTAACCCGGGTTGAAATCCGGCTACCACTTTTTTTTAATTTTCAAGGGTTTGTCATGTTTGAATCTTAACATTTGTTATCAGGCATATAATCTATTTATGACATCTTTATGCGTTATAAATGGGATTTCGGGTCTTTTCGTTGCCTTTTGGCCAGTTTCAGCCACTGCTTATTGTACGTTTTTGCGGGTTTTCCCCTTTTAGGTCGGTTTCGGCTATTTCTGTTGAATATTTTTCTACGCCGTGGTTTTCAGCTATTGCAGGCCAGTTTTGACTGTTATTTATTTCAGTTGGGGTGGTTTTGTATGCTTTAGGTACGTTTATGCTGTGATATAACCCCCCTAAGCAAGCTCAGGTGACGACTGGCTGTACTGACCAGGAAGCGCATATACGCTACTAGGAGAGGTCTTTCCCCTGCAGTGGGCGTAGATTGGATTATGGTGTTGATGATGATTATGATGATAGTGTTGTTGGTGATGATGATGATTATGATGATGATATCCCGCTCGCCGGCACAGGCATGTCAAGGGTCTGTAACGCTTAGGCTCAGCCAGTCTTCTTGCATATTGGAAGCGGTGAAGGACTTAGTGAGCAGCAGTGTCGAATGTGCGGGCCAAAATGGTGACCACAAAAGTGACCAAAATGTCGTGGTGCCTCGATTTCCAAGGACGGTATCATTAAAACAGAATGACTAGGAGATTACTCGGAACGATAATGTGAAAATACATCGCAGCTGTGCTTGTTCTGCTGCTACACTGCGACTTTACGACATAGCGATGATGAGGACATGGAAGTAATGAGGTAATCTCACCAGCACGTTCACTACTTCCCACTTTATCCTGCACTGTCTACCGCAGTATAAAAGTGGTGTATTTGCACGGACAAATAGCTTGCTCATACTAAGCATTCTCTCACCAGGCTATGCGTTGGTAATCCCGCTGGTTTCAGTTGAGACGTGTGTCTAAATAAAGCACAGCACATCGCGGGTCTGCAAAATATATTAACGCGCACCACACCGAAGATGTGCCTTCAAATCCTCGTGTAAACGCTGTCTCCAACATAAACGGGCACATGTCTAACTGTTTTCAATAATCACAGAACCAAGCAGTCGGACACACAACACAAATATAGGCATGTATTGTCACGAAAACGCTCCTGGAAGGCCTTGAGTATTTGCGCTGAAGCACTCGGAATGTTACGCCTGTATTGATGGGAGGGGAGCGTCGGCTTTCTGTTATAACATAACAGAAAGCTCCTGAAACCAAATGTGTGTGGTCAAAGCGAAAAACGAATCTCGCAAACGCTGCGCAGGACACCTATGCTTTCGCATCGCCCAAGAAAGCAGTATGGCGATTTATGGTAATTTATTCCTGCTTTATAGAACATTAACCACCTGCAGGATGAAAGGTCCTCCTGCGAAAGAGAGGTCAAAAATTTATGAAAATGAATTGTAACTTTCGTGAAGTTTCTTGTTGTCTTCTCGCAGCTTCAGGTCCTGTACGCATTTTGCCTAAAAAGACACTGAAAAGGCTGATAAACATCGTTTGATGACTTTATTAGTTATAGTCTAGAATGTGTACAGAATGTTCTGTGTCTATTCAATGTATTTGCCCAAAATTTTTTATTGCAAACATGTATACAGATGTGCCATTTTTTCTCCCATCATCCTCCTCTTGCCACCAGTGACCATCCAATGAAGTCCTAAGGGCGACATTTAGCAAGTTGCGAGTACATTGCTTCGATGAAAACTTCCCACGAACAAACAAAAATCCCTGGCCATCTCCACTAAGTGAAACCTTGGGAGGGGCGAAGTATGCAGTGTATAAGTGTATTCCTTGACACCCTGGCGTTTTTGCCCGCGGAGATGAAACCGTTGAGGGTTATAGGCATACAGCTTTACGGTAAAGGTCTCGTGCTTATGAAGCACGAAGCGTTCTAGCGCGAGGCGTTGGAAAACGGGTGTCCCGGTGTGTTCTTTTAGTACGCCTTACGTTCTAGGGCGGGGCGTTGGCAAATGGGTGTCCCGTGAGTGTACCGTGACTACGGCAACGAAGAACAACGACGACGACGACAGGAGACGCTGACAGCCGCGGCCCCTAAGGGGCGTCGCCCCTAAAACGTGGCTTAGACCTTAAGCTTATACATCGCGTTACTTGGATATGCTTTTTGAGTAGACTAGTTATCTTTAGCCTCTTTTTCAAGATTGCCAAAGTCACAATAATAAAAGTCGTGTGCGAGCGTGCATGTCTCTTTATTAGGGATAATCGCCTGCAATGTGCAATAGAAATAAAAAGTGTTCGCACCTTGCACCTGAATCATTTGCCACCTCTACGTCGTGCCCTAAAAAGCTTCGCTAGACACCCACCTTCACCGAGTGCAATGGCTCATGATTTTTTGCTCCTGGCAAAGCACAGCAAGAATACCACAGATGCCAGCATTACCTAACGTAAAGCCTCAGCTTGTCGTTCATGTTCGGTACCTCAAACAGCCTAGTTAGCGTAGTCTCTGTTTTGTAAGGGTGGTGCCCGCGCTACAGATCAATGGTTCGTATTTTTTTAAGAAGGGTCATTCCATGCCATACTTCCCAGGTCTGGCGCTCCGCCCACCCCAATTTTTATGTGAAAATTCACTGTTGATTACCGTGTTCTCGAAAGGCCCTGTCTCTAATGTTTCTGGCGAAAAAAAAAACTTTCCAGCCGCCTGGGACCCCCCGAAAGATATGCTGCTTGTGCAAATTGGGTCAAATTTGTAAATTTATTTAAATATTTTGGAATTGATAGAAAGTCGTATCTCTGTTCATAGAACATGTGCTTCTTGGGCTCTTTGTTCAAGTTAAAGCCGTTGTCGTAGCGAAATTGTTTCCCTCCGTTTTTCCTCAAAGAAAACAACTAAAATACAGCAGAGACAACAAATTTTTAAAGGGGCCTCTTTCCGCATGTGGGAAATTCCCCAATGTTTTGAAGAGAGATTGGTTTATGTACTTTGTAAAAAACGTATTTTCGGGTCCCTGAGTTGAAGTCGTCTTCCGAAAATTCCGAAAATTCTGAAGTTAAGAATACCGCCCTTAAGTAGTACTTTCAGACGCAAGTTCGCCTCGCGGGAATCGTAGTTAAAATATAGGAAGCCGCCCTTTGAGTAGAGTTTATGTTCGACTTCAACCGCAGAAAAAATCAAAACAGTAATATTCGCTTTAGGTGAGGAGAAATGCATGTATGAATTTCGACACTCGCGCATTGGTTACCTCGGGACTGTCGTTGCTTCCCTGCTAATTATACACACACGGGTGTTGACTCTAGAAAGGCTCTTCTGACTGCAACCGGAATGGCTTTGCGGTCCGGAGCCCGCATCGTGATTCACACCTACGCCCTTTAAAGGAGCCATGAAGAGAAAATACAACTTCGTTTAATTTGAAAGAACGAGGATTCAGTATCTCACTCAGCTCCATTAGAGCCACAAAAGATGTTTTTTTAACGAAAAAAAAGCAAGAAGTATTTAAAGACTTTCAAATTTCGCGCCACAGTGATGTGTTATGAGCAAGAACAACGTCATACGGGCCAACAATAAAACATAATTTTCAGTGCGTTAACTGCACGTTAGCATTCAAGTGATGCGGTCAAATGGAACTAGAGGCCTCATTACAGACGTCCAGTCATCTGTCGTCGCGACAAGTCAGTCAGGGGGCCGCCAATCGCACAAACAAGGTTCCGTGACGTCATAGAAAAGTTGCGGGAAATTGGCGATGGGGTCGCGACTGCTTCAAACGTTTTCTTTAATATCTCCGTTATTTGTTCGAAGATTGCGATGATATTGGTATCCTTGTTATCGGGACTAAGCAGTCTTTCTAATAAACCCAACTTGTATTTTGTCTTCATGGCTCCTTTAAGCAGTCCGCTAGCTTCGGTTAGTCAGACGTAGCCCAATGCTGGCCCAGAAAGTTCACCAACTTGCGGCATGAATTGCTCACGAGATTCACGTTGAATAGGTCCCGCGTGACATACTGACAGGTCACTGCAGGGCAGACGTAGCAGCCCTGCTAGCAGCCTCCGTTCCATCCTCAACTCTCTGTTAGAGCGGGATGATGCCACTCCCCTGCTGACAAAAAAGGAATGCCTCCGGGGCCGCACACACGCTCTCATTCCACCACGTGCTGCCACCTTACCCCCTGGTCTTGACCGTGCCGAGGAGGTTGTGCTTTGGAGAATTTGAGGGGGGTGGCCTTAAAGGGGCCCTGCAGCGCTTACCATTGACTACTAGGAATGTATTTTTTGGTAAATGTCTATTGTTCCAGCAGTCTTTCCAGCAAGAATTATGAAAATACGTTCACTATCACCCAAACTACGCGCGATGAGAAATCGCTCATAATCGTTCCCTCTCAACTCGACCGCGTACAACGCCGACGAAAGCTGCGCGCTCTCTCCCGGAGAGGGAGGCGGCTCGCGTGATTTTCTTCCGCGGCCTTCGATATATCATAGGCCGGGGAGTTTTCTCCTTTGATACGTAACGTGGAGGGGTCTATTTCCGGTCTGGTGCCAGAAAAAAAGCAGGCATGGCCGCCTACTCGCAAGCGCGCGTTTGGGCTGGTAGGGCGTTTTTGAAGCAATAAACGTGTGTTGTCCAGTGGTCTGGTTGAAACGGAAGTATTGAGCTCATCACTCAAACTCCACGCGCACTCAAAACACAAAAGAAACGGCAAAACTGTGCGTAGAGGTTCAGGCATAGAAGAGGTTCGTACACAGCGCCGACGACGTCGGATCGTCACAGGAAACGCGAAAAATAAGCCGCGAAGTTTACCAATGACAGCCCATAGGACAGCCATGGCCGCAATGACGTCGTTTAGGCCATACCAGGGGTGCATAATGAGGAGAACTGAAGAGAGCGCGGTTGGTTTTTCCGCGTCTTTCAGAGCGATTTGCGCGCTCACCGCTTCGCGTGCACGTGTAATATTTGGCTCAGGTGTTCCTAGCAGTGTAAGCTAAACGTCGCGCAGATTTACTGGCACTGCTCAAAGAGTGTTTCAGGGTCCCTTTAACTCTCGCCATGACACACCAATGGGCTCACTTCCGAAGCTCTTGTACAGAGCCCGGGTGTCGTGTTTGCCATAGCAGCGATGCACCAGCCGACCTCCACCATTTGCTGTAGTCCTGCCTCGCTTTGCATCCGACGAGGATGCGGCATATTAAGCCAACGGACCTCCTCGTAGACGACGCATTCGCTTAGACCACATGGATACTGGGGGCCCATCATCGTTCCCTCTTAAACTTCATCCGCGAAGCAAACATCTAATCAACTTTTTTCATCATAAACACATACCCCTTCATCTATGCCCGGCGGCAAAAGAAACTCTCAAGAAGTCGCTGTTCACTGCTGCAAAGTTTCAGCTGGCACCTCGCAGCAGTGCACCAGTAAAAATGGTCATGAATGAGACGACCTGTGGCAATCAGCTGCATCCATTCCCGACCAATTCCTATTTTGAAATCCTACTAAGTAACATTAGTGCTTAGAACATAACACACCCTGATTTTACAGCGAATGTTGTAGAATTGGGTTTCATATGCATATTTCAGGTCTGCGAACAAAAAGTTACGCTAATGAACTGAAGGACGAGGCGATCTATAGCGCTAGGAGTCGGAAAACAAACCTCCCGGCGTGGGTATTTCATCAACACACGGTCACCACCAAGGTGGCATGCCGCTCAAAACATAACTGGGACCTCAGGTTTGTGCGTCCCACCTCTTGGGTATGCATTTTGATTAGATTAGTTATCAAGAGACACTATTTGTAAGACCAGTAGAGTCCCATGGACGTTTAAAAATAAGTTCAGGGCGCTTTTAGTACACAAATATTTATCCTGCCCACTTGGTAACGTGTTCTCTATACAATGTACCTGGGGTGTTTTATGGAGTGGAAAAAGGGGGATCAATGCAACTTTGAAGTACTTTAATATCTGCCGAAATGCATCGCCTGGAATAAACCTCGGTACAAATTATATCTTTCTGGTTGTGTATGTTTAATATGGTTTACGCTTTCGTATTTGCTTTCGTGTTTGTTACTCGTAAGCTAATGAAAATGTCTGCATGATTATAGGGCTCGTAATGTGTGAACTGATAAATACTCATGCTCATGTTTATATCTTCATTCGCAGAAGTATTTTGTGCTACTTTGTGAATACTGATAAGTGCACACCTTCAACGCTTTCCCTTCTGCAATATGCGGCGAGTTACTGCGATCGAACTGCTGAATGTATTAACTGAATTGATATATTAACGTGGGAAGGGGGCCGCGACCCTGTTAGGAGGTTTTTCGCCTTTAGACCCTGGTCTCCTTTTAGACATGCTACACTGTTGTAAAAGAAATAAATAAAAATATTCTTCGAGAAACAGTGTGTGCGTGACCACCTTAGGAATGACCACAGTCAAGGCTCAGGAGAAATAACATTCGCTCATACCTTTTACCTAAATTTTGTTCTCCTCTATGTTAAGTCCTTCACTGGTCATCAACGTTCGCAGATAGAGATGAATCACGGTTTTTTTTTTTAGTTTTGGCCACTGCCGACATTTTCAGTCTTATGCTGTTAGTTGCCTAGCCATGCCTAAAGTGTTCGGGTCCCTTACTTAAACTGCTCTTTTCTTTAACAGCCAGTGACAGCTTCTCTCTACAATGGTGGTACAAAATGAAATAAGCAGGACTCTGTCCAATTGAGTACCCTGGGGTCACTTAGGCCAACGCAGAATGACAGCGAATCATCTCACCCAGTCCACAAAACAGAGCCAAAAGAACAGACTATGTTTGCGGAGGTGAATTTACAAGGGTAGCTTATCAAAATGGTGCTGCCACCAGAGCAGGGTTTTTTTTTTCTCTTCTTTGGACGAAAGGGAGTTCTGGAGATGGTGCCTATGCGGTACCACTGAACCATCGACCGTTGTACTGCAGAGTACACCAGCCGGTCATCCCTTATCATTGCCCTAGGTCACCGCGAACTTGGGTGATAAACTACTGGCCTGTCGTGTAAGGCGGAGCGCGTACGCACCTAAGCTTAAACAGTGCGAAATTCTTTGTCATGCCTCTGGAGAAGCTCGTCAAATGCACGAAGAAAGCCGTTTTCAAGACGACCGCAACGACAAGTCACTGTTCACTGAGCGTTTTGGAATGTTGAAATGTTAAATGCTAGTGTCAGAGTATCAGAAGCCACTAGGCCTATATTCGGCAGACCGAGCACCTTTCGCGTGACCTACAAGATCTGGTTACGCAGAAAACACAGGGTATACATAGCGACGAAATAGTCATTGCTCTAAAAAGCCCCAGTGGATCCCAGTTTTCCCAGTGTTCCAGTGTCAAAGGAAGAGGGGTGAGTCTGAATTTTTCGGATTTTAAAACTTACTATGGACACAATAGCCACTAAAGCGGTTTACCCGGTATCTAGCGCATAGGAAAGTTTTAATGTGTTCACCGGGAGGAAAACTTTCGCAGCTAGACTTACGCGACACACACCAAAATGTGGTGTTAGAACCGGACGCCAGTACATTACATTACATTACGTTACATTACTTTACAGTACAGTGAATTATTGGGTTTTTAGCAGCCCCTGCTGTTGCGGGCTATGGTGTCTAAGGCGTTGTGAGTACGAAGACACGGGTTCGAGTCCGGTCGCGCGGCCGTTTCTTTTGTGGAGTCAAAAGACAAAAACGCTCGTGTATCGAGATTTTGGCGCACGTTGAGGATCTCTCGGTGGTATAAAAAATAATACGCAACCTCCACTACGATGTGCTTCATAGCCAAGGAGTAGCCCCGAAGAGTACTATACCAAATGTTCGAACTCCTCAGTTTCACCAGTACAAAAGACTGCCGTTTTTATAGAAGAAAAGCGCAGCCTATTAGGGAGGTGAAGGGGGAGGCAATCTACTTCAACCATCTTTAGTCATGTGATGAACAGAGGCTACGCACTAAAACGCATGGATGCAACCTTGGGAAACTTGAATGCCGCGGAGCTGAAATAAAGCTATAAAATTTTCTCTTTTCTCCTGAACAGCGTTGATTACCTAGAACATATCCTGTATTCATATCTCTTCACAGCGTGACACACAGGACAGAGAAGAGAGAAACAGGATAATCGTCTATCATAATCAGCACCGAAAGGTGGTGTCCTTAGTCCAGGACGCCTTGAGATTTGTCCGCTGCGATGGCCCTCGTCATTTGCTGAAGCTGGTCTTCGAGGTCAGGACTCCACAGCACATTCTCCCACTGCTCACAGGGAAAGGGTATTTATTGGCTCCAGTTTGGGGTTCGCTGTGGACGCCCATGTGACGTGGTAGAGTGTACCCGTCTCCTCGCACAAGCGACCGAGCGGGACTAGTTGGCGATGGGGTGGGCTTCTGCCGGGTGTGGCAACATTCTAGTCAGTAATACGCGGAAGATTCTGTCTTGCCCCTTTCGTGAGCTATTTATGCGGGAGTGGGTAATACCTACGACCCAACCTACAGTACTGTGTAATATCCTGGTAAACCAACATCGGTTGTGAAGGCTCCGGCACGCATTCCTATGTTGGCCGGCAAGTCAATTCTCGTGCTATGGATGATTGGTGTGTGCGTTGCGAGGGAGTACAGAGAAAAGGAATACCCACAGTATTAGCGCTGACCCTAAACTGAATTCATCAGAAACAGCAAATACACATACACAAAACGGCAAACCTCTCACACGTTGCGAATGTCCTCACCGTTCCTGGCAAGACACGTGTCATCTACTGCCATCCGAAAACGGCCTCGCCCCGCCGCGGTGGCTCAGTTGCTAAGGCTTTGTTGTGCTGCTGAGCCAAAGGACGCGGGTTTGATCCCGGTCGCGGTGGCTGGTTTTATGGTGGGGCGAAAAGCGAAAACACCCGCGTGTCGAGATTTCGGCTTACGTCATCCCCAGCTTTCTCGCTCAAAATTCCGAATTCTCGGGGACCTAGTGGAACTACTACAGGACAGTGATATTTCGCATGGCGCAGAGAGTCGACGTGGACATGAACACTGCGCAAGAACTTTTCAGAACTTTACCTAGTTTTTGCCTCTACTCGCTCTCAAAATTTTTGCCTTACTCGCCCATACATTTCAGTAGAATAGTTTCCTTGGTTCTGGAACATGGTCGAGTTAACCCTTTCAGCGCTGATTTTTTTATTTCAAGATAAACAGTGTTTTCTGTGTGTTTTCCTAAATTTTAGGTTCCCATGAACACACAAACTCAAAATAGAGCTGGAAGTAAAAGTAATAACCGATTTATTAATGAGGCAATTAATTAGGAGCGTCTGCCAATTTAAAAAGTATTTTCAGCAAAGACATCGCTTTTGCACTTTTTTCTAAGGCGTTATGACTGCATGAACCTACAAATAAAAACCGACCTTCCTAGTGCACGTATTTAGAGGTTTACAAGCTTGGGAATGAAACTAAGACAGCCATTTTTTCAGCCTCGGCGTAATAATTTGACTGCTCCCACAGTTCAATGCCTCTCCGGAGTCACCCCTTAGTCAACATCATGGCCCCTAATTCAAGATCTTTTCGGGATGAAGTAAAACGCGCCACTATTTTACAATGGAATGCTAGAGGCCTAAAACCCCGTTTATCGGACTTTCGTCAGTTTGTGTTCATAAATAACTTCCCCATCATCGTTATTTGTGAGCCAAACGCAAAAAAGGAAACGAAACTTTTTGGATATGAAACTTTATCTCATTAACCTCTGGCGTGTCGAGCAAAGTGCTGGTGTTCATCCGAAAGAGCTCACATACGTTCTACACTCTGTTCAACCACATGACAGTAACCAGTATATATGCCTCACGGTGAAAAAGAAGGGCTTATCGTTCACGCCAATAGCGGTTTATATATCTCCATCCGGGCGCTTTGATTACAAGAGACTAGAAAAAATTATCCAAGACACCCCTGGACCATGGATTATAATGGGAGACTTCAACGCACACCATATGCTCTGGGGTAGCCAGAAGAATGATCTAAGAGGTCGAAGACTTGTCTCACTGGCGTCCCGACATGAGCTTTGTTTTGTAAATGACGGCAGCCTAACGTTTCTTCGTGGACCAACATATTGCATTTTTCTGGACTTGGAATTAGTCTCCAGAAGTCTGACTGACAGTGTTCAGTGGTTTACAGATATTGAAACCCATGGGAGCGATCATCTTCCGACATACTTGTAGATTGAGGGCCTTGATAATTTGCTTCCAGGGAAAATTATCCGGCGGATAGACTGGAAAAGTTTCAAATTCCGCATAAAAGACATCTGCAAGCAAAGGACTTTTCTCGAGCTTCGAAAACGCCATAGCTAGCACTGCGGAGGACACAACGCGGTGTGTTCGGATACATTACAAACTTACTGAGTTCGACGAAGCTTTAGAACACCTAACAGCTATTCGCCGTCGTGCGGAACGGAGATACCGGCGCACAAAGTCTATTCATGACCTTCGGGAGGCCAGACGTACACAAAAGAAAATTCAGCGCCGTATAGCCCAAGTGCAAGTAGAACGATGGAAGTCATTCTGCGAAAAATTAGATCCTCGAAAGCCTTTGTCTCAGATCTGGAACACTGTTAGGGGTCTACGGAGCACGACGCAGCAACGACGCCCGTTAAGTGCCTTGGCGCTTCATCAGAAACGCCTGGAAGTGGAGGTTGCGGAGGACTTTTGTCGCAGAATCGCCCAGAGCCCATCTTTGCCGAGCCAAGACGATATACGCGTTGCTCCAACATCACGGGACTCCCGCATGGACCTGCTGTTTTCAATGGAAGAGCTAGACGCTGCACTATCTCTGTGTCGACGTACATCGTCGCCAGGGCCAGACGGTGTCACATACGCCGCCCTGTGCCACCTAGATGAAGGAGCCCGTCACACCCTTCTTTGCCGTATAAGCCAGTCTTGGCAAGATGGCACGGTCCCTGAAAAGTGGAAATCTAACCGTCTGGTGCCAATCCTTAAACCAGGCAAGTCTCCGCTGGACCTCGCGTCGTATCGCCCTATAGCCCTAGCAAGTTGCATAGGCAAGTTAATGGAAAGAATGGTTTTGCTCCGTCTGGAGTGGTATCTTGAGCACCACAATATTTACCCAAACGCTATGGCTGGATTCCGGCGAGGCCGTTCTTCCATCGACAATGTTATTGACCTTGTGACATCGGTGCAGCACGAGAAATCGCTCAAACGTCTATCTGCAGCGCTGTTTCTTGATATTAAAGGGGCTTACGACAACGTACTGTTAAGAAATAAAGATACGCAGGCAGGGGGTGACAGTAGGAGGAAAGGAAGAGGAGGATCAGAGGGGGCGCTCACTGCCTCGCGAATCGACTCCATCACCGTATCGCAAGCCAGACGCTGGTCCTCTTTCGCTACACATTTTCTGGTGCCGTGAACCCGGGAACCGGCGCACGAGCGAATCTACGTTCGACGGCGCAGCGGCTTCCGAGGCACGAGGCTTGGATACCTTCGTACTGCTTCATCCTCGAAGCCTTGCCTCGGCCGCCGCTCCTTTCGGCTCGTGCCCAAGCCCGCCCTTGTCCCCTTGGTATTCGCAACCCCAGCGTCTTGCTTCATCGACTGGTGCCATGGACGCTCTTCGTATTCGCCGAGATGTCCTGCGAGCGACCGTCTCCGGGACTATGACAGTCCTCGACGCCTTGCTGCGGAGCCAGGCAGCAACGGCCCTTGACAGACAAAATGTCCTCGACTTCATCTTGCATGACCAGGTGAGCCTTCACAAACCTCGACGCTCAAGTTCAGGAGAAACCTGAGGATGAAGAATTTGATGCCGATGTTTTGGAAGCGATCGATTACGACGAGCGTATCTGCGCCCTGCGGACGCGCGTACGCTTCTCCGCGAGCCAAGACTCTTCCGCAAGCCCCGTATTTCAACCTCAGGCGGCCCTGTTTACTACCCGCATCGCAAACTCGACTATTTGCTCGCTGCCCGAAGAGGCCCGGAGGCCAATGCTTCCGTGTGACGTGCCGCCCGTCCGGGAAATGACTGGTGCGCGGGTAGAAGAACAGGACAGCGAGGACGGAGGTGCTGTGGCCTTTCAGGACGCCAAGCAGGACACCGAGGTGGCTCAGCCAGGGAGAGAGGCTCCAGCAACTGCGCAGTCCTGCTGCTTCCGTGGCTGCCCTTTCAGATAACCCTCAAGGACACTCCAGGGACCTCGGCATCGCTGACGCGGCTATCGTTGCTGAGACGGCCCAGCGGCCCCACCGTGAATCTAGCTTCGCCGACAAGACTTCTACTTTACAGACTTCTCAGTGGCCTCAGATGGACGCTGGTGTCACAGATGCAATTTTCACTTCGGGGACGCCAATACAGCTCTTCCACAACCCTCGCATCTATGACTCGACTTCCGCTCCGGACACGTCTGACCGGCCCTGCCATGAACTTGGAATCATCGATTCGACTCCCGCTTTGGAGGCGTCCCTGCGGCCCTGTTGCAACCGTTTCGTTGGCGACGCAGCTCTCGTTTTTGAAACATCTCAGCAGCCCTGCTACAATGGGAAGAAAGTTTTGTGGCATCTGGCAACAAAAACGCGATTCGTGCAGAAGGTGGACTCGCTTCAGGGGATAACGAGGCGCCTGCTCCTCCGGCGCTCCGTGGGCGAGATTCGACGCCGGAAGCGAGCTTCGGCCGCGCTCGTCCAAGCCCCGTGGGGAGGCATCCTCGAGTGGAAGCAGAACAAACGCTTCGATTTGGGCCACCCCATCTTCAGCAAGCACAAGTCGACGCTGGATGCACCTTTATACAGCGTTTGTAGGTCCGAAGAGAGGGACGTCTCCTGGTTCGCAGAGACAACGGGTGTGCTTCTGGAACACACTGATTACTTCACGGAAGGCGTATCAGACGTGGACGCAACGACAATGCCACTACGCTCGCCGCATGATCTCAGCAAATTTTACCGACCGCATAAGTTGTTCCCATTCGATCCCGGTGGCCACCTTGACAAAGCTGTTTGCTGACATCGATGGCACCGACATGCCCAGCCAAATGCTCCACTGGGTCCCCCAGCCAGCCTGCAAGCATCGCTGCTGTGAAATCATGCGCCGCTATGGAAATCGAAAAACTGGTCTTAGTGGGGCCCGGACTTCGCCACCGACCGAGCCGCTGCCATCTAGCTCCTAACCAACTTGGCGGCGGCGGGAGTATGTTAAGAAATAAAGATACGCAGGCAGGGGGTGACCGTAGGAGGAAAGGAAGAGGAGGATCAGAGGGGCGCTCACTGCCTCGCGAATCGACTCCATCACCGTATCGGAAGCCAGACGCTGGTCCTCTTTCGCTGCACATTTTCTGGTGCCGAAACCCGGGAAGAGAAACCATGCTCCAGGTTTTCGACCAGAAGGCAGCCGCCGGGATCGAATCGGAACAGCCGATGCGGATGGTCAAATTTGCGGAGAGCGTCAGGCGAGTGGTATGGCATTGCCGTCACGTCCACGTCTGATACTTCTTCCATGAAGAAATATGTGTGTTCCATCGGCGTGTCAGTTTTCTTTGCGAACCATAGGATTTCGCTCTCGCTGGACTCAACACGGTACAAAGGCTCGTACACAATCGAGTTGCGCTTGCTAAAGAAGGGGTCGTCACCATACAAGCATTTGTTCTGCTTCGCCACGAGGATGCCTCCCCACCGGGCTGGCACGAGTGCGGCCGAAGCTCGCTTCCGGCGTCTATGTTAAGAAATAAAGATACGCAGGCAGGGGGTGACAGTAGGAGGAAAGGAAGAGGAGGATCAGAGGGGTGCTCACTGCCTCGCGAATCGACTCCATCACCGTATCGGAAGCCAGACGCTGGTCCTCTTTCGCTACAGTACTACATGAGGCCGCTTTAAATAGCCTGGAGGATGCGGGAGTGGGTGGCCGAACGTACAGATGGATTCAAAGCTTTCTATCTGGACGATCATTTTTTGTTGACACCACCGATGGCACAACCTCCCAACACTATGTTTTCCGGGGGGTCCCACAAGGCAGTGTTCTTAGCCCGACATTGTTCAATCTCACGTTTATCGGGCTTCAAAAAGTCATACCAACCACTGTACATCTCTCCATGTATGCTGATGATATTTGCATCTGGGCATCAGGAGTTTCACGTCCTCAGGTTCGGGCACGCCTTCAAAAAGCCGCGACCCACACATGCGCATTCTTGCGTTTACAAGGACTTGAAACAGCACCAGATAAGTGTGCAGTGGTGGCATTTACTCGTAAAACAATGTCGCAGTATGTCATCTATTTAAATGGACACCCCATTTTTTACGTGAAGAGTCACCGCTTTCTTGGAATCGTGATCGATCGGGACTTATCATGGACAGCACAAATCTCATCTCTGAAAAAAAGGCTTACTGCAATTATCCAACTTTTCAAATTTTTGGCTGGAAAGACGTGGGGCGTTTCTATTCGCTCAATGCTACATCTTTACAATGCACTATTTCTCGGTGTTCTACGTTACAGCCTGCCCGTTCTGTCCAATACAAGCAAAACCAACTTGCGTGCAATTCAGGCGATGCAAGCCCGAGGTCTCCGAACGTGTCTTGGTCTACCGCGTTGCGCCTCTACAGTGGCAACCATATGCACCGCAAGAGACCATCCGATAACGACCTACGTGGCAGTGGATGCACTCCGGGCTCACATTAGACATCTCGCTCGGCTGCCTCATCACCACCTTGCATCCTTGCCGTCAACTAGACCACAGGCATCCTTTTCTAAGATAGTCGCCGCTCACTGCGAGAGCCTCCCCTCAGGATACACACCTGCGGCACGACCATCATCGCCCCTTTGGTGCCTCTCGAAGCCAGAAGTGCACCTAACCATCCCGGGAATAACCAAGAAATCGGACGTTCCACCACAAGGTCTCCAACAGCTCTCTATGCACCTTTTACATGAAGCCTACAGAGACCGGATTCATGTATACACCGATGGCTCGGTAACGAACTCCAGTTCTGCGGGAGCTGTAATTGTGCCGGCCAGATCGGTACACATTCAATTCAAGCTGTCTAATTTAACAACCTCAGCTGCATCCGAACTCACAGCTATTCGCGAGGCTCTTCTGTACCTAAAGAAAGAATTACCACAAAAATGGGCTCTGCTTTGCGACTCCAGGCCAGCTCTCCAGAGTCTGCACTCTGCTCTTCGCCGCGACCCGTACGAACAGCTTGTGGCCGAGAATTCGTCAAGCGTATGACTTCCTAACAAGGCATGGGCACAATATTATTTTTCAATGGCTCCCCTAGCCACTGCGGCATTTATGGGAATGAATGTGCAGACAAAGCGGCTCATCATGCCCATGAAAGTGCCCAATTGGCCGACAATCCCGTTGTCGCGCCATGATGCAGCAAGGTCACTCTGCGCTCCATCGCCCGCGAAATCACGCTGACCGTTTGGAATACTGCCGCAGTTTTCAAACCCCCGCCTGTACTTGCTCGACCCTGACCTGCAGCGCCACTTATCCACTAACATGCCACGTTCAGATGCCACCCTACTGTGCCGACTGTGGATTGGAGTTGCTTTCACTAAAGCTTACTCATTCACCTTCGGCATGACTGACAGCCCTGCATGTGACGTGTGCGCCACGGACTAGACAATAGAACACCTCTTTTGTCACTTGTGTCCGGTTTGCAAACGCATGAGAGACTGCACCTGTCACCCGCTTTCCGGAAACTCGACAACCAGCCATTAACTGCGCAAACTGTTCTGTGTCACAGACGTAGCCCATCACAGTCTGAAAAGGCCACAAAAGCTCTACTTCGGTTCTTAAAGAACACAGACCTGTCTGAACGATTGTAGAGACACTGTACGCCATTGTTCATTTGTTATTTGGTTAGTTTACCGTTTCAGTTTAGGCTTTATTAGCGCCTATTGTTTTGTTTTTGTAGTTATCTTTAATTTTCCTATTCTTGCTCCTCAAGCTCTAGTCCTGCCTTTTCAATACTCTTTCTTTCTCTTTAAATCCCTCCTTCCCCACTTCCCATGTGTAGGGTAGCTAACCGGACTGTAACCTGGTTAACCTCCCTGCCTTTCATGCACTGTATTATCCTTCCTTCCTTCCTACTTCACCGGAGCTTTTTTTTCTTTTTTCTGGCGTGTAGCTCCACTAAACAGAAAGAACAGTGATATCTATCGCAATAGGCACCATTGAAGGACAATTCCCCAAAAAGCTACCAGTTTTGGATTCGTTCTCTATTCTCTAGACGAACTTTTATGTGATGGCGTCAATATGACACCACCAGGGCCGAAAAGTTAAGCGCAGAACTTCTAACTCCGCACAATGCACGATGTCGCCCTCAGTATTAGCAGTGCCAAAGTTATCTAAATTACGCTAAATAACTGCACAGTTATTACTTCTGAAAGAATTGCGATGAGCCGGAAAGCTGCACATGAACGAGACCCAGGTGGTCCAAAATTAATCCGGAACTGCTTTCTACTACGGAGCGCCTCATTTCCCAGGTGTGGCTTCGGCACGTTAAAGCCCAAAAACTTGAATTGTTGAAAACAGCCTCCTCACGAGTAAACCCCACTTATGGGTGGCTCTCTCAACGATGGAATTAGCATCAGTTATCTTCCGTTACAACGGTTTTGGATACGTACGCCCAATGTCAGTTTCCTCGAACGATGGGTAGCAACCTGACGGACTACAGTTCAAGGACAGATTCGCTTGCGGCCGTTTTTCCCAAAATGGGCGCATGCTCATTCACACACCTGCTAGTGTGACCTATATAGGACAACAGGAAAGTGGAACAAGGTACGCAACGCAAGTGCTTCATCAGGCGGTGCACCTAGCATGCCTCCCCATCCGATTTTTGGGCCCTCAGTGAAGACGTGCCCTTTCTGTGCAGGCCTTCCAGTTTGCGTCATAGCAACCTGAAATATGTTTCAAACCGTACGGACTACGGTGCACATAGGAAACCACGACAAGTTTTTTAAAGAAGTGTTTTATTCCGGGATTCACGAAGATATCACTTACGTCACATCCGTCACGGAAGTGACGCCAGTACAACGAGGCAAGCGGCGTGTAAAGGATGCACCCATGCACACAGGGCCCTCTTGCAGGGAAGCAACCTTTAGTACTACAGAGTACATTATACTAGTACAACGAGGCAAGCGGCGTGTAAAGGATGCACCCATGCACACAGGGCCTTCTTGCAGGGAAGCAACCTTTAGTACTACAGAGTACATTATACTTCGCGTTGTTCGTTTTCGGGTTTTATATTTTAACACGAAAGTGTTTTATGCCGGGATACACAAAGATTTCCCTGATGTCGTATTCGTGACGGAAATGACGCCGGTACACCTTTG
Source organism: Haemaphysalis longicornis (assembly GCA_013339765.2). Classification (NCBI taxonomy): domain Eukaryota; kingdom Metazoa; phylum Arthropoda; class Arachnida; order Ixodida; family Ixodidae; genus Haemaphysalis; species Haemaphysalis longicornis. The sequence continues at coordinate 85,192,648 of CM023456.1, forward strand.
CCGAAGCGACCCGCCAGCAGGACGTCGCTCGTTAAGCACACCCACAAGACAGCCGCCGACCCGCGAATCACGCTCAGCTGCAGATTTCGCTGCACATGTCACTTTCGTGTTTTAACAATTCCTATGACAGGGGAATCAATCACAGTTTTTTTAACAGCAGGGCTGTTTAGGCTTGAGCTTGGCCCGGTGGCGTTAGCGAAAAAAGATATCTAGAAAAAGATCGCACCATAAATAAGGGTGCCCCACCGCAGATAGGGTGTTACAATGGTCAAGCCGGCTTCCGCGCCTGCTCGAGTGTGAGCGCAAGGAACATATGCGTATGCGTAGCCCTTACTAAACCATTTTAAAAGGTGATAGTCTTCCTAAAACGCAAGAAAATTGGCACGGCTTCCACTAGAGGTGCAAGGCTGGTGAAACAGCGGAGGTGGGGTCGAACCAGCTTCTTCCCCCTGGAATACGCTGTCACAGTGGGAGAACGACTGGAGCAGCCTAGTAAAATCCCCTCAACACATAGCCTAGCCTAGCAAGAAATTCGCAAAACCTAACAAAACTTAGCGCAGACTATCAAAACTTAGCAAAACCGGAAGAAGCTATGTCGACCCCCAGCTCCGCTGTTTCTCCAGCGTTGCACTACTAAGGCCAGCCGCGCAATTTTTTTTGTTTTGTTTTACTGCCCTTAGACGGTGCCCAAAAAGTCCTCTTTCACCCGATCAATTCCTCACAACGCCAGAGAACAGATTCGAGACAACCTGCTGGCCCTGGCCATCTCAGCGTAGCCTCGAAGCTGTCATTCACTGAGTGAGTAAGAGCTTCAGAGCTCTGATAAGAACGCTGAAGCTGCTATTTGAAGTTGCGAATAATTGTTGGAGTGGGCGATGCCTCCTGGCGCCTCGTGTAAGGCGATGAAAAAAAACAGAAGGAAGAAAACCGGAAGTGGTTCCACGTGCAACCGCGTGATAAACGGTTTCAAAAAGCCTTCCAGTCGGTTCTGTGCGAAAGTGGTGTTTTCCTCCCCGTGAAAATTGGCAGGCGTATGCGCGTTTGCAGAGGAAGAACACGCCTTCGCAAAGGGTTGAAATATACACGTTCGGTTCGAAGCATGCGTATACAGTTGCGCTGAATGACACACAGGCGTTTGTGCCCCGTGTTCCACTTTCGTGTGGCGCGTCCCACATAGGGCGGACTAGCAGGTGTGCGAGTGTTCGACAACGAGAGCATGCGCTCACCTTGGACAAATGACCGCAATCCCATCTGTCCTTGGACTTACATGTGCGGTTGCAGCCGTTGTTAGTGAAAAGCGACGTTGCGTCAACGCACGTCAGTTTTACCGGGGTATAATTAAAGCATGTCACATATTTAGGATCGGAACAACGTGCATTTCTAGAGCTTACTGATAAAGACGCTCAATCCGTGGATAAGAGAGTACAGGTGTGCCTTTAATAGGGCCATGGAGACAAAATACAAGTTTGTTTTATTCGAAAGATTTCGTGTTTTATAGTGCTCCCAGCGCTTGTCCGTATGCAAACGATGTTTTATTCACTGAGAAATTATTCAATTTAAGCTAAAATTTTGATTTTCGTGCCAAATCGTGTTTTTCGTAGTCTGCAATGACATCACAGGAACCGACTGCTCTGTAGCCGATTGTGAAGCCTTGTTTACCATTAGTGAACCTAGACGGCGTCAGCATACCACGGCAAGCCGTTTTCTGCCTTTGGTTTGTTTTTGACCTATTAAAACCTAGCTTGTTTTTGTTCAGGGAGAAAACATACGTTTCCTGAAACACAGTGCTCACTCGACAAATATGGCCACGTAAGACAGCGTTGCTTGCGTCAGTCGGCCAGTGTCATCTGAGACAACTCCAAAGCACCGCAGTCCTGTGCAGCTAAACCAAGCATAGGGCGCGCAGTACCAACAGCAGTACGCATCGGTACTTCTATGTTTACGTGTGCTTTCGTAACTCCCACTGTTTGTCCCACCATTCTTAGGGCTTTAAAAAGACTGTGCCCTAAATATAAGCGCAAATAGCTCGTTCGGCAAGCCTATACTCTACCTAATTTGCGTTTGCTTTTGTCGGCCTCCGCCAATCGCAGAGCTGGCTGGTATGACATCATAGGTTCTGTTGTGGGAAATGAGCTAGTGGGTAGCATGGCCTTTTCCTTTTATCCTAATTACGTAGCTTATTTGAGCGAAGTTTTCGTTAAAAACGGTGTCAGCATGATTTTAACAAACCCATCTTTTGAATTAACCAAACGTGTGTTTTGTCTGCATGGCCGCTTTAAGCCGCGGGGTGTGGAAGTTTTTTGCGTGTGTGTGTTTGCCACTGTGTATACGTGTGCATGTCGTCTCTGCTCAATTTAGCTGGGAGTCACTTGTACCGGGGTTGTTCCACTCCTCTGATTGTTCCTCTATCGCTCCGTGATTAGACGTGAACCCATCACAACTTACGCAGTGTTCAAGTCTTACATTTCCTGGGGATCTATGACTGTGGACGTGCCAGAGCCTTCGGTTGCACTAGCCTCAGAGCTATCTCGGACTCCTACGCATTTCCCCCAGTGAATGCTGAAGCTTTTCGCTAGGCTATATCCCTCGTACCAGCTTGTAAAGCCGGGGAAACCATTGAAGTGGGTCACAGACTAGAATGCCGCACAAAATAGCCAGGTACTAGTATACAAAACAAAACTCACGGAAGCTCGCACTCACGCGCAAGACTTTAATGGCGAAACTGTTGTAGGTGAGCCATGCAGCACACAAAGTTGTCATCCTTAGCGTTGTAGACTTCCTCCAGCTCTTCGTCATCGACTCGAAGCAGCGGTGGCGGGATCTGTAAGTCATCTCGGGTTGCCTCAGGCAGCCCAACCCGTCACCACAGTGCGTGCTAAGCCAGAAGCGGCTGCGGTGGCAACAGTCACCATCGGGACTGATGCCCCTTCGGTCCCTCCTTGCTCACCCTTCCTGCTTCCACTGGAGGCTATGGAGGCGATGGACACCAGAGGGGACGTCGCGTATCGGCTCTCACCTCTGCCGCACCGCCAGTGCCACATGCGGTGCTCCCGACAACTTCGGCGGTAGCGGCTCAAAAAACTAAAGGCACCCGAATGGGTGCCAAGTCCTGGGGGCCTGGTTCATCGGGCACCCCTAGGCCATCCGAGGATGAGATGGAAGTGGGACCGTTCCTCTCTTTGTTGCAGCGGAAGGAACGGGTCCCTGCATCCAAACCTTCATGGAGGCCGAAAAAGCCCCCTCCGAGAGTCCAAGCCCCGAAAGACGATACATAAACAACACACTCCAACAGCTCCGAACACTTCGTAATGGAAGAGAAAACATAACCCAATGGAACTGCAGAGGCCCTCTTAAAAATCTTGACGATGTATACGAAATACTGCATGCTAATCAGCCAAGTGTAATGTGTGTTCAGGAACCACATATAAATTCCAATCACACAAATTTCTTGAATATTGATAGTTACATGTTATTCAGAAAGGTCAGGGATGGCTGCACACACTTGCTTGTCTCTCCGTAATAGGCTTTGAAGGACTCTGGCAGTAGTTTGGAAACATTTCACTCTGAATGGCTATCACACTAAACTTTTTTACACCCTTTTGGGCCGAAAAGGGTGTAAAAATCTTGTCCCATGGCTAACACCCTTAAAAGGTGTTTTGGCAAAAAAGGGTGTATGGATGAAAAAAGGGTGATGAGCTCAACACCTTTAAAAAAGGGTGTTGAGGATGCTCAACACCCTAAAAAAAGGGTGTGGAGTCTCGCACCCTTTTTTTCAGGTGATGGCATGCGCAGAGGCAATGTCAAACGGCGGAGCGCGCAGCATTCAACACAAACAGCCAATACGTACAAGTTACAGTTGGAACACGGGATGCAAGCGGTACAGGGAGTGCATACTTACTTAGCAATACATGTGCTGTTCTTGCTTTTATACCCAGCAGAGGAAAGCCCCCAGGTGGAGTGGGTGGGCTTGTCGCAAAAAACTGATATTTTAGCGCTAATTTTGGAAGTATGGATTTTACTACGAGAATATACAAATCAACACGTGGATTTGCAAAAACTTTTTAATTAACGCGGTAGTTTTTCTGATCCGTAACTTAAAGAATTTTATTAAATATCATACAAATCTTCCTGCCACCTCAACACCCTTCAAAAAGGGTGGTCATTATTTCAACACCCTTTTCCCAGAAGGGTGTAAGCTACAAATAGGGTGTTCGAAACTAAGAAACAGGGCGCAAAGAAAAAAGGGTGTGAGAAAAGACCGCCAACGAAGAAAAAAGGTGGGAGAGACCCTCCAATTTTGGAGGCATTTTGTACCTGTTTACACGGTGGACTGAACATTCTCTACAAGCGGGCGGGGGGGGGTTGTGCCTCACGATGTTTACAGCAATATGAATTGGCATAATTTCTTACTAGTGAAGCTCTTTAAGCTTCAGGAGGTAGTTTCGGCAACGCTAGCAAAAACATACAAAGAAAAAACTGGGGTGCCTGTAAAGGGTGCACCACCGCAGATAGGGTATTATGACAGTGAAGTCGGCTTTCGAGCTTGTTAGAGTGTGAGCACAAGGGGTGTATGCGTATCCGCACCTCTTACTGTACCATTTCAAAGGTACTAGTCTTTTTTGGATTCTAAAAGGTAAAAAAATTCGGGCAGCTTGCAATAGTGGTGCAAGACTGGAGAAACAGCAACGCTGGGGGCCGACCTAACCTTGTTTCCCTCTTGGATCTCCTGGAAATGGGGAGGGGGGGGGGAGGGGGGCACACTGGAACAGCCTTGTAAAATCTGGTTAAATTTGGCCTCATCCCTAAGCGGTCATCCTGGCTTAGCAAGAACATTGTAAACCTTAGCAAACATAACAAAACCTAGCAACACCGGAAGAAACTAGGTCGACCCCCAGCTCCGCTGTTCTTTTTTTGCAACTGAACACCTATTTCCCACCGTTTCAACAACCTACAGAAAGCCAAGCGTGTTGCAGTTCGTAAACATCCTTTTCGCCACACGACTACAGTCTTCTTAATTTTGAAGGTTCAAATTGGTGTTTCACGTGCCAAAGCTAAACTTGGGGCATGAGGTGCACCCAATAAGGAAACGAGCGATCATTGCATAAGAGCAATTATTTTTTTTGGTTGTTGTTGTTTGTTGCGTTTGGAAATTTCTTGCGAGTAGAGGAGTATATGAGGGGATGTCTTCTTCTTTACAGTGCTATTATGCATCCGAACATGGCCTTATTCAATGAACAGCTGAACACTTTTTCCACACCCTTTAAACACCCTAAGAAAAACCAAGGGTGTTGAAGTTGATCAACACCCTTATTTTCAAACAAAAGGGGCGTAGAGCTAGAAAAAGGGTGGTGAGACTCAAGAAAAGGGGTGTAAAGGCCTCCCAACACCCCTTTTCCACCTACGCTACGCCCTTTTTGGCTAAAAGGGTGTAAAAAAGTTTAGTGTGTACCACAGTTCAATCAGCTGTGATGCGCTTGATAATGGTAGAAAATGCGTTCTTGAAATCGCGCACACCAGGCAATGGTTCAGTTAGCGTTCGCTCCAGCACGCCGCATGTGCCTGCCATTCTTAACGCAAGAGCTTTGGTGGACACGTATGTCGAAACTACCGCGTGGCACCGCCTTGCTGGCTCAGTGGCTGGGGCGTTGTACTGCTGAGCTCAAGGACACGGGTTCGATTCCTGGCCGCGGCGGCAGCTTTTCTTATGGATGCGAAAAGCGAAAACACCAATGTGCCGAGGTGGTCGAAATTAATACGGATCCGAGCCATCCGCTACGGCGCGCTTCATAGCCCAGGGATCGGCGCGTTAAACCACATAATTTGAATTTGACAATCCCGAGGAACCAATAGACAGCAGACAGAGAAGTGCTGACAACACAAACAGTGCGAAAATAAAGTAAAAGAATTGAAAAGAAAATTTGGTAACTTTGGGTCTGGACGGCAGTCGGGCCCGCGTGCCGGATATTACTACTGTCCCGTGGCTCTATGTTACTGAGCCTAGCGAAGTCGTTGTGGCCGTCCACGTACAAACGTGTGTTGAAGACGTGCACTCAGTCTTACGCGAGTAATTTCAGCGTGCTAATTACAGAAGCGCAACTTGCTGCTGGTGTAGTTGGTGATGCGTTCCTGCAGTGTGGCGCGAAGCGCCCAGAAAAACCCACGAACGGCGAACCCGGAGTAGAGATGATTGATTGATTGATTGATTGATTGATTGATTGATTGATTGATTGATTGATTGATTGATTGATTGATTTGAAAGGGGGTTTATTGGCTGGTAGATGCAGACGGTCGCAGAGGTCCAGAACCACAGAGAGCGAGAGAGCCGACGAACGGTCACACCCAAAGCCGCGCAGACCGAGCATCTTCGTTTACACGAGCGGCTGGTTGTCTGCTAGCAACATGGCGATGACCGATGACACAGCCATTACAAGGGATTGTCCGCAGTTCCTAATTATTGCAGCGCGCGTTACCTCATTACAGATTGATTGATTGATTGATTGATTGATTGATTGATTGATTGATTGATTTATTGATTTATTGATTGATTGATTGATTGATTGATATTGATTGATTGATTGATTGATTGATTGATTGATTGATTGATTGATTGATTGATTGATTGATTGATTGATTGATTGATTGATTGATTGATTGATTGATTGATTGATTGATTGATTGATTGATTGATTGTGGGGTTTAACGCGCCGACGCAACGCAGGCGATGAGGCGCGCCGTAGTGGAGGCCTCCGGTTTAATTTCGACCATCTGGAGATCTTTGCGCCGAAATCTCGACACACGGGCGCTTCCGCTTTTCGCCTCCATCAGAAATGCGGCTGCCGCGGCCGGGAATCGAACCCGCGTCGTTGGGCTCAGCAGCCCATCGCCTTCGCCGCTGAGCCACCGCGGCGGGTATGGTAGCTGGCTGTACCCTAGTGCGCGTGCACGAGCGGTGCATATTGCAGGTAAAAGGCGCATTGTCCAAGAATGCGTGAGTACACTACGCGAGATGACATGTGTAGCCCATCCAACCGGTCAACGATGCGGCTACACACTGCAATTCTAATCAGGAGGAATTTCCGGTTTTTTTTTTTTTTGTGAAGGTCACAACAAACTTCGTGTTGTAGCTTCACAATCCACCACGTTGTCAAGTTACATCCGTAGAAGCTTCTGCGTGGACGTATACGGGGAAACCAATGGCCGGCCCGATCGCCCTTCTAATGAAAGTATCGGCCATCTTCGTGTCCTCCCTGCCGGCGAGATAGGAGGACAAAAGACTGAATCGATCTAAGAATATCAGCTTTCCTGAGGTGTCGCTTCTTTGAGGCAACTAGTTCGATCATGTGGATTATTCGATTGAGTGTGTGTTTGAGGCGCTGCTGGCATACGTCACTCTAGGTATTGGCTTGCATATGTAGGGGCTGCGCGTGGTGGCCTGGCTGTTAAGGGGGGGGGGGGGGGATATTGATGTCTTCTTTGTTGATGTGTCGTATGGCGCGACGGCGGATGACAAGAAGCCCTGAGTTTTGAGGCGAACACTGCAGGCCACAGGCTTGAATATAACGGAGTGTGTCGAGGATCTCTACGAGAGACCCCCTTTCCGTTCAGAAGGTGATATCATCGGTCTTACAGTGCGTAGCCGAGACTGTGTACGCCAACCAACCTTTGGGGGGTGTCCAGGAGGGCAAAGTTTAATAGTAACGGTACCGTTACTATTAAACTTTGCCGGTCGGCGCACTTACTAACAGAACACTAACCAGTTACTTGTCCCAGTATTGACTAGGTACTTAGTTGCCTTGACTAACTGGTCATGCATGACGTAGTAAAAAGCTACGCGTAACAATGTGGATCTGCTGAGTGCGCAGCGCGACATAGACACATTCATCACGCATATATTCAGCACGCATCACGTGGATAATCAACAACTGAATTGAGCAAGAAAGCCAACGGGATGCGCGAGGAGAGCGAGTATTACTTAGTTACCTTAGAAATATCTGCACTTCTTGCTTTTATAGCTAGCAGCGGAATGTCTCCCGAGAGAGTCGGTTGGCTTGTCGTAAAAATCAAATATTGTGGCGATAATTTTAGAAATATGCATTTTAATGTGAGCATACACAAGCCAGCATGTGGATTTGCAAAATCTTTTTAATCGTGATTTGGTGTGGAAAAAGAGCTGAAGTTGTTATGTTCAATAGTTCATAGAATTTGTTACTTCAGTGAATGTTAGTATCAAACCAGCAGCAGTTACTAAGTGCACGGTCTAGACTAGTAACGGTTCCATACTTAGTGGTAGGACCTACCTACCGTTTTGGGTGGTAGTAAATTCCTAAGTTAGTAATTACAGCCGTTACTACCCTTTTTACGAGCTTTTTTGTTAAGAGTGTAATGTAGACCACAGACCAAGGGGGGAGGGCGGACACAAAGTCGAATTGGGTAGGGTGTAACTGGGCCATTTGTAAGTGTAGCCGTTCGATTGGTAAGGAAGCCTCGGAAGCATGCATTCCACGCAATCGGTAGCGAGTTGCCGAACGCCCCCTTGCGGTCGAGAACCAAAATATAGCTGGAAGATTAATCAGGGTGCTTGTTTAAGCACCTGGTTTTAGATGCGACGCTGAGAGCATCTCTTGTCGGCGGCCCTGTCCTTCCTGCGTGCGTCCGTCGTCGTCGGCGTCCGCACTCTCCTCCGATCACCCCCTCTCCTCTCCGATAGCGAACACTCTCTCGCGAGGGGCATTGGATTGGATTCGATTGGATTGGCTTGGCTTGGCTTGACTTGGCTTGGACTGGATTGGATTAAAGTGGATTGTGTTGCGTCATAGCCGCGGCAGACGCACTGGGCCGGCGCGTGCCCAGGTGAGAGCGAACACTCTCTCTCAACATCTGCGGGTGTGCGGCCCAGCGCGCTCTCACTCCGCCGGTGGGCGGCGCTGCGCGCGCTGCTGCGCATGTGCAGTACTCTCTCTCTCCGTGGTCTCCTCTCCTTCGGGCGCGCTGCGCATATAACCGGTGTGCCGCTCTCCGGCGGCCTTTCGGTGAAGGTTGCTCTCCGCTTGCGCTTGAACCCCCCTCAGCGTCGCATCACACCAGGGTTCCCGCGAGGGGAGGTGGGCGTAATTTTTTTCGTTGAAAAATTACACCCTGTGTGACAAGATTTTGCCTGGAGCCAAACATAGACGCGGGCATGGAGATGTTTCTGTAGTCGACTGGGGGAAATCATTTCCATCGCCTTTCCTACGCAGGAAGCAAGTCCGATGAGTTCGTTGTCCACATGAGGGGATCTGCCAAGTTTCGGGGTGAATTATAACTGTTGATTCTCATGAGATTGGGAGGGTTTCCGAGGCCCAGATTCAGTGGAGGTGGTCCAGGAGGGAGGCAGGAGAGCCAAACCTTGTACCGTTTCTTCAAAATTTTCTACGTGACGCTGTCGGGACGCGAGCCGCTGTTCTTTTTACTCTCGGCCGTCACTGCTTTGGCTGATACGGAGGAGCATCGCTCGATTCAGCGTGAAGTTGGGGTGCCCCGTGTAGTGACGTGTATCTGTCTGAAGGCACTCGGACGTCGCTTTCGCCGTTGTCGAAAGTGCGGGTCGAGCTGCGATTGGTTTTGTTCTTGCTCGCTAGTGGCTCAGTCAAGTGACGGAGTGAATAGGGCCTGCGCAGTCAGTAACCGCAGATCCCGGACTGAGGATTCCCTTGGCGTGTGCCCCCATAGCAGCAGCAAGCTTCCTTAATTTCCTTGGTTGCGAGAACGTGACTTGAAGTCCATCGCGAGAGTGAAGCCAGTTTTCTCTACATGGATGTATTGGCGTATTCTACCGCTATCTTGTTGAGTCCGTTGATGCATTTGTGAAGGCGACGATTGTGTCTTTGCCGTTTCCATCGCTTCGTGACGCTCCGCCATGCCTCCCACAGCTGAAGGAGTCGGGCGTCCATGCACTAAGTTTGATACGTCGTAATCATCGTGTGCGTGCGTTTCTTTGCTAGGTACATGTGGTTCGTTGAGGAATGTGCGGATTGCTCCTAACGAAATTTGACCCAGTTGAAGAGCCGGGCTGACCCTGTGGTGCTCTTAAATGCGTCTCTGCGTGGACCGGATGGATCGCCTGAATGGTCGATCGCTGCCATTTACCTACCATAGTCGTTCTTCATTCAATAAGCCGTGTGCATTACTAAACGCACGCTGTGTTCCCCAGTTAATTATGAAATACAACCGCGTACTATACAAGGCAAATAGGCTTTCAAGCGCCGTTGATCGGGACATAGGTAGTGTGATGCTTCGTAATGAATTGCTACAGGTTCGTTTATCACGGAGCAAACGGCATTTGTAGATTTTCCAATTATCGAAAATAACACTGCGAATCGTACTAGCGACCGTGTGACTCATCGGAGCAGTCACCGAGCCACCTCTGCGTCTGTTACAGTGGCTATTCGATTTACAGTCGCGGACTCACAGCGCATAGTCCGCGGGTAGTCCCCGGTATCTTCACACCGTAGCCTATGGGAGCCCGTGATAGTCCAGAGAGCAGACGACGCTTCGTTTTAAACATTTTAAATTAATACAACAATCGAAAGAAGCTAGAAACAATAATTTAGGTTTATAGATACAAAACAGCAATTCACAATGTTTTGTGCCTCAAAGGCAAACGTGGTGGTCAGAGACGTTGCAAGGAAGGAGGTTTCACAACACCCCTCAAAATGATCTAAGTGCTGCTACCACGGGCCCTCTCCCTTCCCTTCAGCCTTCGATGATGCTATTTACACTCCGCATGGATATATTAAAACGGAAACCTTAGATAAGACCAGTATCAATTTGTTGATGAACGGTTCCTGGGAGTCCTGTGTGCACTCTTATTTTTATGTATACAGGGTGTGTTCAGATAAGGACAGCCAAAGTGGTGCCATGACCATTTTTTGTTTGAGATGAAACTTTAATATTGTGTAGAGCACTGCATTTCCCCCCCCGTGGAACTGGCATTAGTTTAGTTAGTTTAGTAAGTAACGCCATAGTTGATTTAATAAAAAATTATTTAGAACGTGACAGGGCCGGGCTACTTTCCACATTGCTCGGTGTGGCAACTTTGGGGACCCGTAAAACGAAGCGAAATTTTTTCCAAATTTACCTAATTTTTTAAACAAATATTTGCAAACGTTTCTGCTGGATTCATGAAAATTGAATTTGCAATATTTATATTTTCTGAGAAAATATTTCTCAAACATAGTAGCGAGAGCAATGTCGTTCAAAAGCGGCACTTCTAAAAAAAACATTTTTTACACATCGCCCTAATGTCTAAGCTGTCTAGTTTTTTAGACGTGTTTACGAGGGGCTGCTGAACACCTCATACTCTTCTCAATGCTCTAAAAAAATTATGAAAATACCGCTTCGTGAAATGCGACAAAAAATGAAAATTTGGAAAAAAAGGTCCACCTTTCGACGTCATTTAAAAAAAATCATGTTTATCAATTTTCGCGATATTTACACAAAATGGCACTCAATTACTGAGTATTCTAGAAAGCTAAACATTTGTTGCATTATTTTTGTTCTAACTCAGAAAAATGAGGTCACATTCAACACATTTTTTTAATGTCCGATCAACGGTTGAGTAGCAGTTCGCAGTGAAAAAAGACAAATAATTATGGCCGTTTTTTACATTTTAGAAAAATAAAGCGCCTGATATAAAGAAAACTGATCATAGTATTCTTATTTACCCATTGTTCAACTTGTTAGTTGCGGCAGGCATGAAAATAATTGTGAGGTTTCTGAGCTTGTTTCTCCCACCAGAGTAAGGCTAACATTTTATTTCTTTATCGCATTGCCCTAGCTGTATCATAAACCCATATGTTTGATTTCTGACGCTGCTTAATCGCACATTGTTGGTAATTTACCCCATTTATAAGCAAGTAACCTCGCTGCTGGCACTGAGAATATTTGACATGCGATCGTCATTGTCAAATGTGTAGTATTTCCGTTCTACCTGGTACATGCGAAGCGCCAACTGCAAAACAACTTCGTCTTCCCAACTGTCCGTCTTTCAGGCTCCCGGGGATAATGAGTAGATGTGCTTCTTAAACAGTTTGTTTTTAGCTGTTGGAAAGATAAACTTTTATCCCACTACAAAATCTGCCAACCTTTACTTTGGAGACTTCAAGGTTAAGGGGAAGGTGCAGCTTTCTAGTTCCAAGGCCCTTCAAAGAGTCGACACGCAGAGGTGAAAACCGTCGCTGCCTCTCTGAGTCCGAGTTCGATGTTGTGTACCTTCAATTTATTTTGTTTGAGTTCGCTATTTCCGGGAGGATACGGGATTCCGAGTACCGGCGGAACATTTTTGCTTTTCTCTTGTTTGTTCTCCTCAAATGTTGCGATATCACCTTCGCCAAGATATAGCATGACAAAATTCACTTTTGCAGTATGCTGTCCACGAACTATTTCGTACTTTTTGCGGCTTCGCTTGAAGGTCAACGTAAAATATGCACAGCAGCTTGATGCTTCAGAAGGCTCTCCACGCCATCGTACGCACTTTTGTCATGTCCGGTTCCAGAGAAAAGCCACTTTGTCACCCTAGTGACCCGACATTCACTTCTGCGAACCTAGAGGAACTGATATTTGTTCCTAAATTGGGTGGCACCACCGTTATTTATACACATTATTAAAGCGCATATTCATGCATGCTCTTCAAGAAGTCGCTTGATTTCGACCAACCCCAAGCATGCATGAGCCGAATCAAGACTGTGCTCCCGCAAAGAGTCGTAGTCTTTCTCGACATCGCAAAGCACGTGAACACACTTTTTGCCTCTGCGGTCAATGGTATCCTCTACCTTCGTCGGGAAGTAATTCCTACAGCACAAGCAAAGCTTCTGACCACTGTTTGTCGACTCTTTGAAGGGCTTTGGAACTAGAAAGCTGCACCTTCTCCTTAACCTTGAAGTGTCCAAAGTAAAGGTTGTCAGATTTTGTAATGGGATAAAAGTTTATCTTTCCAACAGCTAAAAACAAAATGTTTAAGAAGCACATCTATTCATTATCCCCGGGAGCCTGAAAGACGGACAGTTGGGAAGACGAAGTTGTTTTGCAGTTGGCGCTTCGCATGTACCAGGTAGAACGAAAATACTACACATTTGACAATGACGATCGCATGTCAAATATTCTCAGTGCCAGCAGCGAGGTTACTTGCTTATAAATGGGGCAAATTACCAATAATGTGCGATTAAGCAGCGTCAGAAATCAAACATATGGGTTTATGATACAGCTAGGGCAATGCGATAAAGAAATAAAATGTTAGCCTTACTCTGGTGGAAGAAACAAGCTCAGAAACCTCACAATTATTTTCATGCCTGCCGCAACTAACAAGTTGAACAATGGGTAAATAAGAATACTATGATCAGTTTTCTTTATATCAGGCGCTTTATTTTTCTAAAATGTAAAAAACGGCCATAATTATTTGTCTTTTTGAGCTCAGCGAGCAATGGAGCGAAAGATTATAGGTGTAACATTAAGGGGAGATGCTGGTCTTAAAATGAACTTTTTATTAATTGGTCTGTGATAATGAAAATCACTGTGCATATGTGTATTGTCTTCCTCACTTCAAATATGTAATTAGTTTTCAAGTGAAATAATTATTTTTTGCGTTAAAAAGAAAATACTGGAGCGTAATCAGTAATTTCTTACGGGCATTTAGGGACTTTTTATTCAATTTTTTAAAAATAAATGGTATGGATGGGTAGCTTAAGACCTGCCATGCAAGCTGATGCTATTTATATTCCTGTAGAGATAGTTGACTGGATAAAATTAGTCTAATTATGCCAAGTACAGTTTTCAGAAAACTTAATGAGCTCATATTATTACTCATAACATTTATTTGGGGCATAATGGGCCAATTAAAATAGCATCAGCATGCAGTGCATTTTATTCCGAAATCAACGGTATATTGTTTGCAAAAATCTTTTGAAAAAAAAAAGCTACCTGAAAAGGTCTGTGAGGCTAGGCACATGTACAAAAAAAAAGGGAAGCTGAGAAAATCGCAGTTGAAGTTTTACTACAAGTGACAGTTTTATCTATTGAGCATGTGAAAAAAAGGCTTAGAATGTAGCCCGCTTTTCACTCAACACGAGCATACCAAGTTTGCTGAAATCACTTGATGGGAAAATTATAAAATCCTCTGTCTACAGATGGCACTTGGCAGAAAAACTTAACAAAAGCAAATCCAGAACGTCGCTTCAATTTTTATGCTGTTGGCAGCGCGCCGTCACTCTTTGGCGACCAGGGATGAGGTGCCGATCGTGCATCACAGTTTTAAACGTTTATTTTGTTACGTTACTGCTCCATTTGTTGCAATGAAATCGGCTCCAGGGCGATTTGCGTCGCGCGAAATGAGTTGCAATGAAGGGGCCTGTAGCGGAATGCACTCCACTGTTCTGTGACGTGCATAACCACGTTTTCAATTCAATCTACTCGTAAATCACGTTACCCCCACTCATTGTGCAAGGTGCGGGTCTTTATCATTCTCAAATCGCTCATCTATATGGTAACCTGCCGACGAGGAAGCGCGCGCCGGGAAGCGAGCCACCCTCCGCGGCATCATTGATAACACTGCAGAATGAACACACTTCCCTTGCGCCATCGGCAAGCGGCATCCTCCACCTTATCCTTTATTTTCTTTCATTTGCTGCTGATCTAAAGATAGGTGCACACCAGTGCACCCTCAGGCGTAATCATATCGCTAACTCTGTCGTCTAGCAGCCCTCGGGTGCGCTAAGCCTACCCCCGTCTCGGCGTCGTTCTCGCGGTAAGTTGCCACCAGACGCGCAGAAGAGCGTAATCCAGGTGCTTTCTAATACTGTTCGTTCATCCTTTCGGTACCGATAGACATCTTTACTTAATTTTTATGCCGTGCGGGGCTTTTGCTGGTCCTCGCATAGACGAGTACATGAGCCGTTGCACTGTGATAAGTGTGGCGAGCAGACGACCCACGGCGCCCAGCCAATCAGATTGCGCCCTGCGGTCACGTGCAGTCAGTAGCCAATTGGGCGGCGCGTTCATCTTTTTTCTACCCCGGTTATACTCGCAACCAATGGACGAAACGAAGCGGTTATGGCGGGGATTTGAAAGCGAAAAGACGCACTTCCGAATGAGACCAAGATGGACGCCAATGCCATAGCGCATGTAGAACCCGAGCGGCGAGCCGTCTAAAAAATGCTGTTTTCGCATCCAATACTGGCCGATTTTAGCGGTCGTCGGTGCTATAAATTGATATTATGGCTCAAATACGTACTCCTGGGTCTGGATATTTGGCTGACGGGAAGAAAAACAGCTCTACTTTCCGAAAATGGCAGTTTTGAAAAATCGATTTTTTTGGTCAAATTTCGGGATTCCAAGGCCCGCGTCTCCCCTTAAATGTCTTCCCTCTCTCACCGACCTCTGCACACGGCAGGAATGCATGAAGGAATACAAACTGCGCACTTGAGAGAAGCTGCTGTGCTTCATCTCCTAAATACTCCTGCTCCTGCGTGGTGCAACCCAGGGATACCAAAAGGAGAGGACACTTGACCAGAAGGCGTCACATTTCGAGCATGGCTGAAACAAGCAAACACTGGAGGCGGTTTCTGTCCTACACAGCACCTGTACCTTCGATGGACTACAGCCTGAAGAAGGATTTTCTTCGTCTCTGTTGGAGTGAGTACACAACACCATCCTTGTTTGCTCCTACTGCGTTTTTAAAAACGATAGTCTTTCTTGGGCTACTTGAACGCGAAAATTTTTATCTGTATGTATCTATGTATGTCTGTCTGTCTGTAACTCCATTCAGCCACCCGGACAAAGTGAAACAGGAGCTGTGCTAGTCTTGTATACCCACAGCCAAATCTAAACGTCGATGTCCGGTGTCAGTGTTTGTACTTGTCAACATTGTTGAACAAGAATAAAACATTATGCAAATGTGAGGCAAAAAATCAATACATAAGTGATATTTGCTGTGTTCCTTTATAACAAATTCAGGGATGCTTGGTTTTTACGATCGCAAATAAAATACTGCATCCACTGCATAAAAATTCACTCCGTCGCCTGCTGTCACCCGCGGCATTATAGCTTATAGCGGCATTTTAAGAAATCAAACAGAAACCGTTACAAAAGGTTCCACTAAATAAGTTCCATGTTCCGCTTGGAATGCACATGGTGTAGGGCAATGTGGTTCTACAAACGTTGAAGTAGGGCGCCTCGATTCACGCGCGTCCCCGCTGTACGGCAGCGCTGGCATCGAGGCACCCGGCCTGGAGCAGTGGAACGCGGTAAATTTAAATTGACTTGAGCAAACCTCTAGCGTGTTTACCTTGCGAGGAGCACGACGGGAGAGGAACAGCACGAGAGGTGAGCGGGAAAGCAAAGGGATGCATTTACTTGGAAAATGTCGAAAAGACTATCGTCTTTCATCGACATTTGCCACAACAGAAGCAAATATGCGGCCAATTTTTTACCTCCTTTTGACTCCTTTGAAGCCCAGCATATCATCCTATGAATTTTGTGGCCGACAGAAATTGGTGAAATGTGTTGGTGAACAAATCTTTTGAAACAACAAAAAGCGCCACATGTAATGGACGTGATAATGAATGAGAGTGCTACTGTTAATTTGCAATCAACCTTTAGTACGGGAAACCTTAGTGTGCAAATTTTCAACCATTTGTACATGGCATATCATTGAATAGTAATTGAACTACATTCAGATTAGCCAAAAACCTGATAATCATGGTAGTTTAAGAAACATCAAGTGACGGGACTTTTTTTTAGCATTGTCTTCCAATTCAATATATCTCGAACGCTTAGCAACGGCAGCATTTCTGAACATTTGCATAGTCGCCTTTACCTTTACTCACTGATTGGACTGTTTTGCTACCAACTCATTTACACGTTTTATTTACGT
This sequence comes from Haemaphysalis longicornis, assembly GCA_013339765.2. NCBI lineage: Eukaryota > Metazoa > Arthropoda > Arachnida > Ixodida > Ixodidae > Haemaphysalis > Haemaphysalis longicornis. The sequence continues at coordinate 85,209,551 of CM023456.1, forward strand.
GCAGTTGAAGATGGGGATACTGACACGCTCGACGGGAGCTCTGAAGTTCAAAATCCACGTGGCGTCGGAGACTCGTTCGACAAGATCAGTGGCATCACATTCAAAAGCACACGCCAGGCTTCTACTCCTGATTCCGTCAGCAAGGAATTTGACTCATTGACACATCCATCGCTGTCTGCGGGCACTTTCTTTAGGTCTCCGCGTTCGGCGTCAAGTGCAGGCACCGGGAATCCCATGGCCTGAAGTTCGGGACATGCCCCATCGCCTCCCGACTTTGGCGAAGAATGCGGGTCGCACGGACCCGAGGGTGAACAAGGCAGCTTGGCTTTGAAGCGCTGCAAAACGTCGCCGATGCTCCTGTATTACCTCTGGGAACAAGAGCACGTGCAACTAACTACCTCCCACGTGCCCCTAGCGAAGAAACGTTCCGTGGCTGCATGGCTGCAACGCTGGGAAAACCGTCTCGTCACTGGGTTCTACATCAACTGTGGTTCGAAGCCAGTAAGACGCAACCTATTTTATAGCCAGCCGTAACAAAGGAAAAAAAAAAAAATCTGTATTACCAGGTCATGTCCTTCTCATTGTAAACGTCTTGCTTTGCAATAATATCTGTGTGTATGTATATATGAGAAAAGAGAACTTCGAACAAGGTAGCGACCCCGTTTGTTGCCAACGTTTCAGCAAGAGACTTGCCTTCGTCAGGGCCCTGACAAAGGCAGTGGAATCGTTGGCAACAAGTGTGGTTGCTACTTTGCTCGAAGTTTTCTTTTCTTGTGTTCCCTACCATCTTCCCAGTTTTATTGCTCCCTGTATATATATATATATATATATATATATATATATATATATATATATATATATATATATATATAGTCACGTGACCACGCAGAGATAGGTTGTCAGAAGGAAGGTGTAATTTACGAAAGACACCGAAGTCACCGGCACAGAGGCAAGTTGATGGCGCAAAACCCAGTCCAGCCGAAACTCCAACCTTGTCTCTCTTCTTCCTTTCTATCCGTCCTTCAAGAGCAGCACATACCCAGATAAAGACAGATTGGACGTAGCTGGACATGCAGCTGTGATTAGCATCAGTTCCTGGAGAAGTTGGCCAAGGTCTGTCACAATATATAACTGGAAGGCAGGGGTGAAGTGCCCATTCAAAGTCATACCTGCCAGGTTTGCCGGGATGGCATTAGGGAGATCTTACCAGGGGCGGGGGAACAACAGAATGGGTAACTTTCCACACATTTTTTTTATTTACTTACAAGATAGCAGGAAATGAACTGTTTCTTTGTCCAAACTACCAACAAGCTACACCACTTAAATGTTCGACGTTGCTAACGTCGCCCTTTTCATGAAGTCCTGGAAATAGTACTGCAAGCGCAATACAAAACAGCAGGAACTGAACTGTTTTGTTGTTTCGTCTAAACTAACAACAAGCTACACCACTGGAGACTTGCTAAATCTTCAGAACGGCCGTCCTCGTGCGTAAATGAAAGCGGCGGCAGCGCTGCGTTTTTTATAAACACTAAACTAACAATGGGACGAACAGGTTCACCGTCTGTGCATGGCCGACTTCGCTTTTTAAGCACTTCACTGATAATGATGCGAACTGGTGTCGGGTTGGATTGTCAGGTATACCTCCGGCGCATTGTGGCCATACTGGGAAAAGGATTAAGCTGAAGACGTGTGCGTTATCGGGAGATTTTTGTTTCGGTCGTACAACCGTACAAAACCATGAAAATTCGGGAGTCTCCCGGAAAATTCAAGAAACCTGGCAGGTATGCCTTTGGTTTCTCACCAAATATAAAACTAAAAAAAATTAAGTAATTATGGTATTCAATAAAAACAGGCGAACTATTCCTCTGGTTTCTTTCTGGCATTCTAGGCTGCTCCATTTTTTGTCCAACACACGCACATGCACACGCACACACACACGTTGCAAATGTTCACAGACACATCCTAGACAACTTTCTTAATTCCCGAGGCAGATCCAGAGCAGTTGCCAAGCTCTGCCGCAGAGTGTGCTGCTCCCTCGAAGGGCAGGTGCTCTGAAATTGTTTTCGGAAAGCACCCGCTGCCACCGGAGCAGATGCCAAAGCATGATGGGAAAAGGGATTTCCCAGTAGCCTCTATGTTGCACCCTTCCAAAAGTGTCTTTGACCTCAACTAAAGCCGTTCCATTGTCAAAAAGCCGATGAAGGGACATTAGTATCGACAGTGCCCAACGATGCTCGTGGTATAAGTTTCGCCGGCCTTTTTGCGAGCAGGCAACAGAACACACACACAAAAAAAAATGAAGGCGCATTTTTTGCCCAGTAATCGTTGGAGCCGAGCTCGTTGCTACTTGACTCCGAGTTTTAGCGTTTCAGTTCTGCTCCCTTTCCTGATGTAGCAAGCAGGAGTGCGACATGGCGTTTATCATCTGTTTTCCCTTTCCCTGTCAACACCGCTCCATAAGCGCTCGGGATCTGCCATTTAAATTCAACATCAGGTGTACTAACAATTAAATTACCTATGAACTTGTTAGTGCGCTAAGGCTGATAGGAATCGTAGTCCATGTAATGTTTGCACACAAAGAATTACTTTCGAAAATGCGCTGCATATGTCTACAAACAAGCTAAGTAGCGACTACCTCTTCCTTGTAATACTTGTGCGAAATACTTTCCTTTCTTTTTTAATTTCACAGGTCAGAGACACTGATGGATTCGAGGGACTGTCGAAGAACATGGAAGCTTCACAAGCTACTTAGTGGCAAACTAGTGTGCTTGTTGTCTGTTGTATCAGTTTTTCATGCGAATCAGGCAGCAAGATTCTCAAAACTTCCATCTCTCCACAAACTCGTGTTCGTAATTAAACATTGTACAGCCTTCTGATTTCTGTTTATTTATGTGCATCATGGTTACCGTATCTTTGCGTGTATAACCCGCATCAAAAATGTGAAAATTTCAGTGGCGATATACGGGTGCAGATAATATGCGCGGTTTTTCCTTTAGTGCAGCTTCATGGCAATGCGTGCTGTGCCGTGAAGCTCCTACGCAGTAACACTGACTAAGCCTTCTATGGCAGCTGAGCATTTGCGCAAAACCGATTTTTGTCGTGTACATGTTCTCTAGCTCTAATTAAAGCCAGCGTTTTATATAGCCCAGTAACCACAAAAAATTTATAAACAAATTTGCAGAAATAATTTTAATTTGGCAGCAAACTTTTTGAAATCGGAAGGGTGGCGGTTTGTAGTGTCGAAACTTGACACTACAATATGAGTCCCGGTCACGTGACCTGCAAACCTAGCAGCTATTGTAACTGCTGAAATGTTTATTTACGTATTGAAAACCTTTTAACACAACCATCTGTATAAGTTTAAATTGTATATGTACTTTGAAACATTATTTTGAAAATTTTTAAGACACGCCGCCCGCCGCCGCTGGGTTGCTCTCAGTGTGGCTCCATGCCCAGAATCAATGGCAACGTTCAGTAAACAGACCCAGTGAAGGAGCTTTGACAATTCTGCCTGACTCGGAGGCATTTGTTCTGCCAAAATATTCGATTTCAGTTTCCAAATACGCCAACGGCAGCTTTAAAAAAAAAAAAAAAAAAAAAAAAAAGGGACGGGCCCGGGGAGAATCGAACTTCCGACCGCCACAACGTGAAGCCAGATTCTACCTATCGTCTGTCCTAACAGATGCCGCAGTCGTGCAAAATAGACCGTTGCATTGAAAACACACGTAAAGGTACAGGAAAGCCTGCGATTCAGTTTTTTAGCTGGGGACAAGTTTTTTAATATCGTTTTTCATTTCGCATACAGACAAAAGTATGTTGCCGAGCTCCTCTGTCATGGTTGCCAGCATTATTTTTGGGAGGACACATACAGCTCGTAGATCTAAAAATTTTGATTTAAAAAGTTCTAGGGCGTTATTAGCAAAACCGCTTCTTGTTAAGGTGCTTTAAGTGATGCCCTTTCATTTGGGATAGAGAATATATATACTCGACAAAAATTGGTTGTATGTCCCTTTAACAACTGAACTTTATCAGTGAATTGTGAATTTCGCCTTGCAGTCAGTGTATTCTACTTGCTAACTACAGCGAAACCCCGTTGATACGTTTTTCACCGGACCGCGAAAAAAAAATTTTAACAGCCGGGAAAACGTAAGAGTGAGGGTAAGAGTAGTGTAACGTTTAGACACCAGATGGCGCCACCCTTCAGACTTCAGAAAGTTTAGTACCAAATTAAAATGATTTTCAGCAATCTATTCAGAAATTTTTTGAAATCATCACACTACATAAAATGCTGGCTTTCATACGAGCTAGAAGACATGCACTCCACTAAAGTATTGGCTGTCCCTTTAAGGGATGGGTCTTTGATCAAAAACTATTTTTACAGTTATGATGATAAAAATGGGGGGACGCATGTAGTTTTTCATTCTGACTGTAGATATAAAATTTGTTTGTGTAAAACGACTATATCAGATTTATTTGGATTTTTATGTTTGATTTTTTGGCAGCCTTTGAAAAAAACTGCTGGGGGATGCAGCTGAACACAGTACCAGTGAACTGTCCACAAATCGAGGAGTGCAAAATGAGACGAACATTATCATTCTATTTGGTCTGTAGCAGAAGTTACAGCCGTTTGAAGTCTGGGCCTAGAAGGTGGGAACCAGAAAAACTGGTGTTGCCGTCCAGGCCCAAACTTCAAATGGCTATAACTTCTGCTACAGACCAAATAGAATGACAATGTTCATCTCATTTTGCACTCCTCGATTTGTGGACAGTTCACTGGTACCGTGTTCCAAATGTAGAATGATAATGTCAGTCTTATGGCACTCCTTGATTTGTGCACAGTTCACTGGTACCGTGTTCAGCTGCGTCCCCCCCCCAAGCAGTTTTTTCAAAGGCTGTCAAAAAAAAAACAAAAATTCAAATAAATTTGAATATAGTTTCACACAGAAACAAATTTTATATCTACAGCTAGAATGAAAAACCACATGCATCCCCCAATTTTTATCGACATAACTAAAAACAAACAGCTTTGGTTTAAGACCAGTGTGCACCCCTAAGACCAATGCCTAGACACACGATATGCTTCACGGCTTACTAGCCGGCAAAGCCCTGCTAGTTTTCACTGCAGCACGATTGTCACAATGTGGCAAACAGCAAACAAACCATGCCTGGAAGGCAAGAGGGAGAAAACCACTCGGTGGGCTTAGCAGGCATACAAACAAATGTATATTTACAACAGTGAAACTATGATACAAAAGAATTCCTAGTCTCCCCCAAGTCTACTTTCTCCTAACGGGGCTTTCTTGTGCGCGACCATCCGACTCCGAGACCTTTTGACACGTGCCGGCGACGGACTTTTGCTGTGTGACCTGGAACCAGAAAGACAAGCGACCGAAAAATCAGCAAACCGCATAAAAGATGGACAGGCTTGCGGTATCTGTTATTGCACACACTCGTACAAGGCTGCAATTCTCAACTGAAGGCCTTGATGTTCAGAGAAGAAAGGACGGAAGAGACGCACCAAAGACACCTCACGGAATTTCTCCCATTTCAGCAGCAAGGTGTTTACAACCTCACGACGTTTGAGGCACGCTTTATACCATCCGAAAGCAACGTCCGCGTGTGAAGAACGAATTAGAAGCTCAGGCGGGTCGCTTAACCACCTTAACACTTGTGCCACTGCGGCCGCACGCCGAAGAAAAAATAACACCGGCGTGCGTTGTCTGCCCCGTTCCAACCCAATTCTCAACGGTGGTGTCAACAGAGTTGTTGCTAATCGCACTCTCATTGGAGTCTAGGCAGTACTTCGCGTTCGGCGGGCTAGAGCTTGGAATGCCCAACCCACATCATGCACTTAGCATGGACAAGTACCGCCATCCCGCAGAGCCCGACGTACCCAGTGATGGCGCACTCACATGGTTGCCTGCATGCGTGCCTCGCTATTGAATACAGGCTATTCCTGCATTATTTTGTTCTCTGGGTGCCTCTCGGAACAAGGTTTAGCTGTAGCTGTGTTTTTGATTAGAATGTTTAGTGCTGTATTTTACAATTGCAAAGCAGAGTTCTTGTTTTTTTTTCTTTTGTATTCCTGCATTATTTTGTTCTTTGGATTCCTTTCCTTTTTTGAAAATTTTTTTCTCTAGTGCCTAGTAGTACCTCAATCCCCACCCCCACGTAACGCTCACTTGGGCCCTAAGAAAAAATAAATGCCGTATTTTCGCACGTATCACCCGCACCAAAAATGCGCAAATTTCGGGGATGAAGAAGAGGTGCGGATTATATGCGAGGAATTTCCTTTGGTGCACCTTCACCGCAATGCGCATTGGGCTGTGACACCCCTAAAGCAGTAATAGCGGCTCAGCCACCGTTGCCCCATTGACAGTGCTTATTTTGCACACACAGCTCAACAATATACCAGCCTGAAAAAATGTTCGCGGCCAGTCATCTGGTTACGTAGTCAGCTAGGTAAGTTCTTTTGCATAAACAAATGTGTAATGCCGCTCGAGTAGTAGCCTTGGTTTACCCTCTTATGTATAAAATATGCGGGCAATACGCGGGGATATATTGTTTTTCATTCATCATATTCGCCACCCTCAGCCACCTAATCTGGCACTGCTCTGCGTTTTCTCTGTGTCGGCCCATCCTACACCATGCTATGCCCCCCGATGCCTCTCAAGATGATCCTCCATTTGAAGACCCAAATTTTTTCACAGCCCTTGGGCTCTTTGGAGTAGAGTGGTCTCTCAAGATTAGTGTAGATTAGGGTCTACCCCGGTCACAAAAATAGCACTATAAGATATGATCTACCTCAGCCTGGCCTGCGCAGATTGAAGGGAACTCCTTTGCGGCCTTCATGAACACATAATTCTTGATGATGATGATGATTGCTATTGATTTCCCCTTTGTAGCGGGGTGATGACACATCATCTTACCAAAAAGGACTAATATACCTATGTTTTCCACTCTTGGTGCAATACTAGCGATGCTTAGGGCAGGCACAAAAAACTTGTTACGCACAAAATACTTTTTTTTCCCTGCTACAGGTGGTAACTGTCCTAGGCAATATTCCCCCCTCTGCTTTTCATCCACCAGGATTCTAATCTTCTTTTTGTCCCCTCGACAGCCTTGGAAGTTAACTCCCTCTGTACTACCCTTAAGGGGAGACGTGGGTCTTGAAATGAACTTTTTTATTAATTGGTCTGTGATAATGAAAATCACTGTGCATATGTGTTTTGTCTTCCTCATTTCAAATATGTAATTAGTTTTCAAGTGGTAGAATTATTTTCTGAGTTATAAAGAAAACACTGGAGCCTAATTAAGTAACTTCTTATGGGCCTTTAAGGAACTTTTTATTCAATTTTTTTTTAAATAAATGGTATGGATGTGTAGCTTAAGACCTGCCATGCATGCTGAAGCTATTTATATTCCTGTAAAGATAGTTGATTGGATAGAATTAATCTAATTATGCCAAGTACAGTTTTCTGAAAACTTAATGACCTCTAATTATTACTCATAACATTTATTTGAGGCAAAATGAGCCAATTAAAATAGCTTCAGCATGCAGTTCATTTTATCCCGAATTCAACGGTATAACACTTGTAGAAATCCCTTGAAAAAAAACTACCTCAAAACCCCTGTAAGGCTAGGCACATATGCAAAAAAAGGGAAGCTGAGAAATTGCAGTTGAAGTTTTACTACAAGTGACAGTTTTATCTATTGAGCATATGAAAAAAAGAAAGGTTCTAGAATGTAGCTCGCGTTTCGCTCAACACGAGCATACCAAGTTTGCTGAAATCAGTTGGTGGGAAAATTATGAAATCCTCTGTCTACAGATGGCACCTGGCAGAAAAACTGAACAAAAGCAAAGCCAGAACGTTGCTTCAATTTTTATGCTGTTGGCATCGCGCCGTCTCTCTTTGGCGACTAGGGCTGAGGTGCCGAGCGTGCACCACAGTTGTAAACGCTATTTTGTTATGTTACTGCTTCATTTGTAGCAATCAAATCGGATTTGCATCGCGTGAAGTGAGTTGCAGCGAAGGGGCTGGTAACGGAATGCCCGCCACTGTTCTGTAACGTGCATTGCGCTTGGCTAGGTGGGATAACCACGTTTTCGGTTTAATCTACTCGTATATCACGTCACCAACGCACATTGTGCACAGTGCGAACATTTATAATTCTCAAATCGCTCATCTATATGGTAACCTGCCGACGAGGAAGCGCGCGCCGGAGTGCGGGCCGAACGGGCCGAACCGCCGCAGCATCGTTGATAACAGAATGAACACACTTCCCTTGCGACGTCAGCATGCGGCATCCTCCACTTTATCATTTCTTTTCTTTCTATTTGCTGCTGATCGAAAGATCGACGCACCTTAGTGCCCCCGCAGGCGTAATCATATCGCTACGCTATCGTCTCGGCAGCCGCGCGGGGCGCTAAGCCTACCTCCGTCTCGGCGCCGTTCTCGCGACAAGTCGTCGTCACAGGAGCAGAAAATCGTATTTTCAGGCGCTTTTAATAATGCTGTTCTTCTTTCGGTTATCGATAGACATCTTTACTTTATTTTTACGCCATGCGGGGCTTTTGCCGGTCCTCGCATAGACGAATACATGAGCCGTTGCCCTGTGATGAGAGTGCCGAGCAGACGACCCCGGGCCCAGCCAATGAGGTTGCGCCCTGCGGTCACGTGCAGTCAGTAACCAATTAGGCGGCGCGATCCGTCTCTTTTCTACCCCGGTTTTACTCGCAACCAACGGACGAAACGGAGTGGTTCTGGCGGGGAATTGAAAACGAAAAGACGCGCTTTCGAATGAGACCAAGATGGACGCCATGGCGCATGTAGAACCCGAGGGGCGAGTCGTCGAAAAAATGCTATTTTCGCGTCGAATCTTGGCCGATTTTAGCGGGCGTCGGTGCTATAAATTGATGTTATGGCTCAAATACGTACTCCTGGGTCTGGATATTTTGCTAATCGGTAGAAAAATAGCTCTACTTTCCGAAAATGGCGATTTCTAAAAATCGATTTTTTGGCCAAATTTCGGGATTCCAAGACCCGCGTCTCCCCTTAAATCCTAGGGCTTCTGGAAGCCGAATATTTCCCTCAAGTAGATTTGGATGAATATCCTCGCATTCTAGCATGTGATGCATAGTTTCTGTTTCATTTCCGCAGACCACGCATACCCCATCATTTTGTGAATACTTCCCAACAAAGCTCTCAGTTTGCAAGCAACCTGCTCTAGCCTCAAAAAGCAACGCACTGCTCTGGGAATTATCGTAGAAATTTTTGAAACTGTGCTACTCCTCCCTTCCCTCCTATATTTTGGTCGCGCAGCCTTCCGTTCATTAATAAAGGACTACTACAACAACAACAACAACAATTCGTCGAGGGAAAGTGGGGGTGCGGGCTATATGCAGGGGCATATAGCCCACATATAAATAAATATACAGTGGAATCTCGGTCATACGAATCTCAAGGGGTGGCAAAAATATTCGTATCACCCGAAAATTCGTATCATCAGAACGAGAAAAAATGGAAATGTGCTGCGCATGCGACAGGCGGCGGCAATATGGCGTCGGCTCTTGCCGCGAAGAGGTGCAGGTAGCTTCAGCAACCGCTTCTAACCTTTTGTTAAAACGGAGCTCAATGGGAGCTGACAGTATGGGAGAAGCACTATAAAATGTCATCTACGCCAAATATCCACCGCGGAGGTGGCCCAGCCAGCTGCTGCTAGCGCTCCGAAATTGCCGCAATCACAATGAGGCGCGCGTCTCCCTAGTGGCGCAAGTCGTGAGGCTCCTCCCAATGCAGTTAGCGGTAACCGAGGCAGAGGCTGGCGCCTGGGTGCCGGGCTGAATCGTCAGCGCGGGCGTCAAAAGAACGCGCGCTCATCGCCGACGCGACGCGCGCACACGAACTCAAGCCTGAACCGCATGCCATTCGGGCGCGTCGGCGTTTGCGCGCGCGTTCTTTTGACGCCCGCGCTGACGATTTCGCCCCCATATCAGATTTTTACCTCGCTCGTAAAATGACGCGCGACGCGCGCGGCAGTGGGAGGAGCCTGCCGACTTGCGCCAACGGGGAGGCACGCTCTTCATGGCGGCAGTTTGAAATAGCACTCCGGACAGCCCGCTGGCTCCGCCGGAGATGTTTAGGCTTACCACAGTGGCGGATATTTGATAGGCGCTTTCCCTAGCCGCGCGGGGACGATGCTTTACAGTGTCGTTTTCGGACTCATCAGCTCTTTTACTCCATAAGCAACTTCTTTTGTTCTTTAAAGAGCGGTCAGAAGTAGGGACCTTAGTCAGAAGCGGTCGGTCGAGCCACCCGCCCTACTTCGCGGCCGTTGACGCCGCCATGTTGCCGCGGCTTACCGCGCCGCGCGCCGCATGCTGGTGCTATTCGCGGTGGCGTCAGCGCGCCTGTGGCTTGCGCGGCGCGTTTTCGTGAGCAGAAAACGCTCCATGCAGTTCACGCTTAATGATTTTGTGCCTGCGTGCGACCAAGGCCGCACATACACTCCCGCCTCCCGTCCACGCCGCAGTCATCTGCTCGCGGCTCGCGTGTTCGTATCACCCGCACCGGGTGATAAATGCGAACGGATCATCCGAATTTTTTTACATTGTGTACAATGCATTTTGGCCGGGGAATTTTGAAAATTCGTATCACAACGAAATTCGTATCAACCGAATTCGTATCACCGAGATTCCACTGTACGCGCGAAAATACGGTAAAATACGGGAAAAGTACGTGGGATGCTTGCAGCGTTCGAAGAATGTGAATGCGAAAGCCTAGTTCGACCACCATCTACTGATCTGCTGTTGAACTTCTGCTGAGCCTTCATGCTGCCCTCATCGGGCCACTGCTGCAGGCAGCTTTGTCCTTTGCCACTCCCTCCCGATGGCGGGTAGAGCGACCAGTATTTTGAGCTGCTCTAGCCTCTTCCACCGTGGCACACTTTCTCCGTCTTACCCGCCTGCGACCAAAGTCTAGTGCGTCATCATCCTCGGCAATGCGGTGACGTGAACAGTGTGTGTGTAGAACGTCTGACGGTTTGTCGCCCTATCCCAGAACTCTCCTACCAAGTTGCTGTTACTCTTTCCTCAGATGCCCGTCAATTATCCATACAATTCCATGCGTGCCTCACAGCGATTTTTTTGCACCTCACACTATTCATGGAACATTGAGACGTAAAACTTTTGCCTTAAGAGGGGAGGTGGGTCATTAGATGATTTTTTTTTTTATTTTTAGTGCCAGCTAGATGAAAATTGGCAGCCTTGGTGAGTTTTTTGATGCTGATTTCACATGTGTAATTCGTTTTGACATTGCTTTATTTGCTAAAAAAACAACGATTTAAAATTTATTTGAGACATTTCTCACTGGGGGTTTTGAGCAATTTCAAGTTCAAGCTATTTTTAGGCTGGTTTTCGGTGTTTTGTGGCTTCCGCTGCATTTTTGAAGTCGATTTTGAGATTCTTCCCAATCAAATTCAGCGGCGAAACTTTTACAGTAAAACCTTGAAGGTTAAGGGGGGACGTGGCTTTCAAAATCAACTTTTTTATTTCTGAGTGGATTTTGATGAAAATTGGCACAGCCACTGGAAATGCTTCTGTGATAACACCATAAAAATTTCAAGATAATATTTTGATAACTTTTTTATTTATCAAATTTGCTTTCTGTTCCGCTTGTACCGAGCTTGAGCGACTTATAAAACACGATAGAAAACTTGTTCGAAGTGCTTTGCATTCCCAAATGAATGGGCGAGGTCGTGACAGTTTTAGAATTTTTTTTTTACAAAACAATATTTTTTAGTTTTCATTTTTTTAGAGGTTAATGTGCAACAGGCATGTCGACTGTGCACGACTATTTGAATAAAAAAGTCACAAAAAACAAATCTGGAAAACCAAAAGTGTCACGACCTGAACTGTTCATCAAGGAATGTAATGCAAGAAACGGAATCAAAATAGACCCAGTGGTCACGAAGAAATCCCTGGTACAAGCGACATAGGTGGCAAAAAAAACTGTTTTGAGAAAACGGCTTCCGAAGTTGCAACATAGGTTTCACTTATCAAAAGTCGCCACGGTTGCAGCCTTTCATATCCTTTTGAACATGGGGCTTCTGGAAGGCCTTGCCTTGAAATTGGAGTGCCTTTTACAGCCTTTCTCTTTCCAGAAAACATCATTTTCAGCTCCTCCGTGAAGAGTACATACCCCCTTTGCAAACCAAACGGAGGGGAAGATGGGTTTCAATGGGCTTTCAATGCAAAGTAGGTTAGCTGGTTGGCTGTATCGCACTGGACAACCTCCTTTTGCAGTGTTGTCACCATGGCAACAAGTTAAGCATTTTTTTTACTTAAATTTGACATTTTTGGCTTTTTTTAATGTTTTATCTTGCCTGGCACAGCAACTTAGTACTCATACGTGCAGGTGTTCATTGCCAAAAGTTTGCATACCACAAGGATGAAAATGAGCTACTTTGAAGCTGGTAGCATATTCTGCATAACTCCCAACTTCAATGCAAGAGCATATTTTTTTACTACTTTTGACATTCAAGGCATCCAGTATTTCTCGCCAGCTCAGCCAGTATGCCCTAAGCAATGGTATCAATAATTTCCCTAAAAAAATCACTGTTAAATGCTGCCACAGTAACGTACATTTTTAACGCAGAGAGCATATTTTTATTCCTATATTACTAACTCAAACCTGTTTGCATGAAAATTACAAGTGCACGGGAAACGTAGCGCAAGAAAGGCGATATGGCTCGCGCGCATCGCAGCGCACGCTTACCGCGACACATCGAACTTTGATTATCCCTGATATGGCTGGTCAGGTCGCTTTTAAGATTAAATCTAACGTCGCAGGCATTAATTACAACTACTGGCGTTCAATCGTAACCGGTTGCCCAGTCATGTGATGCTCCAATGCGCGTCGGCTATGCCGTGCGCGCCGCAGCGTTTGACGCGTCGACCGTTTCTTTCTCAAGGCTAGCGAGCCCACAGTCAAAACACAGCAATAACTAAGCGGGGTAAAAAATCGCAAATCCGACTAAAAGTTTTTACTTCACGAACCGCTACGCAAGCGCGCACACCCCGTCACCCTCCGGGGGCTGGCGACGGTAGAGTCACGCGCACCACGAAGCGTTCGATGACCTCCGCCTTTCGAGCCACACAACTTCCCGTAATCTGGCTCGTTAGCTCTGGCATTCCCATCGCGATAACGTGCGTGTTGAATACCACAGATTGAACAGAAACTCGGCAGCCGATCGAAGCGGCGAGAAATGAACTCATCCGCTCGCTACCGAGCTCAGGCGGCCCGCCATCTTGTGTTGCGCCCCGCGACATCCAATCAGGATGGTCCGTTGTTCTATGCCCCGACCGGAGGACCAATAGCGCGTCAGCATCTATTTCTAGCTTCGTTTGTGCATCGTTTCTTTTTTGCCGTTTTGGCGTTTGTGAATGAACGAAGATAACAGAGACGAGCGGAACCGGAAAGACGATCGCTCGGCCGATCTAACCATATCAAAATGGCCGCGCCCGGTGGCACCGTTGCGGAGATAAGAGCGCTCCGAAATTGCCGTTTTTTCGCCCTTTTGCGCTGATAGTTTTGTCACCGCGCCTGACAAAAGTATTTTTTTATGCCACTTTGCGACGCTTTTCAGCGTAAAAACTTTGCAGACGCACAGAATAGGAAACATAGAAGCCGAATATGTGGGTTTCAAAAAAACGATGTTTTGGTCATTTTTCCGAAGTTGAAAGCCGCGTCCCCCCTTAAAGACTACAAAAAATGTGTTTTTTTGCAAAATGCATTTTTTTCGTGATTTTTGACCATTTTAAGACCCGCGACCCACTTTAATACATTCGTAACTAATCATATAAGCACGAGTGGTATCACAGTGATACCAAATTCTCGAGAAGTACATCCCAGCATGTAGTGCAGCTAGGAGGATCATTTCTTTTGCACTGTGAAGCTGAATGTTTGAGCCATGCAATATGGGAAGCAGATTTTGCATTTTATGTTTCAGTAGTTGTTTAATTAGCATTATTTTTAATCAGTTAGCAGGAGTAGTTTAAAACCTAGAAGGTAGAATTGATGTAAACGTGTATGTGACCGCATAACAACAAAAAAAAAAAAAAAAAAAAACTGCTCCCCACATTTCATTCTCCACAACTTCTGGTATCTATTCATGCCTTGCTGGTAATCTTTTGTTGAATAGTTTTTTTCATATTGTTTTCCAGAACAATGAAGGAAAAATTTTAATTAACTCGGAAACTAGTTACCTCACATCAAAACTAATAGACATTTGAAATCAGCTAAAAAAAGCTGAACAAGCCAATGAAGTTTCGTCGAAATTGGTTGGAAAGCAAAAAAAAAAAAAAGTTTCTAGCCCCCTTAATAAATTAATAAATAACCATATAGGCTTCCCTCGACGACGCCCACATCTCTCGCCCACCTCTTTAAGTGGCTGTGCCGCGGTGATGAGCGGTGGTGCTTGCTGCGATGGTGCCTCTCCCGTGACCGTGACCGGGCCGGTTCCTCCCGGCCGTGATGGTGGTGCCGGTGACGGTGCCTGCTCGGGGGTGACCGGGACCGGTGCCGCGTTTTGGACGAGGACTTGTGCGACTTGGATGACCGCGGCGGAGACGACGCGCCAGCCGGTGCGGAAGCTTGCCGGTCGTTGCTACCGCGGCTCCCTCCCCGTGTCGACCGAAGGGGGCCGGGAAGCGAGTCGGTGTGTGCCCGCTGCACGTCCGCAAGCCTGGACGGCCGAGAGGAAGAAAGAGCAGAGGAGGTCACTCGGAGGGAACAGAAGGAAGAGTTGGTGTCCAATGTTTAAAGGGACCCTGCAACACTCTTTGAGCAGTGCAAGTAAACCTGCGCGACGTTTAGATTACACTGCCAGGAATACCTGAGCCAAATATTACACGTGCACGTGAAGCGGTGAGCGCGCAAATCGATGTGAAAGACGCGGAAAAACCAACCGCCCTCTCTTCAGTTGTCCTGATTATGCAACCCCTGGCATGGCCCAAGGGACGTCACATAGGCCATGGCTGCCCGATCGGCTGTCACTGGTCAACTTCGCGGCTAGATTATCCCATTTCCGTCGTCGTCATCGCTGTGTACGAACCTCTTCTATGCCTGAACCTGTAGGCACAGTTTTGCCGTTTCTTTTGTGTTTTGAGTGCGCGCGGAGCTTGAGTGATGAACTCAATACTTCCCTTTCAACGGGACCACTCGACTACAAACGTTTATTGCTTCAAAAACGCCCTACCAGCCCGAGCGCGCACTTGCGAGCAGCCACCCATGCCTGCTTTTTTGTGGCACCAGACCGGAAATAGGTCCCTCCGCGTTGCGGAGAAAAGGAGAAAACTACCCGGCATGTGATATATCAAAGGCCGCCGAAGAGAACGCCGCGAGCTTCCCCCCTCTCCGGGAGAGAGCGCGCAGCTTTCGTCGCGCTGTCCGCGGTCGAGTTGAGAGGGAACGATTATGCGCGATTTCTCATCGCGCGTAGTTTCGTTAATTGTGAACGGATTTTCATAATTCTTGCGGGAGGAGATTTCTGGGACAATAGACTTTATCCCAAAATACATTACTAGCAGTCGATGGCAAGTGTTGCAGGGTCCCTTTAAGGGGGGACGTGGCTCTTCAAACAATTTCTTTTAATTCTTAAGTAAACTCTTTGGAACATGTCAGTCTTGCCTCTTTTCCCCCACTGATTTCAAATATGCCATTATTTTTTGCGTCAGTCCAGTCAATTAGTCACCAAGATAATTAGAGATAGTTAGAAATTTTTGGAGGAGCAATTGACAAAACAGTGTTAGCCAGAAAACTGTAATCTTTACATTTTCCAATACTATGAACCCTGGTGAGTGCAATAAGAGAATAGTTTTTTTTTTGATGCACCGCTTCGAATTAATTGTAAAAGCTCATTAAACTTTGGTGTTTGAAATTGGCATTCGAAATGGTTCCTTGCCACTGGTGCCACCAAAGATCAATGAGCCGTAAAATTAGTTCCAAGCGGCACATCAAGAAACTCATTCTCTTACTGCACTCACCAGGGTTCATAGTATTGTAAAATATAAAGATTACAGTTTTATGCAAAACAGTTTTGTGTATTGTTCCTCCAAAAATGACTAATTACTTGCTAATTATCCTGGTAACTAATTGACAGACTCCAAAAATAATTCCATATCTTAAATCAGTGGGAAAAAACCAGCAAGACTGGCAAGTTTCACTGAGTTTACTTAAAAAAGCTGTTTTACGAGCACTGTCCCCCTTAAAGCTTAAAGGGCCATGAAAACAAAGTAGAAGTTTGGCTCTTTACAAAGGCTGCTTCGTCCCGAAAAACAGTGATGCCAGTTTTATCGCAAATTCCAAAGAGTGGCATTACAGAAACCGTGCAAAGTGGTGGCGATTCCCCGGTCACTTTTCAGTGATTTCTCTACAACGTCAGCGAATCTTGGGTCCATTCGATACACCTGCACCTTGACGTTCGTTTCAGTGGTGGGGCTCGAGGTACCTGAATGAAGTGCACCGTTCGATTTACCAGTGGTGCCAACAGGTGCAGGACGAGTTCATGGCTTTGCCTGCACTCCCTGCCGAGGAGGTGCAGAAGCAGCAGAAAAAATTGAATCTGTTCGACTCAATGTGAAAGGTGTCGGAAGTGCAGAGCAGTGATTCACCATAATGGGCTGTAGCGCCATTATCCGCTCACTGCTACCACCCCATGCAATTCAAATTTCCCGCCTCCGCAGTGTTCGCACACCCCTGCCGGAAATTGTGGCAGCGGGAGTTCTGTTCTTTTTGTGCTTGCTTTTCCACCCGCATGTGCCGGCGTTGCACTGCCACTTTTTGTTCGCTTATCGTAAAAACCAACCCAACGAGCGTTCCTAACTGAATGAACACGGGTGCTACCAGTTTAGATATATTTTGCCTCAAATGTACCTGCAGTTTTCTTTGCGCCAAACAAAGGGGGAGATGTATGACAAGCGCCAGCGGTTCGAGAGTTTCGAACGCTTATGACTAAATAAACCGCTTGGCTTTCGAAGCCTCTGGGTTACGCCGCGATGACAGCCTCTACGACGGAACGCCGTGGGGCTCTTACTTGGGTCCAGTGAGCCAGCTACGATGACAAGGCCAGCCCTTTAAGTGCTCAGTGCAGGTCTGGTTCTGCCGCTTATGCGGGATGGCAGAACCGGCTTTGCATTGCTGTGAACTGTGAAGAGGTACAAGGGGAATCGAATGGACCCCTTGTTTTTGCGATTGGTGGCCGCCAAGAAACACGATTGGGCAATCATAGTGGGGCCTCCAGTTTAGTTTGAATGCATCACTTGAGTGCTAAGGTGCTGTTACTGCTGGCCTGTACTACATCCCTCCTGCCCTTTGAGGTCCCTGTAGCACAAAATTTGAAAGTCCAACACTTCTCCCGTTCCTTCAATTAAAAAAAAGCACCTTTCGTGGCTGGTGTACAGCTGACTGGGCTACCAAAGGAAGTCGTATTTTGTCTTCACGGCATCTTTACCCTTAGGTCCCCTCAAGGCTGAGCCTAGTGACAGGCAAAGAAAGTCATATTAAAATGAACGTTGAGCTATGGGTACCGGCTGATGGCATGAGGACTAACGCAGGACTGTCATGTACTCACATCACCCCTTCTTTCTGCTGCTAATCAATCTTCACGCAAGTGAGTTATATACTCGCCAATACGGGACGCTTAAAAAATGAGACTTCATAAATTTCCCGCGAATTTCATGAATTCCTAAAAGCCTATACTGTTGAAGTCATAATGAAATGAAATGAAATGAATGCTGATACTATTCTTAATGGCTCAATGTGCCCCAAATGAATACAGTCAAACCCCGCGGGTACGAAATTCCCGCGGCAACGAAATATTTTCGCATCCCCGGCGAACGTCCATAGACACCCATGTATTTTATATCTCGCGGCAACGAAACGTTTTTGGAAACTGATTTCGCATTAACGAAATTCGCTGCAAGTTTGGTCGGCATTTTACCTACCCATTGGAGGTTAACTGTGTCCAAGAAGTGCTCAAAAGCATTTTTTTTTGGACTCAAAGTGCGTAAACTTCTGCTACAGCACGCTTACATGGCCGCCGCCATATTTGTTTACAAAAGACCGCGCTGTCGGCGGCCGTGGAGGCAGCCTTGAAGTGGCACCACCAGGGGGCGACACATGGTGACTCAAGTCGCGGCTTTGGCTTGGGCTACGCTAGCCCGCTACCGCTGTACAGCACGCGCGAGTTTGTTGTTTGTGTGCGACGATCGGCATGTTTACTCTCGGTAAAATGCTTTTGCCAACCCAAAAGTGAAGGTTTTTATCGCTACGAGATAAGGCAGCCATCATCGCCCAAGTCAGTGGCCCAAGTGGAGGAAGGGAGTATAAAGGGAGGATAGCGCCGACAAGTTTGGAAATGCCTGCAGCTCGCTCAACCATTTTGAAAAGCAAGGACCCCACCAGTTCTCAATGGCGCACGTGCGCAAAACAAAACAGTGACGGCTGTGGCCTTTCTGGATGTCAACAAAGAGGTGCTCACTTAGTTTTCTAAACAGTACTGGTGCGACGAGGTTCCACTCTGTCTGGCAAAGTTCTTAAACAGAAGAAGCTGGGCTTCGCTTGCATGATCGGACATACTCGGTGCCGAGGGCCAGGGCAAAAAAAACGTGCAGAGAAGGTGAACCCACGGTATGTTTCGGATGCGTTCGACACAATCTCGTCGTCCTTAGGCGCGCACGACGAGTAGCAATGAACCACTTGTACAGTGAGAGCTGAACTGGGACGTTGGCTGCAAGGTAAGGCTCATGAAGTAATATAAACCGACCTTTGGAAATAAATTTTTGGTTTGTGGCCGATTTTCTGGTCGTTTATTTTTCATTCTCGCGGCAACAAAATTCCCGCAAAAGCGAATTTTCTGGCTTTCCCAGGTGGTTTCGTTATTGCGGGGTTCGACTGTGTTATGAGCAATAATATTATGAGCAATAACCTTATTCGGTTTTCTGAACAAAGTGCTCTGCGAAATTTGGCTAACTTCATCCTACAAGCCGCCATTACAGGAATATAAATAGCATGCTGCATGCATCGCGGGTCTTAGGCTACAAACCCATACCGCTTACTGAAAAAATTTTGGAGTAAAATCCCCCTCCACAGCCCGCAAGATATGACCTAACTGGGCTTCAAGAAACTGCGCAAATGCATCGTATAACTGGGGCGTCGTATAATCAGGGTATGGGTAAATGCTGCCCTAGTAGATGGTCTCATGCGGCAGGTGGGCTAAGAACTTGTTTAAATTACTATACTTAGCGCGTTCTCGCGTAACGGTGGCCCAAGTCCCCGAAACCGCTGTCCGCCTTTGCAGAGCGCGCTGCCAAACAGGTTGCCATTTTCACCCAACTCAAATTTCCCTCGCGACACCGTTTACCTTGGCAAAATGTAAACAAACAGCAACGAAACCAAAAAAGGGGTTTCCAGTAAACATGCCACATGGTGTCAGCTGTCTGAATAGTGCTGTTTTTAGTTTTTGCGGGATGTTTGAAAATCCTCGTTCACCCGTGTACGATGCCCTAAGGTGCAGTGGCGAAAGAGTTAACGAACCAAACTTGTATTTCCTCTTCATAACGAGCAAGCTCAATCACTCAATTCGGCAAGAAAGTCTCAGGGCTAAGTCAGGCACATCAGCAATACGTCAGAAAAGCTCCAGAATTCCAGAAGGATGTCTCGGGGAAGAACTTACCTGCCAGCGGCTTCCCTCGGCGTGGAGGCACCGCTGGAGCCCTTGCTGGCGTCTTGCTGCGGTCCTTCCGACGGTTCCAAAGTCGGGGCAGTGGCGACCGGCGGCGCATCCTTGATCATGCTGAGGAACTTGGCCAGTCGTTTCTTGCGCTCCAGCTGGAGCTGACGGCCAGGAGAGAGCCGGTCCTTGGGCGCCGAAGAACTCCCCTCTGGGGAAAAAAAAAGAACAGATGGAGGCCCGCATATTGTCAGATTGTCACATCTGTTTTTTTTTTAATGCTCCAAGACGAAATATCCCTTTTTTCTGCCCATGTGAATAGTGAGTTCCTTTGGAACAGTTCAAAAACGCTAGCAAGTTCGCAAAAATTTGTATTCCCATCACGAAAGGTGACTAATAAGTATAATCTACGCGTATAATTAATGAGTTGCAAGCACAGCATGAAGCAATAAAATTACACTCAAACTGGTACAACACCTAACCCTATAGCGCGACCACGCGCTGGCGACTAAGATAGGACGATGCGGGTTCAAGACTAAACACGGAAACATTATTTTTGCTTTTGACTTTGAAAAACTGTAGAAAGGAAACTGCAATGACAGCTGCTCACAACACACACATGGCAGCGCCGCACCAGCAGCAGAGCACATTCGCGCGATATAAACTGGATACAGACTGGCTGTAGCTCCGACTTAGCAAACCGGGCCTGCGCCTCATGTAAATATTGCCGCGAACCATGCATTGGGTTTGTTTATTTGTGTTTTGCTTTTACCGCCCGGCTGCGCCGGTCTGTGTTATCTCTGCGCCAAGGGAAGCGCGTGTTCCATTCTTTCTTTCTGTGCCGCATGTGTTATCTGTCGTGATAGGGAGAGCATTCCGATCTAACGTGAACAGCCCAGAATAATCTTCTTGGATCTACAGTCAAACTCCGCTACAACGAACTCCGCTACAACGAAATTCCCGCTTCAACGAAGGTTTTTTGATTCCCCGCCCGCATCCCATAGGCCCCAATGTATTAAAACTCCCTCCACAACGAACCACATTTTTTATTGTTCTCCCGGTTCAACGAAATTTTCCCGGTCATTTTCACTGACTGGCTTGTCTCTTTTGACAATGAGATGAAAAGGCAAGACCTCAGTGTTTGCTTGCTGCTGGAAAATTGTTCAGCGCATCGCCTGGACGGCAGCGTCAAGCTGACGAACGTTGAGCTGAAGTTTTTCCCGCCCAACTGAACTTGCTGATCCAGCCATTAGATCAAGGCGTGATCAACAGCGTGAAGTACGCATACCGGTCAAGGCTCCTTCAGCCAATCCTCCTGAACACCGAGCATGGCCGCGACACAAAGTTGACTTGTACATGGCTGTACAAATGTTGGCCGCCGCATGGATTGTCGACGCGGGGTGAAGTTGAAAGAACTGTTTCGCGCACGGCGGGGTTTCGACCCGAAAGGATGTGCAGTTCAAGTGATGATGCACAAGCTGCCGACGACGTTGGACCGGGGCAAGACGCGACAACGGCCGAAGCATGGGCAGCTCTCGAGGAAGCCGGCATTGTTCCTGAGAACGTAGCATTGAGCGACTACGTAAATTGCCGACGCGGACGTGATCGTCTACGAGGAGCTGAGTGATGCCGAGATCCTCAAGAGTGCTCGCGCCGCCTCCGCCGCCGCCACCGCTTCATCCGACGACGAAGAAGTCGGGCATGGTGTTCCGACGGTCCCGACGTCAGTGACCGCGTTGCAGGTCATGGACTCCTTGGACGTTTTACGTAGTTTCCTTGGCGCCCATGACGATGATGTCGCCATGCAGCTCCTCGCAGACTGTGAGCAGCGCATTCTCCCGTTGCTCGTGCGAAAGCGCAAACAGTCAAAAATCAGCGATTTTTTCAAGTTTTGGAAATAAAAGGCTCCCAGAGTGTCGTGCATATCCTGTGCATATCCGTGACCGCAAATTAAAATATAAACTCCGCGCTGTGATTTCACGACGCCTGCTTTTGCGCGGATCTCCACGAGTACGACGCGCATATTACAACGCTGGTCTAAGCGCCGCGAGACTCGTTGTGACCGCAAATTACGATATAAACTTTATGCTATAAAAAGGGGGCTATTTTTGGCGGAGCGAGCTCCAAGCAAGTTGGCAACATTGGGGCGAAAAGGTAGGTGGGAGATTTCACGACGCCAGTTAGACGCCTGCCCTGTTTTCTTTATTTACTGATTTTTCCGCGACAACGAAATTCTCGCTACAACGAAATTTTTCGCGATCCCCGTGAATTTCGTTGTAGCGGAGTTTGACTGTACTATGTTCTCGATGCGAATCGACGTTTCGAGAACCACGCGCGCCGAAAGATAAAAAGTCTGCAGTGCAGACGCCCGGGCATTCGATTCGACGACACTTGCCTGTGCAAGTCACTTTGTTGACCGCTGCTTCGCCGCCTCTGCTCTGTATTATTTTGAGTTGTTAGGGGAGCACAAGTTCGCTCCAATAAACGTTTTTCTCATTCAAGACAACTGCATCGTCCTTGTCTTCGCGACATCTGGTAGAGGTGCTGGGTACTAAGCCTTTATGCCCTCTACGACATCTCGAAGCCGCCAAGCCAGTCCAACCAGAGAAAGCCCCCGACTGCCAGGATTGCTACCCGAGTTCGGTCTTCTGCCAGAAGGGCCCAAGAGAAGGAACGCTGCAACCAACACCATGGTGCAAGAAACAACGTCGCCAATCATCCTGCAGCAGCCCCGAGAACCTCCATCGTTCCGGGGAGCCCCCGCTGAAGACCCCGAAGAATGGTTGGAGAAGCTGGAGCGCGTCCGCATCTTCAACAGGTGGGACGACGAAGAAACTTTCCGGCATGTCTTCTTTTACTTAGAAGATGCTGCTCGAACCTGGTTCGAGAACCATGAGAGCTCTTTGACCGACTGGACTCAATTCAAGAGGGAGTTCCTTAAGACCTTCACTACCGTGGTGAGAAAAGAGCGAGCTGCGCTTTTGCTTGAAACTCGAACGCAGCACCCCAACGAAGGAGTCGTGATTTTCGTTGAGGAGATGAAGCGACTTTTTCGTCGTGCGGACCCTGAAATGACCGAGGAAAAGAAGCTCAGGTTTCTAATGCGAGGAGTGAAGCAAGAGCTTTTTGCTTGTCTAGTCCGTAACCCTCCGAAGACAGTGGCGGAATTCGCGTCTGAGGCGGCCGCGATGGAGAAGACGCTAGAAATTCGAACGAGGCAGTACGACCGCCCTGTCAACGCGCTGTTCTCGGAGACCATCGGTGCCGCAAATGGAAGCTCCGATACATTGCGAGAGACCATCCGAGCAGTGGTCAGGGAGGAGCTTCGGAAGCTTTTTCCAACGACGCCGCAACCTCAAGTGGCTTCCCTGACCGACGTAATCCGAGAAGAAGTCCAAAACGCACTGGGAACTTCTACGCCGTCGGAAGCACCCCGCGAACCACAAGCCATGACCTACTCCTCGGCTGTTCGTCAACCCCACCCTGCTCCAACCCGTCGTCAAGAGGCCGAGCCATACCGCCGTCCAACGCCGCCCGCCCGACGCCCTGTAGACCAATACCAGACGCCAAGGAAGACCGACGTGTGGATAACGCCCGATAATCGCCCGCTGTGCTACCACTGCGGAGAGGCCGACCACATCTACCGTCGCTGTCCCTACAAGAGGCTCGGTTTGCGAGGGTTCTCCGTCGACGCCCCACGCCCCCGATACGGCCAGCGCCCTGCTGAGATCGAAGAATACCTCTCCAACACCAACCGAGGACCAGCCCGCTTCAACCGTTCACCGTCGCCCTACCCGTCTCAGTCACCGAACCGCCGCAGCACTGCTGACTTCTCACGTGGAAGGTCCCCCAGCCCACGCGGGGGAAACTAAAAGCAGCAACTTCGGGAGGTAAAGTTGCACAACGGCGGAAAAATGAAAACCCTCCAACGACGCAGCGACTCGCTGAAGACCATCATTCACGAAATGCCCTCATCCCGACGACCCGACCTAGCCCTAACGAGACTCCTGAACACGACGACAGCTACACGGCGCGACGTGTACCCGACCTGACCGAGGCGTCCGTTGAGAAGACGACGACAACGACGATGCACACTGCCCGACCGTCAACACGTACAAGCAGAGATACGACGCCCCGACGAACCCGGAACTCGAGGAAGACTGCATCTGACGTCAAGGTGTCCCATCGACGGCTTTGACGTAGTCGCCCTCATAGACACGGGAGCTGACTATTCGGTAATGAGCGGACCATTTGCATCTAAACTGAAGAAAGTATGACCAGATGGGACGGTCCGCACATACGCACAGCAGGAGGCCACCTCGTGACGCCAAGTGGAACGTGCACATCGCGCGTCACCATAGACGGCACAACGTACCCTGCGGCGTTCGTCATTCTGCCTAACTGCTCCCGCGACGTAATTCTTGGAATGGACTTTTTGATGGACAACGGTGCAATAATCGATCTGCAGACAAGTCAATAACCTTTTCCCCCAATCACTCCATGACGCCGGAACCGAACCACGAACGACGGGCTGCTGTAAGGATTGCCGATGATCATGTCACCCTGCCACCCCGCGCAAGCTTGATGGTCGCAGTCTACTGTGAAGATGCTGCTCCTGACGTCGACGCTATCGTAGACACTGATCAAAGGGTGCTTTTCGACCGTGGTGTGATTGATTGATTGATTGATTGTGGGGGTTTAACGCGCCGACGCAACGCAGGCGATGAGGCGCGCCGTAGTGGAGGTCTCCGGATTAATTTTGACCACCTGGGGATCTTTAACGTGCGCCGAAATCTCGTACACACGGGCGTTTTTGCTTTTCGCCTCCATCAGAAAAGCGGCCGCCGCGGCCGGGAATCGAACCCGCGACCTCGTGCTCAGCAGCGCAACGCCTTAGCCACTGAGCCACCGCGGCGGGTTTCGACCGTGGTGTGTCCGTCGCAAGAGGCATTGCGCGCTTCAAGGAACACCAATCCCACATTCTGGTTACTAATTTCACCGAGGAGTACCAGCATTTAAACAAGGGCGCGGCAATTGCATTCCTCGAAGAAGCGCAAGAAGCAAGTGACGTGATCGCGGTCGCCGACTTTGAACGCACACCCGTAGAAACCTTCAAGCTCCCGCAGCCCTTCGACGTGAATCCGGCGCTACCGCAAGAACAACGGAACAAATTATTCGCTTTGCTGCGTCGCTATAGCGAATGTTTTTCGTCGAGCGCAAAACTACGTGAGACCCCTCTAGCGAAGCACCGAATAATAACCGAAGATGGAGCCCGACCTACCCGACAGTCACCGTACCGCATCTCTTCACACGAACGGGAAGCCATCCGGACTCAAGTCGACGACATGCTCAGCGACGACATTATACAGCCATCGAAAAGCCCCGGGCTGCGCCCGTCGTACTCGTAAAGAAAAAAGACGGCACATCAAGGTTTTGTGTTGACTACCGGCGACTGAACAAAATCACGAAAAAGGACGTGTACCCCCTCCCCCGAATCGACGACGCCCTCGACCACCTCTGCCACGCGAAGTACTTCTCATCGATGGACCTGAAGACCGGCTACTGGCAAATTGAAGTGGACGAGAGAGACCGAGAGAAGACTGCATTTATAACCCCAGACGGCCTATACGAGTTCAAGGTGATGCCGTTTGGGGCTGAGCACAGCACCAGCGACGTTTCAAAGAGTCATGGACACTGTGCTAGCTGGCCTTAAGTGGCACACCTGCCTCGTATACCTCGACGATGTAGTGGTATTCGCCCGGACTTTCGACGAACACCTTGCAAGGTTGGAGTCTGTACTCGAGGCCATTCGTACGTCGGGGTTGACGCTGACGCCTGAAAAGTGCCGTTTCGCATACGGGGAACTCAAGTTCTTGGGCCACGTCGTCAACGCCGCGGGAGTCCTACCTGACCCGGCAAAACTTCAGCCATTGCGAACTTCCCAAGGCCGAAAGACAAGAAGGGCGTGCGAAGATTTCTCGGCTGTGCGCCATACTACCGGCGCTTCGTCGCAAACTTCGCACGCATTGCAGAGCCACTCATGCGCTTGACGAAAGATAGCACCCCTTTCAGCTGGGAAACGACCAAGAAAAAGCATTCGGCGAGCTGCAAAAACGCCTGCAAAGCCCGCCCGTGCTCGCTCATTTCGACGAAAATGCCGAAACGGAAATGCACACGGACGCCAGTGATATAGGCCTGGGTGCCGTCCTTGTCCAAAAGCAAAGCGGCTGCGAAAGGGTAATCGCCTATGCCAGCCGTGGTCTGTCGAAGGAGGAGAAAAACTATTCTGCCTCTGAGAAAGAGTGCCTGGCTATTATATGGGCGATTTCAAAATTTCGCCCATACATGTATGGAAGGCCATTCAAGGTTGTAACAGACCACCATGCGCTGTGTTGGCTCGCCAATTTGAAGGACCCCTCTGGCCGTCTTGGGCGGTGGAGCTTGCGCCTGCAGGAGTTCGACGTTACAGTCGTTTATAAATCCGGCAGGAAACACTCCGACGCCGACTGCCTGTCCCGCGCACCCGTCGACCCACCACCACAAGACGCTGATGAAGACAGCGCGTTCTTCGGGATCGTGACGGAGAGCGACCTAGCCGCCCAGCAGCGTGCCGACCCCGACTTACGCGTTATAATCGAGTACCTCGAGGGATGCAACGTTGCCGTTCCTAGGACCTTCAAACGCAGCTTACCAGCATTCAGCCTCAGAAACTCCGTCCTCGTGAAGAAGAATTTCAGCTCCGGAACAAGAGCGAATTACCTTCTCGTCATCCCCGCGGACCTTCGTGACGAAATTTTGGAAGCGTGCCACGACGACCCGTCTTCCGGACATCTCGGCACAGCCCGCACTATTGGAAAAATCAAGGTGAGGTACTACTGGCCCGGCCTTACCTCTGACGTCACCCACTACGTCCGGAGCTGCCGTGACTGCCAGCGACAAAAAACGCCGCCGACAAGACCCGCCGGACTTCTGCAACCGATCGCCGTCCCTTCGAGACCATTTCAACAGATTGGAATGGACCTTTTAGGCCCGTTCCCTACGTCACGATCACAGAACAAGTGGATTGTCGTAGCGACAGACTACATCACGCGCTACGCAGAGACCGCCGCTCTTCCGAGGGGGACTGCACAAGAAGTGGCAAAGTTCTTTATAAGCCAAGTTGTGCTGCGACATGGAGCCCCGGAAGTCCTAATCACCGACCGCGGAACGGCATTTACTGCGGAGCTGATGCAAGGAGTATTACGCTACAGCAACACGGATCACCGAAGAACGACGGCGTACCACCCCCAAACGAACGGACTAACAGAACGTCTGAACAAGACAATCGCAGATATGCTGTCAATGTACGTTGACGTTGAACATAAGACTTGGGACGAAGTGCTCCCGTATGTCACGTTTGCGTACAACACGGCTATCCAGGAGACGACACAGCTGACGCCGTTCGAGCTTGTCTACGGTAGAAGGCCGACTACGATGCTCGACACCATGTTTCCGCATGTAGAAGACGACGACCTCAACGCCGACGTCCACGGATATCTTCAACGTGCGGAAGAGGCCCGCCAGCTCGCAAGAGTTAGTATAACGGACCAGCAGCTGGTGGATGCGGGCCGCTACAACCTCCGACGCCGAGACGCCGAGTACCAACGAGGGGATTGTGTGTGGGTTTTTGGACTCCCATCCGACGACGCGGACTCAGTGAGAAGCTCCTGTGACGGTATTTCGGACCCTACCAGATTCTACGACGTGTCGGCCAACTTACCTACGAGGTGATCCCCGATGGTGATTCCGGAACATCACGACGACGCACGCGGCCTGAAGTCGTCCACGTGGTTCGCTTAAAACCTTTCTACGGTCGATAACGAATTTTATTTTTATTTTCGGACTGTCGCTTATGTTAGCATTGGGTCGATGCACTCTTAGAGGGGGGGGTAATGCCGCGAACCATACATTGGGTTTGTTTATTTGTGTTTTGCTTTTACCGCCCGGCTGCGCCGGTCTGTGTTATCTCTGCGCCAAGGGAAGCGCGTGTTCCATTCTTTCTTTCTGTGCCGCATGTGTTATCTGTCGTGATAGGGAGAGCATTCCGATCTAACGTGAACAGCCCAGAATAATCTTCTTGGATCTACTATGTTCTCGATGCGAATCGACGTTTCGAGAACCACGCGCGCCGAAAGATAAAAAGCCTGCAGTGCAGACGCCCGGGCATTCGATTCGACGACACTCGCCTGTGCAAGTCACTTTGTTGACCGCTGCTTCGCCGCCTCTGTATTATTTTGAGTTGTTAGGGGAGCACAAGTTCGCTCCAATAAACGTGTTTCTCATTCAAGACAACTGCATCGTCCTTGTCTTCGCGACAATATAACCAGCCACATCGTTATCACCAGCAAACAATGACGTCCGCCTATGAGTTTGTTTTTGTTTTGGGTGGTGGTGTGGGTGACTGGCATGCGTTTTCGGTGAAACTAAGCGTCCTGAACGTATAGAAAGTTACAGATAGCTGGCGTTATGCTTATTTTATTGTAAAACAAATATTCAAACCCAGCCCCAAACAGCGAAAATATTCTTGAAGCGAAAGCAAGCAAGACAAATGGTTCGTGGTGGCGAGGACTTTGTTGCGTTGACTTCTATAGCTAGCTGACGGGGAATCGGAACAATTTCGTTGAAGCGGACTTTGTTGTAGTGGGATTAGACTGCAAGGAAGTCAGAACAAAAATCAGTTTGGAGGCGTCCTTTTTTTTTTTTTACTTTCAGCATCAAAGCACATTTGCACTCGCAAGTTCTTGCACTACCACACAAACAATTAGGGGATATTCCTTCACTGCACTGCGTTTGTCGGGACATTTTCTGCACAACGCAATTGTTCGTTTTTTTTTTCACAAACCACAAAGGTAGAAACTACACATCGCTACTGCTTTTTCTTACGTACCAAAAAATATTCAACTGTCTTGCTAAATTTATTGATGGTGGGAACAGAGCCCAGAAAATCAGCAGACAGCTTCCACAGACAACACACTTAAAAACATTATAGCCGCTCCACTCAATGTGAAAGCTGTCAGAAGTGCAGAGCAGTGATTCACCATAATGGGCTGTAGCGCCGTTATCTGCTCACTGCTACCCCCCAATGCGATTCAAACTTCCCGCCTTCAAATATTCAACTGTCTTGCTAAATTTATTGATGGTGGGAACAGAGCCCAGAAAATCAGCAGACAGCTTCCACAGACAACACACTTAAAAACATTATAGCCGCTCCACTCAATGTGAAAGCTGTCAGAAGTGCAGAGCAGTGATTCACCATAATGGGCTGTAGCGCCGTTATCTGCTCACTGCTACCCCCCAATGCGATTCAAACTTCCCGCCTTCGCAGTGCTCACGCACCCCCTGCCTGAAACTGCGCCACCGGGAGTTCTGTTCTTTTTGTGCTTGCTTTTCCTCCCGCACATGCAGGCGTTCGCTCACTATCGTAAAAACCAACCCAACGAGCATTCCTAACTAAATGAACATGGGCGCTGCTGGTTTAGATATATTTGGCCTCAAATGTACAGTCTTTGTCAAAATTTTGTGGGCCACAGCG
Source organism: Haemaphysalis longicornis (assembly GCA_013339765.2). Classification (NCBI taxonomy): domain Eukaryota; kingdom Metazoa; phylum Arthropoda; class Arachnida; order Ixodida; family Ixodidae; genus Haemaphysalis; species Haemaphysalis longicornis. The sequence goes on from CM023456.1 coordinate 85,238,853, forward strand.
ACCTTGGCTGGAGCAGACGCGCGGCCGAGCAGGGGCGCTGTGCTTGCCACTGTCGGCTGGTTGTGCGGCTAAAGAGAGTGAGGGGAACTTTCACGCTTCCTTTCGTAGTATGGCTGGCGCGGTAAGTGCAGCGGGGCCGGTTTCTCAGAGCACGCGCATTTCGCTTCAGTTCAGGCACTTTGCGCAGCACTTGTCGCTCCAGAAAGCCAACAAAAGCAAGAGCAAAAGCTCCCCTCGCTCTCTTTAGCTCCCCTCGCTCTCTTTAGCCACGCAACCAGCCAACAGCGGCAAGCGCGGCCCCTGCTTGGCCGCGCGCCTGCTCCGGCCACGGTCGCCGTGGCCCACAAAATTTTGACAAAGACTGTACCTGCAGTTTTCTTTGCGCTGAACAACGGGAACATGTATGACAAGCGCCAGCGTTTCACGAGTTTCGAACGGTTATGACTATTTAAACCACTTGGTTTTCGAGGCCTCGGCGGGACGCCCTAAGACGGAATGCCAGGCTCTACTTAAGTCCGTTATCGCGTTGCGCCGCCTGATTCTGGCAGTCGTCTGACATCGACCGTTACAGCGAGCTACGACGACAACGCGAGCCCCCAAAGTGCTGCGCACTTAAAAAGGAAAGGAAGTCTGGACAAGGTCTTTCCGACACCTCCAAGGACAGCCTCTTGGCATGCTCACCAGGCTTCTTGTCCTTGTTGCTGCTGCTGTCCTTGCTGCTGCTGCTGTTGTCCTCGGCCTTTGTGTCCTCTTGTTGCGTCGAAGCGGCGGGCACGCCACCTTCAGCCTGTTCTTCCGAGTCCGACTCATCGGCTCCGAGTGCAACTCGTTTCTTTTCTTTCCCTTCAGTGTCTTTCAGCTTCAACGAGAAGCTGACAGGACCTGCAAAGCAATGCGTGCTCAGAAATGAGAAAGCACTGCAACAACAACCGACACAGCCGACCAGCACCAGCTAATGAGTGCCAGAGCCTTTATCTCCCTCCCAAGGTTTTACACCTCTTGTAATGCTTTTCTTCTTGAGTATACCTAGAGCCTCTCTCAAGCTTCCATTGAGCATGGTGGTGATAGAGACAAAGCAAGAAACCTTTTTTTTTGTCTACCAGCCCCCCCACACTTGCTGTAAGCAATTACGAAGCAAGTATGCTTTTTTCTTTGTTAAGGATCAACGCAATTCAAAGCCGAATCGAATATCATACTGCTTGCTTCAATATTCACGAGTGTGGAACGTTTCACAACTCCACTAGTGATGTGCAAGAGCTGAAGAACTCTTTCGCGACCGAGCCATAGGCCATCATTCACGGGTGAACGATGATTTTCAAACCACCCATGAAAGCTAGAAACGGCACTTTGCGATCAATTAACGCCATCTGGCATATTTATTGACAACTCATTTTGCCATTTGAATAATGTTTGTTTCCATTTCGCAAACGTAGATGGCGTCGGGAGTAAAATTTGAACCCAAGGTAGCGGCAAGTTGGGCGAAAATGGCGTCCCGTTTCACTGCGCACTTCGCAAAGGCGGACAGCTCTTTCAGGGACTTTGGCCGCCACTGCTGCTGATTTTTTTTTTTTTTTTAAACCCCAGCAGCAGTGATAACTCCAGCAATGATGTGGATTCGTCAGATTTTAGCTCGGATGGAGACGCTCCCATTCAACGGCCTCAGACTTCAACAGGTGCTGACAGGTACAGTTGGTTTTTGACTTCGGGCCGTATTTATAAATACAACCTGCTTTCTATCTGACGACTGCGGTTTTACTTTTATGTGTATGTCTCAAGAACCTGCGGCGGAGATATTTTGCCAAATGCACCCCGCCGTATCGCGTTATCTCCTTCAAGGTAGCCTGGCGGTCGGGTCAGATTAGCGCTGTGGAGCGCCGCGCGCCACTTCTCAAGAGCGCTAGATTTTTTTTCTTCCTTTTTAAACCCATTGAAGTGATAACGATTTCGTGTCAGAACACAAACAGGTATGCTTGGATGCATAATTTAGAGAGACTGACTTATTCTCGAATAGCTTCGCAGAGCGGCACAGCCATCAGGGCCGCTAGGTTGGTGGGCCCGCAAAAATCCAAAACTTGGTTAACAGATGGTTAATACCCCTGTCACACGGGCACTTTCAATTGTGATTGAGTTGATCCAGATTGACTTTTCGAGTGCGCTTGATGCGCCGCCAGTGCTACACGGCCCGGTTCAATCCTGATCGAGAAGTTGCACTGGTTGCACTCGCGCATGCCAGATGGTGCTAAAAATGTACTTCGCGGCCGGCGTCTCGTAACTTCGCCTATATGTACTGTGCGTATACTTTTTTGGGCGTTTTTTTTTCCATTTGACCAATAAACTGTGAATAATTGTACCTTCCACTAAACTGATGTTATGTATTTGAAAGAGCAATCTACAAGCTACAATTTCATGCATAGCTATGCTAAATGTGTCGAGTAGCTCAAGAGAAAGAAAATGTTTTGTGGAAGCACTCAAAATCAGCCATTTTTCGACGGTCACGAAAGAGTTAACCTAACAAAAAGAAGTTAACTATGAGACCAACAATGGATACAAAAATTGTTGCTGTTTGCTTTCCTCCCACGCATGTTACTTTTCTCTAGTGTTCAGCCATTTTACACCCCTTCCCTTAAAATCCTCACTTCCACTGTCTAAACATCTTTACTTAAAAACCAAAACTGGAGATTGCCATTTTCTACTACTCCTGCAGCATCTCTAAATATGATTGACTTAATGTCTGTTAGTTAAGCTTTGACAGATAAGCAGCCAGACATTGGCAAGATGGATTACAAACAGGCACATGCGCAAAAAAAGAAGGAAGAAAAGGAAAGAAACAAAACACCTTGACTGGCCTTGCACTACTGAGGCCTCTGACAAACACTAGCAGGCTGGTCGCATTACACAGTATCGTGACCTACCGCAATCTCAAAACTGACCTTTGTTGTACGACCTCTCGCCGTGCGTCGCGGCCTCCAAAAGGGACGACGCATCATTGCTGTCGATGTTCGAGAAGGGAGAGTCCGATCCGGAGCCCAGGCCGTCCCCCACGATGCTCAGACCGTTCTTCAACTTGGGGCCTACCACCCCGTCGCCTTTGTGCTCATCGTCGTCACTCTCGTCGCCGCGGTCAGCCTCCTTGTCCGGCAGATCTTCGGTGGCCGATGGCTGGCCGTCCTCAGTTGTTACAGGCTTAGCCGGCTCCTCTGGCTCCGTTGCCTTTGCGGCAGCTGCCGCCTCCCGTGCCTTCTCGTCCAGATACGCCTGCTTCTTGTGGAGGTAGTAGCGGTGATACTCGTGCTCCGGCAGCAGAAACTCGAACCGCTTGTCACCTGAACAACAGCAATGAAACTCAGTTAGGAGGGGCTCGATATTCCGTTCCATTGCGGGTACAATCCCGGCAGTCCCTGTGCACACCCAGCTTGGAACACGTCTAATTCTTCTAAACAACTGCCAAAAGAAACCCGCCACTCGGCCTTAGACGACTAGGGGTAGAGTCGCGGGTTTGGAAGAGACAGCCTGGGTTTGAGCCCCAGCAGAGATTCTGTTTAAGTGCAGAGCACTTTAGGGGCTTGCCTTGTCTTAGCTCGCTCGTTGGACCCAAGTAGAGCCCCACGGCGTTCCGCCGTAGCAGCAGTCGTCGCGGCGTCCCACAGAGGCCTTGAAAGCCAAGCGGTTTATATAGTCACAAGGGTTCGAAACTTGCCAACCGCTGGTGCTTGTCATACATCTCCCTGTTGTTTAGCGCAAAGAAAACTGCAGGTACATTTGAGGCAAGGTATACGTATTAACCGGCAGCGCCCGCATTCATTTAGTTAGGAATGCTCGCTGGGTTGGTTTGTATGACAGTAAGCGAAAAGAAGTGGCAGCGCAACACTGGCACATGTGGGAGGAAGAGCAGAAGTGCAAGAAGAGCAGAGCTTCCACTAGCACAGTTTCAGGCAGAGGGTCCGCGAGCACTGCGAAGGTGGGAAATGTGAATTACATTGGGTGGTACCAGTGAGCGGATAACGGTGCTATGGCCCACTATGGCGAATCACTGCTCTGCACTTCCGGCACTTCGCACACTGAGTGGAACAGCTTTATTTTTTTATTTTTTCGAGGACCCAAGACATTTTTTAATGCGAAGCGTTCTTGGTCTCATTGATGACGGTGTGGTAACCAAAATTCACTGCAGAAAAGTCAGTCTTCCACAATGGGAAGGCACGTAATGATGATGATGATGATGAAAAAAAAAAACATTTTTAGTGGTGGGAACAGAACCTGGGGTTCCTTGTGTTACGAAGACGATGTCTATCCAACTGCACCATCATCGCACTCAAGTCTCTCAGCATTTCCTTTTGGTTCATTGCACAGGCGTTGGCTTAGGCCTTTGGCTGAATTGAAGTGGGCCATGGCTTTGGATTTTGGGGGGCGTGAAATTTGGACTTTGATTTGACTCTGTTTGCACGGGAGAAAGCTTCATGTCTTGTACCCCTGTCACACGGGCACTTTCAATCCAGATTGAAGCGAAGCGCAATTGACTTTTTGAGCGTGCTCGAAGCACCGCCACTGTACACGGCACGTTTCAATCTCGATCAAAAAGTTGCACTGGTTGCACTCGCGTACGCCAGATGGCGCTAAAAATGTACTTCACAGGCGGCGTCTGTTAACTTCGCACAGTTGTAGATATACGTAACTATGTAAATGTTACCGCATGCTTATTTGGGTCAAGTTATTTGACACAATTTGTGGTGCTAGTTGAAGTTGTCACCTTCTGTGCCATTACTCAGCGGGGACGATAGTATCGCTGCTTTGTTCGATCGCGCTTGGAAGCCTCATTCACGCTTGAGGAACCAGGATTGAGTTCGAGCAGGATCGGGCTTGATCGCAATTGAAACTGCCATTTAGCAGCGGCCGATCCGGATTGACTCAGCCGCGACCGAAAGTGCCCGTGTGACAGGAGTATTAATCATCTTTCTTCTATGAAAGGGGCTTTCATTTTCTTTTTTGATTGCTTTTTCTTACCTAATTATCTATCCGTACGTATTTGCCTTGCCCGAAAAGTTTTTACAGTAAAATGTCTTCTTGGCTTAGTTCTGCACATTCTTTTCATAAATAAGAGTGTTTTGATATCTTTTAGGCCAGTTTAGAAGCGGGGCACAGCATATCAACACATTCAACTAGCACAGAAGTGGCTGGCTTGTACCTATCACAGAATGGAATATTTAGTAAGGGGCGGGGGGACACATGATTCTTTTGGACACACCATGCGCTAGAGTTGTCTAGAAATTTAATCATCGATGTCATTAGCAGCTGTGGTAGCTGACTGTCTGCTGTTGGATAAAAGCTGAGCAGCCAGTTTGAGGAAAATCCTCGATGTCAATGCAGAGCAACCTAATCAGCCATAATGCTGAAACTCGCACAAGGCTTCATCCAAATACAGTTAAGCCCACTTATAACGACACCGTTTATAACAACATATCGGATACAACGATGAACAACCATGGCACTGTACACTTTGTACGAGTTTTATGGCAAAGCAAACCACTTATTACAATGCTCGAGTGCCGCGCTATCAAAATGTAACGACTGAATCCGGTTATAAGTGAGCAGCTTCAAATAAAAAGATTTCCGCCAAAAATGCGAGCTGCCGCCGACTCTCCGCTCCGATGACATGCTACATGAGCCGTCCTGGGTCGCGAATCCCTTGCAACCCTCAGAAAAATAGTCGACTGCGCCGCTTACTGAAAAGCGAGAGGAGGAGAGCAGCCTTCCTTCCTCCGAACCCCACTCTCGGTAATGCCGCATTGGCCTCATCCTTGAGCCTTTTGAGTTTTACTGCCTCCATTTACTTAGCAAATTTCAAAGTACTACTGCAGAATAACAGCGAATTTAACGGCCCAAAAATTTTGTTGCAGTTAAGCCTGGGGTAGCAGTTGCATCTTACACAGTGTAAGGCAAGGCTGCTTCCCATTCCCATGTGCACGGTGTTCTTTGTTCCTTTTAGGTCATAGCCGTTTCTTATCTCTTTCACCTATCTCAGGCTCGTTTCCTCCCTGCACTGCCGAGAGATTACGTTGAAGTGTTCTACACGTTCTAAACCCCAATAAAATTTCCCCAGTTCGTCAGTGCTTGTAGTTGTCTTCTACTTCGTCAAAATTTTCCGCACTTTTTTTTTGTTTTCAAGCGACAATGTGTATCCAACTAGCCGTACATCAAGCGTTAGTACCGCACCTTTGCTCTTGACGATGGTCTCGAAGTCTTCGCCGTTCTTGGCGACGTACACGGCCATCTTGTCGATGATGGGCTGCACGTCAGGGGGCGGCGGTATCGCGTAGCCCGTCAGTACGGCTTGGGACGGCAGCAAGATCGGCTCGAGGCCAGGGGGCGGCGGGGGCTGCGAATAGTCCTCGTATCCTGCGAGAGCAAAAAGGCACATGATCTAAGTATCCAAACACACTGAGCTATCCACTACAAAAAAAAATCCCTTCACTTTTGTTTCTATTGTTTTACGGAAACAGCTTTAGCGCACAAAGACAAGTTCAGGTTGTCACAAGAAGTAGGATGGATTGTACAGGACTCTGAGAGTAGCGCGAGTTTGTTTTTACTTTACCCTATCACCACACTGGCTTTCTCAAGAGCGTGGCTTCCTCAATTTACTAGTTGGGGATACTAGTTCTATATTATTCGCACCTGCTCCAAAATCTGCCCTCCCAGTCAAAATCTACGTCAAAAAGAAAACGAAAATACTGAGCTGTGTCTAAGCCATTTTGAATAACCCAGAACTGCAAATTGAGGAGCTGATCTGGAGGCGAGTCTGCTTAGTGCTGGAAAACTGGCATGCTGTATTCAACAAGTCTTCACAAACAGCCAGAAACAAACAAAATGACCGCCAACAACTCGTTTCTGGCTTCTAAAAATTATGATGGCTGGCAGAACAATCAAAGGAAAAGCACGGTTTTCAAAGGTGGCATGAAACACTGCCTCGAAGACAACGCTGCATTTGTGCAAATCTGTTTGCGGTGTGCATTCTGTGACGCAGTTCAAGGAACTGTAGCGGCAATCTGCTTTCTGGCAACGCTGATAACACAAGAGTGATTAGGAAAGATAACACCTAACTGCTAAGTCTATATATTTCCGCACGCACGCTACTTGAGCAATTTAAGTCAGTAGTTTGCTTGCAGACGACGGTACACCGAAATAAATGTCGCCACATTTGTTCCCAGGCTTCGGTGCCGGTAGAAAGCACTTTCGAATTCAACAGCACGAAGATGCTTCTTTTGGCCAAAAGTGCTAGAATGCAGAGCTCAGTGTTGTTTCTTTGTTGTTGTTTTTTCCTTCAAAAATCATTTAAGCATAAACCCAATTGAACTACGGCAAATTTAAATTTTGCATGTTTAACACGCCGGAACTTACATAGGTTACGAGGTGCACCATAGTGGACGGCTCCGGATTAATTTTGACCACCTGGGGATTTTTAACATCGTGGGAACGCACACAGGCGTTCCCACGTTTCGCCTCGTGGGAACGCGACCTTAGCACATCCCCTTTCGTTTGGCTTCACTGCACTGCTTGCTCCTCGTGGGAACTTGCTTGGCAAGACGCCGGCGAGGGGGATCTACCTCCTCACCGAAGGAGTGTCTTGTGGCTGGCGAGAGCGCCCGGGATGCAAGTGGTGGGAAGTTGGAGCTCGGGGAGCAAGGCGACAGGACGCGCCTAGCGACCTCCTTCCTTCGAGCATCGGGCAAAAAGGAGGGCGACAATGGCTGCCATCAGCGTCCCAGCGAGGCAAACGCGAGTGCGCTGAGGTGCCCCGGAGATGACTGTTGTCGCGGTGAGTCGAACCTCTCGATTCCCTTAAATTGCCCGGGCGAGGAACTAGATCCTCGCCGTCAACCAGCTAGCCTGCATGCTCTTTGAATGTTTATTATTCAGTAATAAATGTCAATAAGCGAAAACACTTGTCGCTTCCTTTGTTCCGTCGAGCCACGGCCCGCCGCGGCTGGCGCGGCACAGTGCGCAGCCGCGGGGTGGGAGATAGCTTGCTAGCTGGGCGAAACGAGAAGACAAAGGCTGATTTGTGTCTCTCGTCGCAGGTTTTGCGATTACACGGGGAAAGTAACCGACCTTGTAGAGGTTCTTTTACCCCTCTACAACCCCACAGCCTCCATCAGCAAAGCAGTTACTGCAGCCGGGAATCGAGCCCGCATCCTTAGGCTCAGCAACACGATGACTTGGTCACTGAGCCACTACAGCGGGCTGCACTTCAGCAACGATCTTGCTCTGTTTCGCTCATCTAGATCACAAGACAAACTCACTCAACGTCTTACACAGCCTGTTTCTTTGTCATTAATGGCGTTGGACGCAACGTTTCTAAATATATTGTTATCAAACTCCGTCATGGCACGTGATCCCTATTGGTTGCTGCCACACTGCGGCACGTGCGATGTAGTCTGATATAAGTCAGCTTGGTTCGCATGCTTCAGGCAGGTGCGGCTGGTGTGGCTTCAATTAAGAAAAAAAGAAAGAAAGAAAGAAAGAAAAAGAAAAACCTTGTCAAGGTGCTTTTGGGGGGATCATCTTACATCCCCAGCATCGGGCTAACACCGCCCTCATGCTTCTGCACGGCTCAAGCTGCTGCCGTCAACACTCTCTAGATAAGAAAGTCTAGCCGCGTAGTGACATAATCTACCGAGTCCTCGATTGGATGATGAAACGATGCACAAGGCTTATCTTTTTTTGTAAACCTGTAATGTCACCTTTTTCTAGCTTTGTGCTCTTAGACACCGAGATAAAGCTTTCTTGACATGCAGGCACTGACATCGCTGCACCGGCAACAGTTTCTGGCCGACCACAGTGCATTTTTGCTCAGCGCATACTTTTGATTCTTGTGCGCACTTGCATTCAGGGCCATTCGCAGTGCAATAGTGCTCTTCTATATATTATGGTGAGTAAATGTGAAGCAGTACTTGTGAATCATCATCATCATCATCCCCGACAACAGCAACAACAACAGATAGGGGAACAGTGCAACACAGACCAAACACAAGAAGAAGAAAGTGACAACCACCAGCGCTCGTGGTTGACACTTTCTTCTTCTTGTGTTTGGTCTGTGCTGCGCTGTTCCCCCATTTGTAATCATGCACCAACTCGCCCAAGCCTTAACCCTTGCAAACAACAACAGCCTATTTAGGTCCCCTGCAGGACAAAGGCCTCTCCCAATGACCTTTACTCGCTACTGCCCTGCGCTGCCCGAGTCCATTCCTTGTTTCCAAATTTTCTCACTTCGTCTCTCCATCGAGTTATTCCCCTTCCCCTTCTTCTAGGCCCGCCTCTCGGTATCCACTCTATTACTCTGGTGGTACACCCGTTGTCATTTTGCCTCACTGTATGGCCAGCCAAAGTCCACGCCTTTTAGGTGCGGAGTACCTTAGGACCGCACATAGTCCGCCCGCGTCCGTGCGCATAGCATTTACAATCGCAAAAAATCACACAGGCACTGGCAGGATTCGAGCCTGTGTCTGGCAGACCAGACAGAGTTAGTGTCAGTCGTCTTCCCCATTGGGCTACGACCGTGAGTTAATACCCGAGAGTCAAACGGCTCACCCCCTCGCCTGTAACGGTGCGGAGTACCTTAGGACCTCCCAATGTCCGTCCGAGTTCATCCGCGCGCCCACCACCATCAAGCGAAAATCAACTGAAATTCGATTTGAGCCGTGAGTTGCAGTTTCGTTTAGGGAATAATCAAAGTGCAACTCACAGCTCAAATCGAATTAAGGGTGGGGCGCAAATCGATGTCACTCGGGGCGCAACTTGGATGTCATTTTGAGTCCCCGTACTTTGCACCCTCGCCATCATCCGTGGAGTGGAGATGCTGTCATGTTGTCCTCTTAATTTGGACTACAAATATATTCTACTCACGTTTGTTCCCTGATCCAGGGAATGAACTCCCACTGTTGTACTTGAGGCTATACATATTCTAAAGAAAAACCGCACTGCATTACACCAGGACGGTACAGGCAATTAGGTCTGACAGGTGAGCTGCTGTGGGAACAGCTGCTGCAAGCATTGTTGTGCGACCAGGTCCGAGCCAGCCCTCTGGGCCAATGAAAGCTGCTGGGCTGCTACATACACGGACCACGGTGGTCAGAGGTGAGGTGAGGCGCGCAATATTCAGTTTTCCCCTCTTACAATACAGATGTCACTTGCCTTGTCACAATATATATACAATGGAGCCCCAATAATACGACTAATAAGGAACCGCGCAAAAGCATCGCATGAACGGGGTGTCGTATGATTGGGGTGAGGGTAAGTGTCGGTCTAGTAGACAGTCGCACACAACAGGTCGGCTAAGAGCGTATTCAAACTACTATATTTAGAGCGTTCTCGCGTAATTTGTGAACCCCTAGCTAAAATCCCTAGTTTGCAAAAAAAAAAAAAAAAAAAAAAAAAGATAAAATGAAATGCCTATTTTGTGCCCCCGTCCCCTCCACTGAGTCTGCGCTAGCTTGCTAGCCATGTGCCACGCAACCCCCACGTCGTCCCACACTAGACCGCCAGCCTTGCACCTCGCATGTGCACCCGACGCGTATGCGAGATGAGCCAGGAAGGCCAACACGGCCGACAAAATTGAGAGGGGAAAAGCCGAGAGTGTGAAACTTCCAAGGCCAAGCGAAACGAACGATAGTACAAGGAGGTGATAGAAAAAAGGTGGGAAAGTAAGGAACGAAGAAACAACGCAGTTTTCAAAGTCACTGATAAGCAGAGATCAGGTGGCAAGAGTGATAAAGGCAGGACAGAAAAAAACCATGGGGCGATGCGGAGGTTCAAACAGCGAAGAGGGGAAAGAGAGCTTCGTGAAAGGAAGACACTTGATTTGAGCACGCGAGAAAAGACGGTGTTTGGTCACCACTGTGGGGTTGCGTACATTTTCACGATCGTCGGCTCGATGGGAGCTTCAAGTTCGCGGACTTTGACTTCTCACAGTTGGTGCGTTGGCGCTCTGATGCTGCGTAGGGCTGTCAAAGGTTAACTCCCACCACCCACCAGTACCCGCCTTTTTACTAGTGTCTGTTCAGCAAGTAGTCGGGCCTGCCTTTGCACATCAAGCAGCGTCAAACGGGGGTTAAGAATAAAGAAATGTCGGGACGAGGCAGCGAAGCGGCGTAAAAGATGGGAAAAATGCCGGTTTATCCCCGCCAGGGTCCGTCGTATGAAGCGGACCGCATGCACCCGAGCATCGTATAGTCAGGGTTTTAATGCAATGTTTCTATGGGGAGCTTGCCGGGACTGCGGCGATCCATCGTGAGAAGCGGGTAATTGCAAAACCGGGGGACGTAGCATCGGGGTTCCACTGTAGATAGAATGCATGCATTGTTAGTACTGGGAGAAAGAACTGCGAGCAAGTGCAAAGCGGGCATGCACTACCACAATGTGAGGGCATGCCTGCAATGGTTTAAAATTCAGGCCAGTTGGGTTGGAGCAACGACACAGACACTGACACGAAAAAGAACTCATATCCTTGTTTTAAAGCGAAGCTTTATACCTTCACCGCCCAAGGATTCTTTCACGACTGTTAGCGTCAACGGAAAACTCCCGTGAACAAATAAAAGAAGTTACTGTAACCGCCTGCAATCGAACCTGGAACAAATAGAGAAACGGAGCGATAGCCTGTTGTCTTACCTATCGAGCTATGAGCCCACGAGCACATCTGCGGGTTTACCCCCTGCGTTCTCGCTGAATGCCACGTGATAGCGTCATGCGGCCTCTTGCGCCGCTGTGCGCTCCGCCTATGGCACATGTAGCGGCCATATGTGCGCCTTGTACATGCGCTAGAAGTTAGCAATAATTAACAAAAGCTCAGACCAACGCATGGCATCTCACTTCTCCTCCGTCTCTGCTGCCGATCATGTCGCCTCCGCCGCTGGCAGCAGAAACAGAAGGAAAGTGACATCGTCTAAACACCAGGTTCGAGCTTCCTTTAATTTCATATATATATAAACAAAAAAATGTTTCCACTCATGTGGTTCACCAATACAACTCAACCAACCACCGTTCATGAATTATGCAGTGATTTAACCTCAGCAAAGAATAGGGAGTTTTAGAATAGGGGAAGCTGGCGTTCGGGGCCCCCAAGAAGTAGGGGGAACCCAAACGCAAGGCGCTCGCACGCGGCGAGTTTAGAAGAGGGGCACCCCCAACAGCCCACAACCGGCTTGCGTTGCTCAGGTCGGCTTGGGTGATGGGAACTTTAGGCTTAGCGTCGTGGCGGGTATTTGATCGTCGCTACCTGTGCAACTGTGAATGACAATCCGTAACACAACTTTTCACCACACTACCATCCCCTTTCTCGCATGTGGAACTTTATTTAAGCTATAACTGCCGTTTGAGCGATCGGTGACCAAGACATCTGCATTGCCCGTTTCGATGCTTCCGCGCAGGTAGCGCCATCTCTCGGCCGCTCCGCGCACCGCGCGCTGCGGCGATCGGTCGGATCGCCGCTTTTAAAATAAGCCTTGACAACAATCCCTAGCACAATTTTTCACCACACTAACACCTACTTTCTCGCACGTGGAACTTCTTTTTAACGATCACATTGATTCGGAAGAGCAGCGACACGCGGTTGCTACCGTGGTCTGCGCCTGTTCGAGCCGCTGAGTGTGCCGAGCTGGCATGCACGGCCGGTGTGTGCGCACACTGTTTCCAAAGGCAGAAAACACTTTACGATTGCGTGCTTTATCCATTTCTTGCGAACGACACGCGGAATCTACAAATTCCGCTCAGCGATCGTCGTAGTTGATCGGGTGAGTCGAGGAACGAGCTGCAGGTTTTGCTTCGGCCATGGTCAGGCGCAGTCTCGCTGGCTGCGACAGTGACGCAAGAACGCAAGCTTGAGCTTTGGGGCACCAGCTATATCGGCAAAATAGCGTGCGCGCTAGACGCAAACCCAAAACCCCAATGACTGCTTGGGTTCTGCACATGCACAGTACGACGCCCCAAGACGCTTGGGGGCCCCAGAGCGTTGGGGCCCATTCTAAAACTATCTAATATTTCTTTGAAGTAATAAATGGTGTGGTTAAGCACATTTCACTTGTCTCTGATTTCCCTCTTTGTAGAGCCACGCGTGTGAACTCAAGTGACATTTCATGGGTAATCGTTGTGGGTGTCATCTACAGCTCCGCTTTCAAATCACTTTCACAGGGTAGATTGGCGTGCATTTTTTTGTGCTGCTATCATGATCACAGCGAATTCAAGCAGGCTCGGGCATAATAAATGCCATTTTAGTTTTGCGACTGCTGTTTCCTTCGTTTGCAGCATGACTTACATTTTAGACTATTTTTTTCTTGTCACGCCTTTCAACATTGGCTCGGTCTACATCAGAATCTGGGCCGACGAAGATTTGAGCAAACGCTCACTGCCTGAACGGCGCACACGATAGGGGTCATCCACGATGCAAAGCCAGCTCCCACACCCACGACGCGCGCACTGAGCACCTCGTGCACTCACCTGCCCCGTCGCCGTAACCGTAGGCAGCGCCGTGATTGGCCGCTTCCTCCGCCTCCTGTGGGGGACACGGGGAGGCGCCCCCCGACGGGCTGTCCAGCTGAGGCTTGAGGTTCTTGATGAGCTGCAGGTAGGCATTGTCCTCGCCTTCTTTGGTCAGAAACACCTTGGACACGACCGTTGGCTGCAGGGGAGGAGTAGGAGGGGGAGAGACAGGGAGGAGAGAGAGAGAGAGGAGGAGGAGGAGGAAGAGAGGAGCCCTCATTAGCATACCACCTTCGCCACTGCCACCCAATCAAACTACGGAAGGCATGAAGCATGTCACAGCTAGCCTGACAGAAGGTTAATCTGAACTGCCTGTGCCAAACAATTTCCTACAGTACCGAGTGCAATCACAGAAGAAAAAAAAAAGCAGTGCATGAAACTACAAGGGGTCAAACAGCCTTTATCCCTGGACCTTGTACCTTTCCTGCATCTCCTTCAACTTCAATCAATATACACTGCCTGTCATGCAGGCTAAGCTACGATGGTGAGAGTTAAATCTGCCCTTCGCGCATTACAAGGTCGCGTGATTTACACCATCTTTTCTTTTTCACTAAGTTGCACATGATGCCAGGAACACAAAACGGGTAACGGGTATACATACATACGACGCGGAGAAAACGAGAGAATCGTACAATGCAATTCATTTCACACAGTTTTAAGCTACTGGCGCTATCTAACCTGAAAGTCTAGGCTGACAACAACAACGAAAGAAAAAGAAACCCTTGTGAGAGAGTCCGTTTGAGCACAATGTCACCTGAACTCACGCAATGCCTCCGTGGCGGTGTTTCGTTCGTGCAGGTTTTTTCCCCTAGAGCAGCAAACACAACGTGGTTTGAGATCTCGCAACAAAAACACGGCACTTGAAGAAAAAAAAAAAATCATCAAGAGATTACGCGGCAAAGAGAGCGAGGAAACCATGTAACGTACAAGACGGCTTCTGACATTTTGCACAATCGAAAGAGAAAAGTAAACACCTTCCAGCTTCTTTCGCACTGCGGCAGAAACTAGAGGAGCGCGAAAGTTGTAATTGCACGCAAAACTACAGCAATCAAGCAGCGATGGCTCTTTGTAAAGCCCTACAACAAGCTAAGCTCCGAGCTTCAGCCACAGTCCGAACAAAGAGGAAGGCAGCCCAGTTAACCAGTTAAGACTTATGTCATTATTCCATGCACATTTATACTCCTTTTCCAACGCCCCACTGTCCTCAAGCTCTCACTACATGCTTCAACTACACTACCAACAGCTCACAAATCTAACCGGCTAACCCCACAGCTTGAGAAAAAGGCTGAGCATACCAAGTAAAGCTTTAGCATCCATCGTCACTGCAAAATAGCCAGTACAACAGACACTTGCAGTGAGCTTCTCTCCAACATTTTCCTTCCCAGTAAATTTCACGTCGGCAAAAATTATAAGCGCCGCTTCCAAGAAGTAACACAAGCTGTTTGGGCCTTGGCGCAGCAATTTTCAGAATACTACTGACAATAGGCTGTTTGCCAATAGTGCCAAAGCTTGCAGACGTGCCTTAAAGGGGTCCTGAAATACCTTCCGCCGATGCGTGGATGTACATGTAACCAAATAAAGCAATGTATTAGCAATCTCCTCCCGCAAGAATTTTGTTGAAGTGATGAATATTAGCTGAGAAATCGTAAATCAAAAACCGCGCATTATCGTCGCGCCGCGTTTCCTCCTCCTTTCAACTTACTCTCCGCTGTTGACGGCGAGCGAGCCTTCCCTCCCATGATGCTGCACTCCTCGGCGGTGACGTACTTCCGCTATCGCGCTGCTCATACCGCCGTCTGCTACGGGCAAGCTTTGTTGACACCTTGAATCCCTCACTCCGATCAAGGCTGGAAAAGCGAACGAAAAATCTGGCCGCATTGGTGCAGCGGCCTGGCCTTGCCCTTTCGCGGTGTGCGTTGCTGAAGGGCAGCACGTGACTTTTAATCGGCGGCGAACTCGCAGCCGCTCGGGGAGGACCGTGCGCTCGGTCCCTCATGCCCCTCATGCACCGCGCACTGTTTATCCAAAAAGCGCCGTATCAGATGTGGCCCCGCTGGTGCGGGGTCTTGTTTTGTGGCGGTGGTAATTTCTGCCGGCGGCATGTGACAAAGACATTTTAAACCTATACAGGACCCGTGCACAAAACGCCAGTTCAGCTTGGGGCGACGCGTGGTGGAGAGCGGCAACGTTGGCAAGGACATGCTCCGCCGCGACTCTGAGCTTTCTAGCGCTGGAGCGAGCACCATTTCTTTGACAATATTGATCAAACATCGGTTGCCCTGGCAACAAGGCACAAACCGCTCTAGAAGTCAGTTACGGTTGCGTGATCTCGGTTCAGCTTGGGGCCCCACCTCGCGGCATATGGCCACTGCCGGCATACTACTCACTCCCATTTGGAAGTGCGAGATGCGTTTGGCATTACAGGAGGCGATGGTGTGTGTGTTGTGTACGCCTTTGTTTCGCGATGAAATGCGACGTTGTGCTTCTGCGGGTGGATAGTGCTTCCCATGGTCTGGATTATCTTCCTCAAGAGGCGTACTTCTCAACCTCGCCTGGGGTATGTGCAGTGTGCGTGGCTAAAAGCCATCTCGGCTTGTGCGCCAGAGTTAAGTGACTTGCTGTTCGTCCCCGCAAACCGCGCGCGAGGTGAGTGCCGAATTTACGAGGGGCAGGAGGAGGCAACCCATCGTCTGTCAATCGCGGTTCGGACTTGCAACGCATGTTGTGACGTTGTGTTCGTTCGAAACGCATCTCTGGATTGTTTGGAAGTTGAATAAACTGTATGCGTCAAACCCGGGCATATTCGGCTCAGGGCGTTCTTTGCGATTGTACGAAAGAAGTGCCACGGGGCATCAACGCTTTCTTTATGGAACGTACTCAGGTAAGAGAATATTCATGTCGTGTTACGGCCGTGTTGCATTCAATACAAACGGTTAAGAGTTTGTTTACACTTGTTTCGTTTGTCGTAAAATGTCCAAGCACTCCGGCACTCCGCTGGCAGATCAGCCGGCGAGCCGACGCTGAGCAGACGACTCATCTCTTTGCCGGAAGTGCGTGAAAAAGCCGCCCAATAGCAGGATGTCTAGCTCATGACGAACATCTGGGAATTGATGATGTAGACATGTGAAGATGGCGGCGTCCAAAAACACGAAGGAAAAGGGTGAGAAAAAAGCGACAAACTTTGCAACAAAAGTGTGAGCTTTCCGCTGCGGGTAAAAGAGTAATACTTGGCACAGATGATGTTGACGACCCAATCTAACGATTGCGCTAGTCAATTTAGTGTGCTCAAAACGCCTTTCAGGGCCCCTTTAAGTATGAAAGAGCCCAATTTGAAAAAGGTAGCGCATGTGGCTACCTTCCTTCACGTTTATTGTGCAAAGGGATTGTTTGTTCTAAACACATCACGGGAGTGCGTGCAAAAACTGGTGCACACACCATTTCACAAATGCAGACAAAGACCTTGTCTAATTTGCCTTCAAGCATGTTTATCTTGCTTTTGCCAAAATTACCCAAAGTCTGACGATTCAACTCTTATGCCATTTTATTCTAAAGCTCTAACTGCCTCTCTTCGCAAAAGAACTCTCCTTGAAGCCCATAAAGACTTCATTAAAGGACACATTATTCCTGTATCTTATATGCAGCATGTGCCGTCACCCTCACCAACAGTTTCTAAAGAAAAAACGGAAGTAAGGCTCTTTGCACAGCTCCCCACCACCCCTTCCCTAAAAGTCTTCAGAAACATTCCTGCATAGGAATAAGGAAGCCAAAAACGACACTAACAGACTAACTTGAGTAAGTTGAAAGTTGACGACAACCGAAGCAAGCCAAAATTTCTCTAGGCACATCGCTCGATGCTTCAGGAGACTGGCTCACGTTCCCTTCATCCCGAAACGGTCACTCTTAACGAACTCAACAGCCGGAGCGTACTTCCTGAAAGCGGCACTTACGACCTCCATCCACAAAAGACCTCACCAGCATTTGCACTCCCAGCAACATAAAAAAATCAAGAGAGAAAAAGGAAACAACGGATGCGAATGACTAACCCTTGTCCTTGCCCATCACACATTGACCTGCTGCAAGGCTTTCACAAAAGAGAACACCAACAAAAAAGGCCACATGCACTGGAACCCAGTTAGTTGGAAGAACACCTAGGGCAGGGGAGGCTCACCACAGCCGGCGTCGATGCCGCAAACAGGCTCGGGTGCAGGTAGTGGTCATCGTCGTCGTCAGACTCCTCATTGCCTGCAGGGAGAAGGAGGGGCATCACAGCTTGAAACGTCGCTCATACCGCCGCACACGCTCACGTATCATCATCACCACCAGCCTGTCTACGCCCACTGCAGGGCAAACGCCTCTCCCATTAATATCCAATTACCCCGGTCCTGTGCTAACTGCGACCAATTTATCCCCGCAAACTTCTTGATCTCATCTGCCCATCTAACTTTCTGGCACCCCCTGCAACGCTTGCCTTCTCTGGGGATCCACTCTGTTACCCTTAACGGCCAACGGTTATCTTGCCTTCGCATTACATGCCCTGCCCACGTCCATTTCTTCTTCTCACTCACGTACACTCAGGGACAACTTCCAAACGACAATAGAATTTCCCCCTGCGCACCTCATCACCGCGGCAGGCTGTTACTCCGCCCCGCGCAAAGAGTGCCTTTACGCGAGTATTTTAAACGCGACACGAGTCGTTTCCGTGATTTCTCGCACTTAATCTGCTCATAAATTCCTGCAGCGATGACAAACAAGCTAGGTGTGAAAAAGAAGACAATGTTATGCACTAAACGCAATCCCTTTTCAAAACACGCGTGCGTGTTGACATCCGAGTCCGTCACTTCAGCGGAGTGATGCACTATGTGCATCAGTCCGCTGCATCACTACGTGCAGCTTTCAATTCCAAGCGAAACGGCGACGCCGTCGCCTTCCTCCCGGAGCACTTATCTGTCGATGTTCCCTCCAGCCGCAGTTACTTCCTTGAACCAGGTCAGGAGGATGTTTTCAAGCTTGACATGCTTTGCTGTCTTGCCCTGCTTGACGTTCATGCTGAAGTGCTGCACGTTTGTCGACGGTGGCAGGCCAAGCTCTTTTGCCAAGTCGCTAAGCTTTCTTTTCGGTTCGCTGTCAACTTTATTCAGAATCTCCAGCTCCTCCTTGAAAGAAACGGCTTTCCTCTCACGCGACATGGCTTACAGCAGCTTGTTGATTTGGTAGGGCAAAGCCCGTCCACAGTAAGAAGCTCGCACCCGTGTCTCAGCAACCGAACATCCACCGTGAGCAGACGGCGGCAACGGCAAGGAGCGGCGCTTTCTGAAGGGGCGGTCCCCCACCCAAGACCAGTGAGACGCCAGCAACGCAGCGATGTCACTGCCTGCCCAAGGCCACCAAGGCGTTCTTCTCCCCCCCATCGTACAAGGAGTATAGCAAGACTAACATCACCATTCCGTGTGATCTGTAGCAGAAGTTACGACCATTCGAAGTTTGGGCCTCGAAGGCAGAACCGGTTTTTCTGGTTACCACCTTCCAGGCCCAAACATCAAGCGGTCGTAACTTCTGCTAAAGACGAGATACAGTGATGATGTTAGTCTTATTTCACTCCTTGATTTGTGCACAGTTCACGGGTACCTTGTTCAGCGGCATCCCTCCAGCAGTTTTTTTACAAAGGCTGTCCCGAAATCAAGTACAAAAATCTGAATAAATTTGAATACAGTTGTTTTACACAAAAACAATTTTTATATCTACAACCAGATTGAAAAACTACATACGCGCCCCCAATTTTCATCATCATAACTGCAAAAATACAAGTTTTTTTTGGTTTAAGACGAGTGTGCCCCCTTGAAAACTGTACGCGAGAGACAGGAGAAATACTGACCGGTGGTGCTGTGCTGGGCGGGGGGCACGTAGGTTCCGCACTTGAGCTGCTCGACCAGGAAGCGGTAGTAGACGTTGAGGGGGTCGTCGAAGGAGAGGAAGCCGAACTGGGCGTTGCCCGCCTGCTTGGTCTTCACCAGGATCTCCATCTGGGCCCCGTGCTGGGACACAAACAGTGCCGTCTTCTCGATGATGGCGTGCTGCTTCATCGTCGACGGCTGCACGGCAGAACGGTCCGTTGGGAGGGTGAAAGTGGCTCTCGCGCGTCCTATAAACTCTCTCTCTCTTCCTCTCTAATTCCCTGCTCCTCCATTCATGCTCACTTCTACAGTAACACGACCACTAAGGCATTTTTGCGCCTTGAATCCTTAAATTTGACACCTCGATGGACAGCTAAATGCTTAAATTAACAGTTTCCTTGAAAACATTCCTTCCAACGTATGGGAGGAACGTGACAACATTGGTTGCCGAAACAGTTCCGGCACTTTTGCCCGTTGATTTTCAAGCTGAGCCAAGGCAACATTCGGTTTCAATATAGGGCTAGGCGGATAAAAAGTCAATGTCAATGTCAATCCAACCATCGTCATCATCATCACTTTTGCGTAATCGCACAGTCACTGCACCTCTGATATGCCTGCCCACTCACAAGCACTGCGTGCTTAGGTGTGGCAGTAAATATATCATGTACCTAAACATTGAATAAAGCTTTATTATTATTATTATTTTATTATCGTCATCAGCTCATGTGACTCTCTTCTTCAATCTGCCTAGCTACCAACCCACCTTCCCCCGGCAAAGCTTACAGCAGCGAAAAGCCCAGCTGCAAGCCTTTTTGGCACCCTCGCACGGAAAAGAGTTATGCCAACCGTGACACTTGTTATACCAAAGATTTTAGTTGGCCTGCACTTACAGCCCACTCATACATGATCCCAAGTGCCACCTAAACACAATTGTTGTATTTGGGTTGGACAGACAGAGGTGTTTTTAAAGCATTTACTGGTTTTCCCACTGACATTTTAGGTCGAACGCGCACACACAAAACCTGTTAAATTTCAAATCTGCCCTGCAACACAGTTGAGCGCTTTGTCACAGCCAACGTCAACAAATCCATGAGAAGGAACAATGTACAAGAAAAACATCAATTCTTAGGAATGCACTTTTTTGGGGACAAACTTTGTGCAGACCGACAGCAAAATACAAATTCCAAAAAGAAGCCAGCATCATGCAGACATCCTAGATTTTAGCCTGGTTAGAAATTACAGCACATTCCCAGCTGTCTGAAGTGTACCTTTACATGGGTTTCTATGGCTTGTAGCAGTGGCAGAGTCAATTCCTCAGAAAGCTGCAAGCAAGCAAAATCATGTCCAAAAGAGAGCGAGCGTCCACAAACACGAGACGAAAAGGCCAGGCACGACTGAAACTCACCGTAGGCACTGACACCGGAATGTGCAGACCCTTGGGAGCCTTGAACGGTATCTCCGCCTCGTCCTCTGGAACAGCAAAGCATGCACGACGCAGTGTGAGGCTACTACTCACATTTTACACACACACACACACAAAACCTGAGCAAGCGGCCAAAGCAAGGAGCAGGTTCGGACGCCCTTTCTCGGGTTTAAAAATAAAGAATCACGGGGGAAGCTTCGAGCTTTCTAATGCAAAAGGTGAAAGCTAATCGGACCTTCTGTTGAACTTCCGGCTGAACTTTGTGGCTGTTCCATCACCACTTCACCAGCTGCCCAGGCCAGCCCTTTTGGAAGCTCGTTCCACCCGCTAGCCATCGCCAGGAGCCACTTGTCTGCCCTCGCCGGTTGTTTCCCCTCTCAACGTGACTTGTAATGCACGTCCGGCAACTGCCTACTCCGACACTGACGCTGCTTGGCACATGATCCCCTGCTTGCAACTCACACCTCACGCCCCGGCTTTTTGTACGATTCTTGCATCTCACGACAATTTTAACGTAGCGACTTTGAAGGATTTTGTTGCCTTACAAGCCAAAAAAATAAAAACGGCAGAGTTGTCATCACTTTATACTCACGTGTGTCCTGCATGTCCTGGGCCGAGTTCTCTGAGTCATAGGAGAAGGCCGTCTCCTTGTAGGTGCCGTCCGCATTCATGGCTATGTTGAGCCGCTTCAGCTCCTCCTCTGAAAAAATGGCATTAGGAACACTCATGGTTAGGCTAGCCGTCAGGCAGGTCAATGTAATTGTGATGGCGTACCGTCAGGAAAAAAAAACAGGAAAAAATAAATGCAAACGTTTTGTAGCCCACAAAAAAGTCAGGAGGACCATACTGTTTTGTCTGTATTGCAAAATTCCAAGCCAACCCGTCTTTGCCGCCCACAAAAGCATTGCAGCACTAGACACTCCCCCCCAAGCCTTGGAATGTACACCCGTCAAAAAATTACAACAGCGTTTCTTATGATGGAGTGATTGCTCTCCTAATCCTTTACCTTTTGCATGTTTTTTCTTTTCTCGGTTTTGATGAACTCACACATACTCAACTCTGGATCGCCAAGAAAGAAAATGGTTTGCCTAGCTGCACTCTTAGGGTTCGCACTGGTTTTTATGACAAAAATTCAAGTGTCTTCAAGGGCTTTCGAGACTGTGTGTGTGGACCACCGTGTCTGTCAGAAATCTAAAAAATAACTATGTTCAGGGGAGCATGAAGGCTTGAAGTGACGAGAAATTGTTCAAAAATGGGAACAGTGCTGAAGCCAATGTTTCAGCGAGGGGGTTCGTCGAAATGATGGCTCCAGTGACATATCCGCCTTGAAAGATTTCTCTTAATGGTTTGTTAGAGTTACATAGACAAAAGCACGTTGTGCATTAAAAAATCCAAACTTTTATTCGCTAACTAAGCAACTCTCATTTACTCAGTCCTCACGTAGCCTAATGTAGTTTTTTACGCTTATTAAAAATAAAATTCTTAACACTGAAGGTTTTTCAAGGGTCTGTAAAAATTCCAGGCCTTTGGAAACAAGCACATGAAATTCCAGATCCACATTAACCGTGACTCTGCTACTACACCGATTTCTGCTTCTGAAGTCG